>JARYHS010008074.1:361547629-361862276 GCA_031002005.1 Vandiemenella viatica | reverse complement strand
AGAAATGCCTTGTTCTACGCAAATCGTGTAAGCTTGTACATGACCTTACAAGGCTACTGTATGTACATGTTGTAATATTTGGTTGCAAAAAAAAAAAAAAAAATCATGTTTTAGCTCTTTTTTTTCTTATGGCTTTATATCTTGTCGACGACTAGGCGGGATGGACTGGGGTAAGGAATGGAAAGGAGATGGGCCATGGCCTTTTGAAGAAAGCATTCGCCGGGAGTGATTTGGGAAAACCATGAAAACCGGACGGGGATTCGAATCGGCGTCCTCCTGAATGCGTGGCCAGAGCATTAACCGCTCATCCACCACACCGAGCGGGGCGGTGTAACGGTTAGCGTTCTCGCCTCGCATTCGGGAGGACGGGGGTATAATCTCCGTCCGGGCATCCAGATTTGGGTTTTCCATGGTTTCCCCAAATCACCTCAGGCAAATGCCGGGATGCTTCCTTCAAAAGGCCATGGCCGAATTCCTTCCCATTCCTTGCCCCCATCCTTGCCCCCCATCCTTTCCCATCTCTAAGACCTCGATGTTAAGAGAGACGTAAAGCAGTTACAAAAAAAAAAAAAAAAAAAAAAAAAAAAAACATCCACCACACTCGTTTTTTTGGCTCTCACTTAAATTAATGTGTAAAAGCTGCATAAGAGAAACTCTCAAGAGAAAGCAATTTGAATTTATGTTAGAAGCAGGATCCATGGTAATGTACATGGAAGCAACGAAAAATTAAACTGTTGCTACAACTGTCTGCCTGCATTATGCCTAAGCCTCGTTTTCTGCATCAGTAGTTATAATTTATGTTGTGGCCGGTGTTATTTGTTTTTTTTAGCATATTGATGAAATTACATCACAAACACATAACGTTTCAAGATGAAGGGTATTTACAAATAAATGTCCAGTTGTGGTAGATAGTTAATTGATACTTAAGTCGCCATCAAGAAATCAGGTGAATCTTGATGATAGGCTCCCAGAGGTCAAACAATCGTTACCACAGTCGCAGGCCGGTGATGATATTTTCCCTCATCTGTACAATGAGCCTGCACATCTACCACAATTTGCCCCAACCCTTGCAAAAGCAGACCATATTTAATGGCTGAGTTTAGCCAATTGTAGTGGCTTGGTGATTGTGATTGGTATTACGCTGGGCATGCATGACAAAGGTTTAAAACATCGGCCTACAACAGCGTAGGCCATTATTTTTTTTCGTTGACTCCGAGCAATTTTATTGACCAGCATAAACATTAAAATAAATGTCCTAGATTCTCAGAAGTATACCAGTGATAGAATAGAAACTATCTGCAGTATATTGAATATAAGTAACTGGAGTAATTTACACAGCATATCGCCACAACGAACACTTACAATGATACAGCAATTAATACTGTATGCTGTTATAGTTTGTTTAGATTTAACGAGGATTCTTTTCGAGGAAAATAGAGGAGTGTATATATATATATATATATATATATATATATAGATATTTAATTATGCAGGTCCAGTGTTTTGTATTTTCCTCTTAAAAAACTTTATTTTTCGCCTTAAACGTATGAACTAGTCGATGAAGCAGAAAAACTTTTTTGGGGGGTTCATAGTACAAATAACGTAAATTATCGTAATATTAGCTGCAATGAATTATGAAATCTTTTCCTCCTACGCTCGATTTCTTTTAAAATTCTGTGAATAAAGACAGACCTCATTTATGTTATACATAAATCTATAATCAGAAAAGTCCAGTCGTTTTTATAAGAATGAGGCACAAAACCGAAGCAGTTCTTTGCATAGTAAGTGATCCAAGGTTCTTTTCTTTTAAAGCAATGGTGTTGTCAGACATGCAGGCTTTATTGCAGAATCTACAAACTACAGCACTGCATCTAAACTATTACAAAGACAGAGGAGTGGTTAGAGCAGCTTTTATCCAAAATAAAGAGAATTTCTATTCATTTCAATCGCTCTTTAAAAGTTCCAAAAAATTTACAAAAAGTATAAACGGAATTACTAAATCAACCTGCATTATCTGCTGTTCAACTAGATTTGTAACCCAATCCATATCCTTCCTTAAGTAATATTTAATTTAAACTTGCTGCCCCTTCAGATTTCTTTCTGTCAAAAGTTATTGACCTGTCAAAGTCCAATAGAAAAAAATTAATAAATAAAACGAATTTTAGAGTGATCACTTTATTTATTGACTTAATATCTCAATAATAAACAACGATTACTTACAAAAATAAATTTTCTATTTCATATTCTGCAAGACGTTATTAATAATGATATTTTTACTGTAATGTTTTTATGGTACATGATTACCTGGGGCATAACAAATAAAGCTGATGGTTTTCCAACGCGGGAGCAGGCAACATACAACAGTCCATGAGAGAAGTATGGGATTTCAAGACTAACACCGCAAACACTCAACGACTGACCCTGGGAGTCATTCTGACAGCAAGCCGCACTGGAAATTGCAGTCGTTTAAATTAAATGGTACATTTGATGGTACCATTTTGATGCGAAGTATCTACACATCTTCTCCCTTACATTTTCCCCTTTAGAAAGGTTTCATCGATCACATTGTTCCGTAATTTTTTCATTGCTAGCCGTGTGCCATTACAAATAGGCGATTGGTTTATATTTCGCAAACATTATGACCACCAATCCTACTTTTAATTGGAGATTATGAGGCGGCAATCTGGTGAATCCAGTGAGTTAAAAATTCTGGTAGATAGATGACTATATCATCTTGGTCAGTTGCGCAATCAACTGATTTGTATTCACCGGCGTCCAAAAATTAAATCATTCACTTCCATCATTTAGAACTGTCATAAGTGTATCAAAGACATACTTTTGTTGTTGGGTCAACAGCGTAAAATTTATTCGAACTGATTCCATTAAAGCATCGAGATCGTATAGTTTATCACGTTGCCACTCTTGATTAAAAGCGTCGTGCATTGGGCGATTAGGCTCGGCCATTTCTAATTCAGATGTTACTTTGTTTGACATCATCAAGCACATGTCTTCATTTGATATCAACCCCTCGTTGTAAATTTCTTCTGTGAATTGCAAATGTAGTTTCCCTTTTCTATTGCGCATTTGATGCAGGATATCGTCACACATATCCTCCTTGTATTTGATCCTTAAATCAGTTGGTTTTGACGGGAAGCATTTTGATATAATTATAGAACAACAATGTTCGTATTTGATGAGCTTTTGGAGAAATTACAGTAGCATTTAAAGTTTGATTACAATGAGCATCATTTTCTAACAGTTGCCCCAAATGAAATTATTTGGAAGCAGTTTTTATATTTATGTACAGTGTATTTGTAAGGAAATGTATGGAATCCGTTCCAGTTCCTGAAACTAATGAGTACAATGGCTCAGGTGGCGGAACCAATGGCACTAATTTAACTGTGCCTTTTGCACATTCAATCAATTTCTTCATTTTTGTATTTCAATGGTTACATGTGGACAAACTGAATTCAAAGATCCAGTAGCATCGCATTCTTAGGAACTGTACTCAATTGACAAATCATAACTGAAAGCCGCTCTTGAAACACTGAAAGCAGCTTGAAAACGACACGTTGCACGTGATTGTAAAACGTGATATCCTAATCCTTTCAATTTCATTTCGCTCTTCACGTTGCTGTGCAGTCCGATTAGATTGAAAATTAGCTTCGTTTGTAGCGTTTCTAGTTCTTCGACCCAAATTTCTGCACCCGCGTCTTATAGGTATATGTAAGCACACTGTACAAATAAACACACAATTGGTTTTAGACAGAAGCGATAATTAAAAAATAACCAAGAAAATGCCACGCGCAGAGGAAGTAATGGTGCCACCTACGATATTAATATTATTTTAGTTGATCACACGCAAAAGCCTTTTTTTCTTTGAAATTTATTTTGGGCAGGCATAGATTAATATCCATACAGCCTAATCAACATGAAGACATACCAAAGATAATACTAACGCACCCTTGTTTAGTTTTGATTGACTGGTTTGTATGAAAAAGTATTGTTTTTACTATTTTCCCAGCAATTTTTACATATTCCCTTTCCATAAGAACCTTACTTGTTCCTTAACGAAAATATGGAAAAAAAAAGTTTAGCCAAAAGAGCTGTACTCGAGTTTTTGCACTTAGCAACACATTTGGCGATTCATTTTTATTTATATAGATATAAAATTCTATTTTTTTCAGGTGAAAAAGTGCACTTTTTTGTGTCTTCAGTCTTTTGACTGGTTTGATGCAATCCTCCATCCCTTCCTATCCTGTGCTAACCACTTCATTTCTACATATCCCTTACAACCCACGTCCTCAATTATCTGTTTCATATATTCTAACCTCTGTCTTCCTCTACAGTTCTTACCTTCGACTGTTCCCTCCACAAGCAAATTAACCAATCCAGCATGTCTCAAAATATGACCTACCAGCCTGTCTCTTCTTTCTGTAAGCTCTACATCTATACTCTGCAAATCACAAATACTGTGGGTGGCAGAGGGTGCTAAGCACCAATCCTAATTCTGCGCATTCCAATCCCGAACAGATCGAGGAAAGAAGGAATACATAAATGAATCAGTACGGCATCTTATTTCTCTAATCTTATCCCTCATGTCATTGCGACCTAAATAGGTTGGCGGAAGAAGTATTTCGTTGCACTCGTAACTTAAAGATTTTCGCATATTCTCCAGCAAATTCAAACAAAAACGACGTCGTCTGTCCGCCAAACAATCCCAGCCCAACCCACGAATCAGCTCTGTGACACTTACGTAAGGACTGTAACTAGCAGTCACGAATCGAGCGGCTCTTCTCTGTATTTTCTCTAATTTGTCACTCAATCCATGGCAATACGGATCCCAAATTCCACAACAGTATTCCAAATGCGGACGCACTAGTGTTTTGTACGCTATTTCCTTTGTATGAGCATTACAACTTCTCAAAATACGTCCTATGAATCGTAGTTTGGAATTAGCTTTTCCTACAACGGAAGTTATGTGCAAGTCCCATTTCATGTTGCTTTGTACTGTTACGCCTAGATACTTCAGGGAATCTACAGTGTCAGCAACTGAATTGTTAACTTTGTACTCCTGAGCAAGCGTGGTCTTTTTATTACTTATGTGCATTGCCTTGCACTTTGTACAGTTAAGTGTAAGCTGCCATTCACGGCACCATTCCGAAATAACATCCAGATCGCGCTGAATTTCTAAGCAATCGTCGGAGCACCTCACTTCCCTATAAATAAGTGCATCATCAGCAAAAAATCGCATCCTGCAATTAACGTTGTCACCGAGATCGTTAATAAAAATTAAGAAAAGAAGTGGTCCTATTACACTTCCTTGCGGAACGCCCGAAGTTACATCTTGTTTAGAAGAGGCTTCCGCGTCTACAACGACATACTGTGACCGACCAGTTAGAAAATCGCGTATCCATTCGCAAATCTGATCAGATATACCGTACGCTCGGATCTTCTCTAAGAGTCGGTTGTGTGGTACAGAGTCAAAAGCTTTCTGCAAATCCAAGAATATAGCATCAACTTGTGATCCCGCATCAATTACTTTCATTACTTCATGCGAAAATAGATCCAGTTGCATTTCACATGATCGGTTCTTCCGAAATCCGTGTTGGTATGCTGTAAGTAGCTCGTTTTCATCTAGAAACTTCGTAACGTTAGAGCATATGACATGCTCCAGAAGTCTACTGCAAACAGTTGTTAGCGATATTGGTCGGTAATTCCTAGGATCTCTCCGATCTCCTTTCTTGAAAACGGGAATCACCTGCGCAATTTTCCAGTCAGAAGGTACTTATCTTTCCTCTAAAGATTTACGAAATATATCTTACAGAAATGGTTCTATTTCTTCCGCGTATTCCGAAAATACTCTTACTGGTACACCATCGGGACCCGGCGCTTTCCCCCCCCCCCTTTCAGGAGCTTTAATTGCTTTATGATTCCTACACTATCAATTTGTACTGGATCCATCTCAAATTCAACACGCCGTGGAAAAAAGGGAATGTTTTCCATGTTTTCGTTAGTGAAGGAATTTTTAAATTCGGCGTTAAATACGGTAGCCTTGTCGCGGCTGTCATCAACTTCCCGACCGTCTTTTAGTAGAACTTGCATATTGCTGTCACAACCACCTATTTTTTTTTACATACGACCAAAATTACTTTGGATTTTCAATGAGGCTCTTGGAAAGTGAGTTGCATCGAAACTCATTGAAGGCTTCGCGCATCGCATTCTTGACCTGTCCTCTTGTCTCAGCTAGTTTTTCTAAATCACTCCTATACATCGTCCTTCTTGACCGTGCATGAATCTTCCTTTGCTTTTTAAGTAACCTTTTAACTTCACGCGTTTACCACGGGGGATCGTTCCCGTCCCTGATTGTCCTTTTCGGTATATGTAAGTCCATACCTTCCCTGACTGTATTTATGAATCGAAGCCACATCTCTTCAACCGAGCCTCTTCCTTCTATAAAGGTAATGTATTTATCCCACAAAAAACGTTCTTAAAGTCTCCTCTAAGGCCTTTTAGAACCTGTAAACGACCCTTTCTTTTTTTATTTTTGCGCTCGACTGTTAATTTTACTGTAGCAATTACAGCTTTATGATCACTTATTCCCGTGGTGGTAGAAATGTCCGTAAATAATTCAGGCCTATTTGTAACGAGAATATCTAAAATGTTTTCGTTTTCGTTGTCGCACCGCGTTTGTTCAGTGACGAGCTGCTCAAGATTAGGATCTGAGAAAAGGTCGAGAACAATCTCACAGGATATTTTATCCCTGCCACCAGTAACGTGGGCGTAATTACACCAGTCAATATACGGCAAGTTGAAGTCGCCTCCTAGTATTATTCTATGATCCGAAAATTGACGAGCTATATTACTTGCGTTATTTCTTAAGGCCTCAGCAACACCTACATCTCCATGTGGTGGACGATAGAGAGACGCTATTACAAGTTTTGTCCTAGCTACTTTTAGTCTGATCCATAGGATTTCACAGACCGTATCAATATTTATTTCGTTACACGACAGGTGTTTACGAACAGCTATAAATACACCCCCTCCATTTGAATGTAACCTATCCTTACGGAAAACATTCATGCTATGGTTAAAAATTTCTGCTGAACTTATATCCGGTTTTAACCAGCTTTCAGTACCTATTACAATATCAGCTTCTGTGCTACTAATAACGCTTTCAAGCTCAGGATGCTTATTACAAACACTTCTACAGTTTATAACGAGTACTTTTAACGGTCGAGATTGATTTTCGCTACTCCTAACATAGGGTGCCGAATTTAATATGGCTGCCCGTGACTGTAATCCCTGTTTCGGGTCTTCCTCCCTCAGCCTAAAACATTCCCCAATGCACTCCACACGGCCCCTGCCACTCGTGTAGCCGATTCACGTGTGTTCTTCCATAAACTTCTTTTCTCACCAATCATTTCCAAAACTCGTTCATTTCTTACTTTGTCTGTCCACCTAATTTTCAGCATTCTTCTGTAGCACCACATTTCAAATGCTTCAATTTTCTGTCTTTCCGGTATTCCTAAAGTCCATGTTTCGCTACCATAAAGTGCTGTGCTCCACACATAGAGTTTTAAGAAGTTCTTTCTAATTCCTAGATCAATATTTGAAACTAAAAGATTTATCTTTTTCATGAAGGCTCTTTTTGCTAGTAGGCTACTATTCTGCTTTTAACATCATTCCTGCTTCGGCCATTGGTTGTAATTTTGCTTCCCAAGTAACAGAACTCACTCACTTCTCCTATTGCATCAGATCCTATTTTTATAATTAATCTACTAGTGTTGGTATCATTTCTGCTACATTTCATCACTTTTGTTTTGCTTTGATTTATATTTAGTCCAAAATCATAGTTCAGTATTTTGTTCATGCCATTCAGTAACTTCTCAATTTCCTCAGCACTTTCTGTTAACAAGACAATGTCATCAGAAAATCGTAGCATACTGATTTTTTCTCCCTGAAAACTTATCCTACATGGAAATTTTTCTTTGACTTTCTTCATTGCTTCTTCTACATACAAGTTGAATATTAACGGGGATAGACGACAACCTTGTCTCACACCCTTTTTAACTGATGCATGTCTCTCGAGATTCTCTACTTTTATTATAGCAACTTGATTCTTACATAGTTTATAGAGTATTCTTCTATCTCGATACTTTAGACCTGACTTCTTTAATTTTTTGAACATCTTGTCATCTAACATTATCAAAAGCTTTTTCCAAATCAACAAACACCATAAAGGTATCTTTGTTTTTCTTGATCCGCCCTTCAAGTATTAATCTTAAAGACAGAATTGCTTCTCTTGTACCGCGATTTTTCCTAAACCCAAACTGATCTTCACCTAATATCTCTTCTACTACCCTGTCCATCCTTCTGTATATTATTCTGGTCAGTAATTTTGAAGCATGTGATGTTAGACTAATGGTGAGATAATTCTCACATTTGTCAGCTTGTGCTTTCTTGAATGATATTTTTATTAAAATCAGTTGGAATTTCTCATGTTTCATATCTCTTTGATATCAGCTTGAATAATCATTTGATTCCTTCCTCTCCTAGGGATTTAAGAAGTTCTGCAGGGATCTCATCAATTCCAACTGCCTTATTTGCTTTCAAGTCATTCAGAGCTTTATTAAATTCTGTCCTCAAAACAGGATCTCCTAAGTCATCAATGTCGACATCGCCTTCCTTTTCCATTACACTATTTTTCAAGTCGTCCCCATCATACAGTTTCTCAATGTACTCCTGTTACGAAGTGTTAAAAGTAACGCCTAATGCCCAAGTGTTAAGATGGTGCAATAGGTAGTAAAGGGAAGCCAACAGTGAACGCGTGTGAGGCTAAGGTTGCATCAGACAGGGGAACTGCGTGGCGCGTGGGTAACGAGATACGGGTGTAAGCTTCCAGAAGGTCGCATAGGGCAGCGGAGCGCGTCACGGGCAGCTATAAAAAAGAGCCCGCCACAGCGGGAGGGGGCATTCTCCAGACTACTTCTCCAGAGGTCTTCGAGAGTCGGCGAGTGAGCCAACAAGCAAACAGCGCAGCGGAGATGACAACGTGTATTTCGCTACTGTAGTCGCCGTTGTACTGTTAGGGTCTTCACGTTTTATGGACCTTTGGCAGAGAGAACGTCTGCTAGTTGGTTCAGTATTCCTGAGGATTAGGATATCCCTCTTGTAATTTCTGAGTATTCTCAGTGAGAGTTTGTCGGCTTCGTGAGTCACAAGTGTGTTCATCATAACCTCTTGTGTTCTTGAATTTATTTCTCCTGAACTTTTCCTATCCCGAGTTCCCGAATTGTCAAAATCGATACCCACTAGTTTCAGTGTTTAAGTCTTTCAGCTCTCTGTTGCACAACAGGACGCAACAGAGACGCCTTATTTTCTTGGTGTCAGGTGTGGGGTAGGCCTGGAAAAACCACGAGTGTTTGGCCGGAAAAGCCACAAAACTAGTGAAACGACTGACAGAATTTTGGCCAAGGTTGCCCAAAGGTCAGTACGTTGCAGCGATTACAGGCCGCAATTTGAGGAATAGGAGTAGGGTTTTCGAGAAATCTCAGCCCGAAGTCAGGAAAAGACTGACGGCTTTGAGCACGAAGCCGACTAGCAAGATTGCGCAACGAGGCGACATTGGAAGAAAAGAAGAGGATCCATTGGTCGTCTGCGAGGAACAGCCGGGGCGCGACACGCGACACTACGCGAGACGCCGATCGATACCAACGCCGCCGAGTAGCAGCTGAGCAGTCGTCGCGAACAGCGGATCAATACCGGCGGGGAGCAACAGGTAGCAGCCATCGCCAGCAGCCGGCAACCGATCGATACCAGCACAGCAGAGCCTCGCAGTCGAGCGGACAGCGCGGGTCAACACGACAACGACGTCACGTCGGGGACAACACCACATCTCATCGCTACACAGCAGTTGATTTCAGCAGGTGAGAAAGCAAAATTGTAAGCATGCCTAACGAAGCAGTGTCAGGCAGTCAGGGCGCGCAGATCGTCAACCCACAGGCAGTACATTAGTTTGAATGAAGTGATAAAATTGATCCCAGATTCTTTTGACGGAGAAAAGACGAGATTAAATGAGTGGTTGGATAATGTAGATTCAGCATTCGAATTAATTGTACCGGAACAAAAAGAAATTTTATTAAAGTTTGTGAAGGCTAAAATAGTAGGGGCACCTAGGAGTAAACTTCTGGTCCGAGATCTGACTACCACCTGGCCGGCAGTTCGTGCAATCTTGTTAGAAAATTATGGCAGTAAGAGGACTCTTGATTTTTATGCATGTAAAATGTTTGCTAGTAGGCAAGAGTCGTGGGAGAGTATTGCGCAATGGGGTTCGCGTATAGATGCTCTCCAACATCAGTTCAGAGAAGCAATAAAAAATGTAATGACGGAAGAGGAGCTGATGGGAAGCATAGCTCTAGTTTTAAAGCTAGGAAGGGCCGTATTTATTCAAGGGTTGTATGATGACCGGATAAAAACTATTGTGCGAGCTAGGGGAGAAACCATAACCCTTTCTGAAGCTGTAGAGATCGCAGCCACAGAGGAAAGTGCGATAGCTTCAGCGAAAGAAAAACCGGTTTCGAGGTATCCCTTCAGGAATCCACAGGTAGAAGGAAAAACCCCCCCATTTTGTTTCAATTGCAAAAAGTCCGGGCATACAGCCAAGGATTGTCGGGCGCAAAGGCGTGTAAGAATAATTAATAAAGAGGATGAGCTGGACAAAAAGGCGATAAATGCAGTGCTTGCCAAGTTAGATAAGATGGAGAAAGAAAACGCCGTCAGAATGATGGAAACGCGGCGGGAAACGAGAAGTAGCGCTAGGCAAGCGGCTCAAACAGCATCCTTTAAGAAAAGGTACCGTATGCAAGTGAAATTACGTGCTATAAGTGCAATAGAAAAGGGCATTATGCGCGGGATTGCCGAGAAAATGCATGGTCGGGAAAGGAAAAAGATCGAAAAATCGGTAAACTGTTAGGTGGCGTAATGGAGCGGTCACATTGCGCCATATCGCACAAAGTGTATAAGGTAGACTGCACAGATAAAAATGAATATGTGACTATGCAATGTGAAAAAGCAAGGCGTAATCCGATGAGATTCCTGGCCGACAGTGGGGCACAGATAAGCTTGGTAAAAAGAGATTGTATAAACTGGGCAGTAAAAAGTAATGATAAGAAAAAATTAGAATTAAGGGGATAAGTAATAGTATAGTACAAACTGAAGCTTCGGTAGTCCTGGAATTGAAAGCCGCGGAGGGTTTGATATTGAAACAGAAGTTTCATATAATTGGGGCAAACATAGATTTGCCTTTCGAGGGTTTGTTAGGAAGAGATTTTCTAACGAAAAATAAGGCCGTAATAGATTACGGAAAAAGAGTTATGAATATTCGCGGGAGGCGAATTAGATTGTATACCGCGCAAGAAGGGCCGTGTATGACGCAACGTGGGACGCGTTGTGTTAAGAAAGTAGGTGTTGCAGGGATTGCGACATCGGATGAAAGACGCACGCTCACTAACGAAACTGTGAGGCGTGGCGTTAGGCAAGGTGTTGCAGGGATTGCGACATCGGATGAAAGTCGCTCGTTCACTAACGGACTTGTGAAGCGAAGCGGTAAGAAGGGTGTCGTAGGAATTGCGACATCAGGTGAAGTATGCCCGCTTGCTAACGGACCTGCGAGACGGGATGGGAAGAAGCGTATCGCAGAGAATGCGATGCGTGGTATGTGTCCGCCCGCTAACGGACCTGCGGGGTGGAACGGGAATTTCCCGAGGACAGTAGGCGCTGCCTTGAGAAATGTCGTAGGGATTACGACGCGAAATGGTGTTTGTCCGTCCACTAAAGGAATTGTGAGACGTGACGGAAGGATTCCGAGGGCACTGGGTGACTCGAAGACGGTAGGCCCCGTGGAAAGGCGAGATTGTCCGTCCACTAAAGGAATTGTGAGACGTGACGGAAGGATTCCGAGGGCACTGGGTGACTCGAAGACGGTAGGGCCCCGTGAAAAGGCGAGATTGTCCGTCCACTAACGGAATTGTGCGACGAGACGGAAGGTATCCGAGAGCAGCCGAGTCTGCCTTCGAAGACGGTAAGCCCCGTAGAAAGGCGGTATGTTGAATCGAAAGCGAGACGCATCGATTCGTTGGCAACGGGAGTTGCGCAATTAACGGCAAGCAAACCAAAAATGGTTGCGAGAGGCCGTGGGAAGCCCACTTACGCAGAAGTGGTGCAACGTGGTGGTAACCGTAGTGGAGGAGCCAGGGGTGCTCAACACTATGAGGTAACAGTAGGCCCGCGCGAAGAAAAGATTGTAAAGGTAAGGATTACCTTAAGGAATGCATCAGAAGCGATCATTCCGAAAGCAAGAGATTACAAGCCAGGAATATATGTGCCCGAAGCGCTAGTATCAGTAAGAAATGGAATGTGTATTACAAGTATGCTTAATACTACAGAAAAGAAAGTTAAAATAAAGAATCCCCTTATAACTAGCTGAAGAAGTGCCTGAATTTGAAAAAGCATACTGTAAGACGTATTAGAAAAGAGCGACCAGAGGTAAAGTCGCGTTTAAGTAAATTGAAAGAAACTCTCCGCGTAGAACATTTAAACAAAGAGGAAAAAGAGGCTTTATTAGGTATATGCGCAGCGTATAACGATGTATTTCATTTACCAGGAGATCACTTGGGTTATACTGAGGCTGTCAAGCATGAAATCAAGCTTCTTCCTGAGGCGGAAGGAAAAATAGTTCGGTTGAGGCCCTACGGATACCCGAGGCGCAGAAGGAAATTTTGCAAGCCGAAATAGAAAAGTTATTAGAAGATGATATTGTAATACCAAGTGATAGTGCGTGGAATTCGCCTGTATTAATTATCCCAAAGAAAATGGATGCAAGTGGCAAGCAAAAGTGGCGCGTAGTAATCGATTATAGGCGATTAAATGATCTGACGGTAAATAATGTGTTTCCGTTACCAAGGATCGATGAAATACTAGACGGATTGGGTAAAGCGAAGTATTTCACAACCCTCGACCTAGCTAAGGGGTATTATCAGGTGCTGATAGACGAGAAAGATCAGAGAAAGACGGCTTTTAGCACTCCCTATGGACATTATGAATTCAAAAGAATGCCAATGGGATTAAAGACGGCACCAAATACCTTCCAAAAATTGATGAATTCTGTATTGACAGGACTACAGGGTGAGAAAGTATTCATTTACTAGATGACGTCATAATTTTTGGGCCAACGCTTGAGGAGCATAATGCTAGACTAGAGGATGTCTTTGAAAGATTGCGAAAGTATAATCTCAAACTAGCAAAGTAGACTAAGTGTGAGTTTTTGCGCAAGGAAGTTACATTTTTGGGACATGTACTTACGGAGGAAGGGGTTGAAACCCGATCAGAAAAAGGTAGAAGCCGTAGAACGTTACCCCCAACCAACTAATACTACCCAATTGAAGGCATTCTTGGGCTTAAGTGGGTACTATAGGCGATTCATAAGCAATTACAGTAAAATTGCTAAGCCATTGTATGAGCTGTTAAAGAAAGGAGTCGCATATACGTGGGGAACAAAGCAGGAAGAGGCGTTTCAACAATTGAAGGAAAAATTGTTGAATCCTCCCGTACTACAGTATCCTGACTTCACAAAACGATTTATTGTAACCTCAGACGCAAGCCAAGACGCAATTGGCGCCGTGTTAAGTCAAGGCGAAATTGGCAAGGATTTGACTGTAGCGTACGTGTCTAGAACCTTGAATAAGGCAGAGAAGAATTATAGTACGATAGAGCGGGAAATGTTGGCCATTTGTTGGGCCGTAAAGCAGTTTAGACCATATCTATTTGGTAGGAAATTTACGGTATGCACTGACCATAAACCGTTAATGTGGGTAAACAGCATTACGGATCCGTCGTCTAGACTAATGAAGTTCCGCTTAAAGCTGGAAGAGTACGATTACGAAATCGTGTACAAGAGCGGAAAGAGAAATCAAGTAGCAGATGCTCTTTCGCGAATAAGAACCGTAGAGGAGGCGGAGGAAAATGATAATGTAGGAGACAGCCGAGAGCATATCAGCTAATAAGGAAGAAGAGGTAGGACTTACACAGGAAGAGAAGATGAAGATCCTAAAGCAGTATCACGAATCGCCGATAGGTTGTCATCAGGGCATAGGTAGGACCTACGCGAGAATTAAGAAATATTGTACTTGGGAAGGAATGAAAGCCGACATTGAGCAGTACATTCGTCATTGCGAAAGCTGTCAAAAGAATAAAATTACCCAAAATAAAACGAAGATGCCAAT
The DNA here is from genome assembly GCA_031002005.1 of Vandiemenella viatica. Classification (NCBI taxonomy): domain Eukaryota; kingdom Metazoa; phylum Arthropoda; class Insecta; order Orthoptera; family Morabidae; genus Vandiemenella; species Vandiemenella viatica. Next base: position 361,847,994 of record JARYHS010008074.1, on the reverse strand, counting down.
GGAGATAACGAAAACTCCGGAACACGTGTTTGAGCGTTGTGATATTGATATTGTAGGTCCAATGCCGCAAACCGAAAACGGGAATAAATATTTGCTCACATTCCAAGACGCCTTAACGAAGTTCTTAGTAGTGGAGCCTATAGAGCAACAGGATGCCAATACGGTAGCAAGAGTATTGGTCGAGCGAATAATCCTAAGATTTGGAATTCCCACCGTTTTGTTAAGTGACCTTGGAAGTAACTTCATGAGTGATACTATGAAGAGAGTATGCAAATTATTACGAATAGAGAAAATCCATACCACTAGTTATCACCCACAAAGTAATGGGGCTTTGGAACGAACGCACCGTACACTAACGGAAATGCTTCGTCATTACGTAAACAGAGAGCAAACCAATTGGGATACCTGGATCCCGTATGCAGTATTTGTTTTCAATACAACACCGCATAGTGCCACAGGATATACGCCGCATGAATTATTCTTTGGTCGAATATGTAATTTACCGGGAATATTACAAAAGAAACCGGAGGAAGTAGTATATAACTATGATGACTATGTAATTGAACTAAAGGAAAGGTTACGGGCTATGCATCAGTGTGCGCGAGAAGCGACAGCACAAGCAAAAGAGAAAAGTAAAGAAAACTATGACAGAACGCAAAAACCGGTAGTCTTTAAGCCAGGGGATAAAGTATTATTGCATGATGAGAGTGTACGAAGGGGTCGTTCAAAGAAGTTGGACAGTCAATGGAGAGGCCCTTATACGGTAGTGGAAACTAAGGGACCAAACGTTGTGATAGAATTAAAGAGAAATAAATTTACAAAAGTACATGCAAATAGGCTAAAAGAATTCTTCTGAATTGCAGGAAAGATGGCAACAGCTTGGATGATAGCAGTGATCGTCTTGATGATAGGTGGTACATCGGCAATGGAACAGCAGGATTTAGAAATAACGAAAGTTTCGGTCATCACCAGGTCTGTACTACGATCATAAGGGAACAGTGAGTTTGTATACGGTCACTTGGAAAGTAGTGAGTTATTTTAATTTAGATGACTTAAAACATAAGTTTGAAGCTACGCATGATGCAGCGTTGAAAGCAGTAGACTATTGTCAGCAAAGGCTTAAAGAAATAAACACAAGTGTTGCAGAATGTAAAACTATGAAGCGGGCGGTAGATTATTATATAAGTAGGATAGAAACCTCTCAACGCCTAATTGGGCAGCTAGCTAAACATGAGCAGAGTAGACGAAAGAGAGGAATCCTAAATTTTGTTGGAGAAATAAGTAAAGTCTTGTTTGGGACGTTAGATGAAGATGATGCATCATATTTCAAATCAAAAATAAATCTATTAGAGCAGGAACAGAAGGAATTATTGAAGTTGTCAAAAGAACAAGTCACTATTGTAAGGGCAACGTTGACTAGTTTCAATCATACTGTCGATTCAATAGAGAGAAATGAACGGGTAATTACATCCGGAATACTCAAACTAAATGAACACATACATCAATATGAAACTAGTACAGATAAGAGAATAAATAGACTCGGTATATGGGTAACGTTGAATGAACAGTTAATACAGTTGACAACAATCTTCAGTGAATTAGAGAAGGAATATGATGTAATTATTACTGCCATAGTAAATGCACAAAAAGGCATTCTTCAACCTCATTTGGTTAGTCCAGAACAAGTTGTTAAATACCTAGAGCTAATAAAAGACGAGATTAAAGACAAAAGATTGCCAATAAAACTGACGGAAGCCGGAGGGTATCAGTTACTGAAGGTGGTCGACCTAGGATGTCTTTCATTTCGGGAAACATTCTAAGTTATGTGCTGAATATTCCACTAGTGGACAGTGAAACTTATAATATTTATAAATTATGGCCTCTACCAGTTGAGGTAAGCCACCAGAAAACGATTGTTTACATACTATAGCTCCGGAAAAAGAATTCTTGTTAATGGATGACGCCAAAAGGCGATATGTTAAAATAAATGGTGATCAATTGGAGTGTAAAAAGCTGGAGGCTATTCATAGTGTGTGTAAACAAACATTTGTGCTGCTTTCAACTTATGACCATGAAGTTTGCGAAGCTAGAATGCTTCAACCTATAGTCTAAAATTCCCGATGACTGCATCCAAAAAGTTTATTGTATTGAATGAAAGCGTATGGACACAGATTAGAGGAAATGAATGGTTATTTGTAGCACCAAAGGGAGAAGGGCTCACAGTATTATGTAATGACAGTAAGCCCACAGATGTAGTAATTAATGGTACAGGGAAACTTAAGTTTCTGAGTAAATGCAAGGGTTACGGTGCACAAGTACTAATTCAATCCGAACATATCATTAGATCGATGGCACTGATTAATGATATAGTCCCAAACTTAAATATGGAGGTAGATTGCTGTCTAATAGACAAGAAAAAGAAAAATATAACCGAAATTCCCTCTTTATTTGCCAATCGAACCAGTGGTCCGTCAGTTAGATGACCTTAAAGCCGCGGGACATAAGTTAGATGAGCTAGAGGACGCAATAGCGTACCAGCAAAGGACTGTGTTCAATATGTTTTCATTAGATTCGATACCCATATGGAGTTATTTTGGAGCAGGAATAGTTATGATAATAATAGTATGTTGTATATGCAGATATTGTAAGTGTTGTAAGGATTGTTTTAAATTCTTCCGTAAAACAATGGGTGATGACTGCTGCCCCAGAATATGTGTAAAGAATAAAATTGTAAACCGATACCCTGACACTGGTATAGTTAGGTATCATCCTGCTGGAATTAACAGTGATGAAAGTGAACAGATTACTTTCGGTCCTGTAAGAATAGGTATGTGACTGAAGCAGAAGGTGCGGTGCTTAGTGAGCGAATACTAACACCGGAAAAGAGTGTTAAGTATGAACCAAGTGCACCAGTAATGTTTTACTATAAAGCGGATAAGCGCTAAGATGAACTGATATGGTCACAGAAATATAAGATTGTAATGTAAGAAAGATTGTATTCTGTTACATGAAAAGAATTTGTAAAATTATAAGAATGATGTATTTTAAAAATAGGCTTCACTTTATAAGAGAGTGTAGTACTAAAGAAAAGTTTTAAGGAGAAAAAGGTAGTGTTAAAAAGACTTTTAAAGTTAACAAAAAAATAACATACTATGAGAAAGTATTGTGAGAAAAATTAAAGTAAGAAGGAAAAGATATTATAAGAAATAAAAAGTAGTAAACTGAGAGAAAAAATTCTCAAACAAGGTAATGTAAAAGAAAATAATTAGAGCATTGAAAAAGAAGATTTTTAAGATTAAGAAAAATAATGTGTTGTAGAAGAAATACTTATTATAAAGAAAATGATGTATTGTAATTGAATTTTCTCTTTCAGGGTATTATAAGTAAAGGAAATTTTGGTAAATAATAAAAGACAAGTTAAAAGATATGTAATGTAATAAAATGTGAACCATTGTAGTTGTGATGAGAAAGTAATAAAAAGGAGACTCACATAGCCGACATAGAACTTAAAAATTTTGCACTCTCAAGAGAGATTGCAAAATTTTCCCCAAGGGGGGGAGGTGTTACGAAGTAATAAAAGTAACGCCTGAGTGTTGGTACGCGCAAGTGTTAATATGGTGCAATAGGCAGCAAGGAAAGCCAACAGTGAACGTGAGGTTGCATCAGAAAGAGAGCTGCGTAGCGCGTGGGTAACGAGATACGGGTGTAAGCTTCCAGAAGGACGCGCGGGGCAGCGGAGCGCGTCACGGGCGGCTATAAAAAAGAGCCCGCCGCAGCGGAAGGGGCATTCTCCAGACTACTTCTCCAGAGGTCTTCGAGAGTCGGCGAGTGAGCCAGCAAGCAGACAGCGCAGCGGAGATGACAACGTGTATTTAGCTACTGTAGTCGCCGTTGTTACTGTTAGGCTCTTCAAGTTTTATGGACCTTTGGCAGAGAGAACTGCTACTAGTTGGTTCAGTACTTCAGGGAATAGGTACCTCTCGTAATTTCTGAGTATTCTCAGTGAGAGTTTGTCGGCTTCGTGAGTCACAAGTGTGTTCATCATAACCTCTTGTGTTCTTGAATTTATTTCTCCTGAACTCTTCCTATCCGAGTTCCCGAATTGTAAAAATCGATACCCACTTGTTTCAGCTTCTGAGTCTTTTCAGCTCTCTGTTGCACAACAGGACACAACAACTAGGCCGATGTTCACTGTTGTCTCTACAGAAAAGTAACCAATGAACTGATTTTACAACTTACACGCATGTTACGACTAACCACGTACTGGACCTGTCTTATGTGACGTCATAAACACTACACAATCAGTCTGAATGGTTATTTATCTTAAACTACAAAACTGAAATTAATGTTGGTCCCTTCAACACAATTTCAGCAATTGTAACGAAATCTTGACGTATAAGAATAACTGTGTGACTAATTCTTTCAATATCAACAAGTTTTGCAGCTACTACAGTGGTCGGGAAGTCGTTTGCAGAAATCATCGTTCTCCGAGAGATTAAAGAGATTTCCTTTTTTTTTTCAGGCGTAAAAAGTTATTTGATAAAGAAGTGTGTAGATTATACCCAAAATAATCAATGTACTGTCTTACTCAAAATTGCTGACTAACAATTATCCCGACATAAAATTAGTATAACTTGTAACTTGCGCAATAAACTTAAAAGTCGTAGACATATTAATAGTTTTCCCTATATTACTCTGAGTCTATATACATTTCTTCGTTTTCAATGTCGCATATATCTTTTTACGATATGACACTTGCATGTTATATTTAAATCACATGCAGTGGTAAATTGGATATTGATAGATATTTAGAAGTAGGCTACGTGAAGCGGGACTCATATGAAAACAGAGGATTTTGCCACTCAGCTCGCCAGAAACTACAAACTGTTCCTTGATGTCAAATATGAGACAGCACAAAAATATAATCGATGTCAGGAACTGGAATAAACTACCGAGGATACCAGAACAATGAACAATTTAAAATAAAAATTTATTTTTGCCAAAAGAAGTCGAGTAGCGAAATTGAGCTGAAAGAAATTCAGGTAAAAATTTATGAAAAGGGGAAGGGAGTAAGCAAGGAAATTTATTTATAAAAAAGGTGCAGTGCACAATATGTGGACGTATTGCAGCAGTTTCTGCATTTTAAAACCACTCTGATACCGTTATCTGATATCGTGGTCCACATTTTGTAATAACTTAAACTTATTGATCGTTTTAGTCACACAATGAAGATTTGGAAACTTTGAGTATGGTGCGGGTGTGATGCGGCCACGCCATTTCTAGCGATGTCAGTGAAGCTGCCTGATCGCCTTGATATATCCTGCTGCAATGGGGCACCCGTTGACAATAAAGGCATCTACGTCAGCACCATTCAGCATTCATTTGTTTTACAGCCAGCGACAAACAAAATATCCAATCCGGATCCATTTTCCGTTTTAATAGAGAGTATTATATGCACGCCTGACCGGAACAGCCGGGTGATTAACCCTGTTTCAGTTTTTCAATTAAAAAAAAACTCTGCTCGATTGATGGAGCGCGCTTGTGCTGCCACCACGCTGAAGCGCCGGCCGCTCGTCAGCTGTCATTTGCCAATAGGCGCCGTGTGACGCCATTATCAGCTGCCGCCGACAGATGGCTCTCAATGACGTGACAACGGTCCGCGGAGAACAGCATTTTCATTGTCCTCGGTCGAGAGGTATTGGGAAGCGGGGAAATAAAACGAGAATTGTACCAAAATAAAACGCATCCGCGCCGTCAGACAGATGTCATTAAAGTTGACCAGCCACTCGCAGCGGAACGAGCCGGTGTTGCAGCCGCTTGTGGAATGCAAACGAACCTGTCTTTCCTGTTCTTTTCTTAGCTTCGCGGCCTGTTTTGCTGATCTTTATTTCTCCATCTGTCGTGATTTACGCTTGGGAGGTACTATGTGTTTCTCCCACGTGTGGTAGTATTTAAATCTGTTTTCTTATTCACGTTTGCGTGATAGCCGTTTTCTTCTATTTTCTTCTCTCCATGAAATGGAAATTAGAGTTTTTAAGGAAGACGTATCCTATTTAGTTGCTTCTTACTACGTTGCTGCTGTACATCCGTAGCTATGATGTGTGGTTAAAGCTTAAATTATAACAAAAAGAACAAATACCAAAGTTGGCAACACTGACCGATGCGCCGGATCTAGTAGTAAGTACACCGTAGATCACATTCAGTCGTTCAACAACCACTGTACAGTGCTATTTGAGAAATGTAAGCGATAGACTAGTGCTACGATTTGTGTAAAAACGTATTATTGATACATTTTTCACAAACTATTGTGGAAGAATGAATTTTTTTTTATAAATGAATGTAATCTTTCTCGGCGTTGTTTATTTATAAACGTTTCTCGGGAAACAAACCGAGTGATGTTGTTGTTAATGCACAATATTTCGGCGACTTTATTCTCCGTCGCCATCTTCAGGTGCAGTTGCAAGTTCAAGGCAGACTTCAAGACTTGCAACTGCACCTGAAGATGGCGACGGAGAATAAAGTCGCCGAAATATTGTGCATTAACAACAACATCACTCGGTTTGTTTCCCGAGAAACGTTTATAATTTTTTTTTTTTAACTGCTTAATGTCTCTCAGCGAGGTCTTTAGAGACGGGAAAGGATGGGGGGCAAGGAATGGGAAGGAATTCGGCCATGGCCTTTTGAAGGAAGCATCCCGGCATTTGCAGGGAGTGATTTGGGAAACCATGGATAACCCAAATCTGGATGCCCGGACGGGGATTCGGAAAGAATGAAAAGACAATGTGATGAGGAAATTTTTTAAAAGAATTAATCTTTCTTTGTGTCGAGAACGAAAAGCACACATCAAAAACGTGCTACCGGAAACATGACGTCATTGCACTGAAAAGAAGGCAGACTGTATTGAAATGAAGAACTACGTAAATCATCGGTTTTGTGTTATTTTTTTGGACATATAAATGATTTTAACTTCAGTTTTAAGATCTCTCTCTCATACAAGATTCCAAACATCACGTCACGTGTTAGCAATTTAAATAAGTCCTAGGAAAAGCCTTGTATCTGCGAATAAATTACTGGATCTGACATGGTAAATTGTAGTGTTTAAATCGTTCTGATGTTAACTTTTTGAATTTTTTAATAAAGGATGTTTACGTGGTTGACAGACTGGCAAAAAAATCCTATTTTTTGCCTTTCACACTCTCTATATTTCGTACTGTGTGTGTGTGTGTGTTTTTTTAATGGGATTTGTGAATGGTATTCGAACTTATTTTCACTAATCCAGCCGTTTGTATAACGAATATTAAATACGAAGGTAAGCAGTCGTGATTTATCACAAAGCAGACGGAATTAGAACTGGAGTTTGTTGTGCCTATAGATGTCAAACACTTTTACAACGTGTGGCATACATATGGGCCATATACATACACAACTCTATGCGAAAATTGCAACGCCCAGAAGGAATGACCTGAATTACTTCAAAATCGGGGGGTGCATAGAACAGTGGGACAACAATACCGCAAGTTAGTGAGCTTGCAGATAGATGGCGTGCGTCGCGGAGAAGAGTGGGATGGTTTGGAGCGCCATTGGCTATAGCAGGCTATCTCAGCTCTTGCCTGTTGAGAGCTATCTGAACATCAACAGCTTTAGAGCCTGAGGCACTGCCCATACTGCAGGCAGCTCAACATACGTTATTTCAGCAGTACAATGAGCAAGCCTTCTTAAAAGAACGACGGGTACCACTGGTTCCTTGGCCTGCACGTTCACCCGACAGTGATGGTCAGTCGGTAGATGGTTCTTTATGGTCATCCTGCAACAATTGTCGATGCTTTGTGGACGCGCCTACAAACCGCGTGGCAATGTGTTTCCCACAAGCACATCTAGGCCCTCATTAATTTCATGCCACGACGTCCAGAGGCTCTTATTGCAGCACGTGGCAGCTTCAAACCGTACTGAATTCTCAGGTCAAAGTAAATGTATAGTTCTGTAATTCTAATCATTTGTGGTTTGTCATGTCCCTAAACTGTGGAATAAATTTCATTGCAGTCACAAGTCTCCTTGTTGGTGTTGCAGAGGCGTGTAGGGGATTCGTAGCTAAAACGCATCAGATGCATATCATTTCTGATCGTACATCACTCATTGTTTTACAGAGGAAGAGATGATACTTTTTAAACTGAGTGAACAACTGATTTTTGGTGTTTCTGGATGCCACGAGGCTAACTCATTGCTTGATTAAAAATACTACACTAACGATAAAATTCTTTAATTCAGTTAGTTATACAACAAGTACACATAAAAAAATAGTTTACCATATCCCAACTCAAAAAAGTAATAAAATATAAGAACGCGTAGGACCTACTAATATTGAATAAAATTGTTTGTGGTCTACAAACTGGATTTTTGTGTAAAAAGTGCAGAAACAATTCCGCCAACAATGTTTAAAACATTTCCGGTTATGCTGATTGATTTACGATATCGAGAGGCTCGTTGGGTTCAAACTGCATATTTCGAAAATATTTTCATCATTCTGAATTATACAGTTGCTTACAAGTGTAGACTTCATGGAAAAGCTACATGTCTACTTTCGTCGTCCAGCCGTAGTGTCTATAACTTATTCTGGTCAGTGTGATATAGCTATCACAGACCATCTCCGAGGCGAGTTTGTTGGTTGTACCTTATGTCCGCCGTCTGCTTTACGGACCAATTCCAGATATATATATATGCATCTGTGGGTAAACATGGTGCGCTCCAGAGTTTTTGCAGTGGATCCTGGCAATTGAAGCCTAAAAGTTCTGTAACCTCTCAAGTTCATTGGCAGAAGCTGTTTGTTATGGAAATAAACTTTATCCTGGTTCTCCCTCTTACAGTAAATGCTTAAGTTGGTGCTCTGCTACATGACCGGCAGCTTGTGCTGAAAGTTTCCTTCTATTGTTATTTAAGTGGAAGCCAGGATTTATGCTTTGTTTCGTCACTGGAATTTCGATATGGGACATCTCTGAATTTGTTTAATCGGCCTATGCAGTTTTGACCGATTTATTTAGGTGAACACAGTTTTTTTATTGTATTAAGTAACAAAATGTGATGATTGCATTCTACCTAATATGTTAGCCCACAGTATCTTACGCCTGACCTATAGGTCATCCACCACTAATTCGACACAATTTAGGAGGCTCCTTCGTTCAGCTCCACCACAAATCACAAACACTACTAAACTAACTCAATGAAATTAGTATCAGGCCAAAAATATCAATGGACCGGCACATCTTTTCCTTTTGTGTTCCTTGTCATAAGATTTTGGAAACCACGGAGAGCACTGCGGTAATTTCCGACGAGGGGCAGATAAAGAGAACAGAGTGAAATATTTCTTCCAGGCTGAGTTGCATTTAATCGGCCGCACAGTTGCTCGTAGAGTGAAGGAGGCAAAACGGCAAAAACTATAATTTTCAAATAAAGTTTTAATCGACTGTATTAAATTTGAATGATAATGATAATTAGTCTGTGTACTCGTCAATAGCTTAACAAATACAATTCAAAGCAACTGAGAACACAGATCACAAATCTCAGAGTACTAGCCTTCCGAATTTGGCTGAAGCAAAAGTTTAAATAAAATAGAGGTTAAAAATAAATTGAGCTTATTGTAATACTATTAAATGCAAACTGTAGTAAATGTTAAACAAATTTGGAAAAAAAAATAAAGCATACTGTTGAAAACGACTGAAACAATCTTCTTTAGAAATTTAATAGCGAGAAGTGTGTGATGCGCAAAAAAATGTCGGACTGATTAAAAGATATTTACTGAATGTGGTGGGTGAGAGGTAACTCTATGGCCTCGCATTCGGGGGGACGCGAGTTCGAATCACTATCCGCCCATCCAGATTTGGGTTTCCATTGTTTCCCCAAATCACTCCAGACGAATGCCAGGATGGTTCCTTCAAAACGCCATGGCCAAATTCTTTCCCATTCCTTACACTCAGTCCTTTTCTGGCTTTAATGACCTCGGCGTCGACGAGGCGTAAAGCAATAAGCATAAGGATATCCGTAATTATCCTTTTTGATTACAGTAATGCACTTTATTCACTCTAGAAGAGACAAATTAGATGTCCTATCTTTCGAAAATATGAGTATCATCTTTTAGATCTAAAATTCGTGATGATATCAGCAATAAAGTAAATTCGTGTTTTTTTAAAGAGCAAGTGATAAGGATTTATTTCTGTTTAACATTTGCATTGAGAAAGTTGCATGTGTCTTTTTTTTTTGTAATTTTAATTAATTGCAATTGCCATGGAGATTATATCCCGTTGGCTATGTATTTTCGCATTTCACGATTTTTTACTTAAATTTTTTTCAATATTTGATGTAAAATGTTCACTATATATTGAATCAGTACGCTCGGGACGCTTCATGATTTTAATAAGTAAGACACTGAAATAAGAGGCCGTGTCGAACTATATTTTACTTCGATATTTCCGTGTGGTCGTCGTGGACCATCCCTGCGCAGAGCAAAGAGAACACATGTTAGTCGACCTTGTGGTTGGGGGTATCCGGGCCGCGGTAGTGTTTGTAACATGACACAGGTGGGGGCAACCGTCCTTGTTTAAATTGTGTAACAGGGAAATAACAGAGATACGTTCTTAAGGGCTGGAGAATTGGTACAGAATATTGCACGTGTTCTTGAAATCAGCCTGGGGCTTGTCACCTTAAGCAAAAGAGGGAGGCCAGGTCACGTGTGGAAGTCGACCAATGAGGACGCGACATCTCGGTGTGGACAGATAAAATATGTTAGCGAATCAAAACACGTGTTTTTAGCTGCTATAAAATTTGTTGTTTATGATTTAATGGCAAATGTAGACACGATCCTCGCTCTATTAGGCCGGGATTGTATATGACGATTGAAAAAGAAAGTGCAGAGACTCCGTAATAGATAACAGTGCTGTTGAAAATCACTACTTATATGACTGCTGGTCTGGATCTTCTGGATGAGAGGTAGCACTGATGTGAGACGTACAGATTCTCTGCTGATTAGGGAAGTTCATCAGATGATTGACTGACCGGTTGACCGTAAAGTTCGACGTTATCTCTCGCGTGTTGTGTGGTGTATGTCATACGTCTTAGATACCATACATGTACATTTATTATTGTAGAAGGAAGGATGGACGAAAGACACTGCCTGCCGATAATGCGATCTCGAGGATCTCAAAGATCGTAACTCGCCACCCGTCGACTCAGCCGACGATGTGGTAAATAAACAGAATAATCACCTACGCAAACACAACCTGGATGCTCGTCAGTGTGGTGCATTTGTTTAGCCCGTGGCTCACGTCACAAAGATGGGAACATCTCGTGCTCTCTGCAATTTGTAACTTGTATTAAACACATTTGTAAATGATCTGCAAATATCATTGTGTTTTTCAATTTTCATCGTATAGAAGTTAAATTTTTTGTATAGTATCTAAGTTGAACAATCCATGCTGTTTCCCCGTTTTGTTTTTGTTTATCATTGTGGCATAATGACTAAAGTGGGTCATCCTGTACAATTTTAATTATTAAAATACTAGCAATTGACAAGTAATATTAGAAATTTGCTTGCATTAAGTTGCAAGACTGTAGCCAGCCGACGTGCGAGCAGACGTTCTGGTGGTCCACTAACGGTGTCAGACAGTTCCGTGCTGACAATAGGCAAGCACTTGTTTGTTGGAAGTGGCAGTATTCCCTGTAGTTTGTGTCGATAAGACACTCTCCTCCGACTAGTTAATTGAACTATATTGTATTAAAGCTGAGAGCACTTATAGTGTTGAAAGACCAACTATATTTCATATACTTTCAATCACTCAATTTTGTGGACGTATGTATTGAAACATCCTGGCGGCGATGTAATTCATGCTTGTTTAAGGTAGTATCATTTTGCAAAGATTTTTTTTCTGTTTGTTACAGATGTAACTAAATCGGCCACTTCAAGGAATTGTTATAATCAGTTGTGATATTTTCAGTATGTTTATTTTGCCTGTGTATCGTGTTCTGTTAGATATTTTCATTTGAGGGCTTATTGTAAAACGTGTCTGTGCTTTATTGAATTTTTAACATTTCCTGTATTCATATTAGCTGTGAATGTGCCTCAGTCTGTAAGTCTTATAAGTCAGCTTATGAGAGTTTCATTACTAAAAGGACAACGCTACCTTCACTCTGTTTCCTTGAAGCGCTAATAATATTTTCATATCCAGTGTGAATATTAAATTTAATATGCAAATTAACATAGTAATTAATTTCATAACCAGTTAAGGTAGTGCGGTGAAGCATTTTATTTCAAATGCGTAGTTAATTATAAATAAATATTTAGCCCTAAACATCCGCAACAGCGTTAATAAGCGCATTGTATGTTGCTTTGCAAATATTGATATAATTTCATGTACGACCCCATTCCTCCACTTTGTAAATATTAACTTTTATTGTGTTTTTATTGTTATCGTACAAGACAGGTTTTATGGATTGATCCATTTAGATATGGAAATATTCTTCCATGGTATCCGGAACTATTTAAGAAATAAATGATATGTAGGTATAACAAGGAGTAACTTTAAAACTGGGATAATTAATTATCCTTTTTATTAATCACTTTCAACACAAGGATCCAACGCAATACCTCGTTAATTTTTTCCAGCCTCTGATTCACTTACCTACAGTCGTAAATTTAAGCAGTGCCTGAAATAAAGTGCTAGTTTATGAGCATATTAATCTCATCTCTTCCTAGAACTGCTGCCAACATCCATTCATGGCCAACTGTCAATACATGCCATGTACACTCTTTCTATCTGTCATCGTTTGATTACTAAACCGACTTCTTTATCACATCAATAACCAATGATGTTGGACTATAATTCGCTGCCCTCCTTTGCATCCTGTACTGATTCGCATGATGTGTGTTACATATTAACACAGTCCACTAAAGCAATGGTCTAACCAAGGTTTATTACCCCACCCTCATTTCCTTGGTACATGTTCTCATCACCCTCTCAAGCAGGACTAAATTTTTTTCCTACTTTCTTCACAGATGAGCTTGTGATATGCCAAGAAATTTAAAGTTTGTGCCTTCAACACGTATATATCTTCAACCTTATAACGATAAAAAACTTTTATTTTTTAGCCATGTACTTAATAAGTTCTCTCTTTTTAGCATTTACGTTCATTCCAGGTTGGCCTACCGACTAGATATAGTGTCCAGATTTCCCTCTCCGTTTTGATCCGGCTTTGTAATACTATTTCATCCACCAACAAACAAAAATCTTGCTGTAAACCACCGAAATAATTATTCGTTAGACTAATGAATAGAAATATTTGCAATTATCTGCTTTATTTTCATTTTTTTAACCTATACCTTCGCTTCGTTTCTCTTAAGCATTCCTTCACCCAGAAAGACAGTTTTTCCAGCATCCCTAAGAGTTTTACCAGTATAAATCAAATGAATTAACCGCAGTTTTATGGGTGATTCAAATGTTCTATATCTTCTTGCAAAACCGAGTTACAGCTTAAATTATTAACATAAAATCAACATGTTTTCAACGCAGAAATTTATGTATAAACGAAAATGTATCTCATTAACTGCATTGCTACCTACGTTCAAATCTCGTGCCCTGAAGCAGATATTCTTCACGTCAGGAAACCAGCTCAAGTTGTGATTTTCTGGAGCGTATCGGTCTTTTTTCGCTTCCGTCACAGAAATTATGGAGAATTAAAGTTGAAACGATTACCCGCAGAAGACTTGCGTGAGAAACATGTAACGACCAAACGGCGGTCATTAAATGACTGGAATTCTCCGTCGACCTCTGTTCGTGACAAGCAGGAGAAACAAGAAACGATTTTCCTCATGTATATGAGCAACTTGAGGTACGACTACCACGACAAGGTCATTTAACAAGCGGTTAATATTACAGTAGATTCTATACTATAAAATCTCCAGGGAATAAACGCAATGAATTTTAACTACGAAAAAAAATTCAGAAGAGTAGAAATTAAACCATCAAATCTCTTTCTTCTTAACTTCTTTAACAACTACCTAAATCAACTGGAAATAATTTAAATAATTATAAACATATTGATATTATATTCGTCTGATCTCGAATTGCTGAATTAATTTAAATTTTCTTGTACAATTTTCTAATTCCACAGGAAATTAATGCTGTCTTCAGGAAACGGTTATAAAGGACAGGAAAACATTAAAAATTTCCAAACAGCCGTCACACAAAGTTCCGAACTAAATAATCCAACTTTGGTTTCACAAATTCATTATATTAAGCCTAATTTTACTAATATTGTAGCGAGATAAATCTTTAAATATGATCGGAGTACTAGAAATAATTTTTAAAATATCTCTTAGTAAATTAGTATTGTATAAGTAATTACAGCGGCAAATCGGAAACCTTAGATAAAAAATCAATCAAGAATGTAGGACAAAGAAGAAAGTAAACGTAAAATTTACGTGAAGTTGTCAGCGTAACGTTTATATTGAAATAAAAAGATGATAAAAATACCTCAGTAATCAGCTGATATTGTTTTGCTACAAATGTAACAACTAGTAAAATATAAGAATGGAAAATAAAGTAGAAGAGGTATTGCATGTCAGACAGTGTAAACTTATGTAAAATTTGAGAGATCGAAACGCAATTATGCTATTACGATGAACATTAAACTGACTGTTGCAGAAAAAATTAATAGACTTATGTCAGTGGATTTCCAAATAAGGCTGATAACAGTGAATAGAAATCACTGAATGATATGAACGGCGTATCAAGTAAACCCGACAAAGCAAAGCACAGGTCAAAATTGGAATAGAAATCGCACTAAATATTAGATTTGATTGAAGATAATAGTAGTTACAGTTCTATTTTTTAAGGGAACTCGTATGATTACTGATAGTAGCAGAAAAGTTTTAAAAGCAGTGAAAGTTTTTTCTAGAACAGCGCCTTATTTACGTGAAGCTTGGACATTGTGGAGCCAGAAAGAACGAGCATTTGTAACCAGGAGCCATTCAACGATGTTGAAAATAAATTAGTTGGTGTACAAAATAAAAGGGTCTCGAATTAGTAGGTAAATTGAGGAAATCACAAAGAGAAAAAAAATTACAGACTACTGTTGTGTCTTTAAGATATTGTTCTGAAAGTTATTTGACCAAAGATGAATGGAATACATTGAATAGAGAGGTTATCTAAGTTAATGAAGAAATACAGGGCTTTCGCCGGAAAACGCAACCCTGCCAGTCTGTTGCCGTCGGCAACTTGCTCGGACAGCGGTGCCAGCAGTTTCCGCCACGCGGCACCGTGAATCACCGCACTGTTTAACACCTCCGCTGCCCCAACAGTGCAGTGCAGTGACCCTTACATTGTTAAGAACGGTTTCTTTGCATTGTAGCTAGTTTGTGACTTCAGTCTCTTATTAATCAGTGTTGTGAATAAACGTTTCTTTGCGGTTTGGCTGGTTTGGGGCTTCATACTCTTACTAATCTGTACCGTGTTTGAGTGTGAGTAAAATTATGGTACGTTACAGTTTGCAACAAAGAATATTTCTCTACGATACATATGTGAAGAAGAAGTCGTTTAAAAAGTGTCGCAGTAAATTTCGTCGCGAATATCCTGGCGCTTTACTGCCAGCTAAATCAACAATTCTGCGTCTGGTTAAAAAAGTAAGAGAAACGGGTTCATTTTTTAACAAAAAGAGACTGTCGGTCAACGGTATTCTCACAGAGGAGAAAATTGACGATATCGCTTTTCGACTAGAACAGTCACCCAAAAAAATCATTAAGTCAGTTAGGGCAGCGTGTGTCTCGAAATATGTTCAGAAGATGTGAAATGTGCATTACACAAGAGTGTCAACACTTCCAGCATCTTTTATAAGGTAAGCTAATGAATTACGTCACATTTAAATGCTTAGCACATACAAGTTTATGAAATAGTCCGCGGCCGACGGTCGAACAATGCCGGGAGCTGAGCGCTCGCTCGCCGGGAGCAGTTTCTTCCTTGTAGCGCTAACAGTGGGTTGCGTTTCCCGGCGAACGCCCTGTATTTGACGTTAGAAGAGACGCCATCAATAAGCCTTGGAACACAGAATAAATTTTGGATTTAATGGATAAGAGAAGAAATCACAAAAATGCTCAGTATGAAAACTGAAAATAGCACTATAGCCATTTTAGAAATCATATAGGAAACACAAGAAGGCCAAGAAATCCAAAGAAAATTGGCTGTGAGAAAAGGAAGAAAATAGTCATAGATAAAGTAAATGCGGGTTGTGGGTGAAACAAAAGGTATTTTGAAGAAAAGATGTATTGTCATTACAGGTGCTGATGAAAAAGATCTATTAAGCTCAGTGTATAGAGCTTACAGATGGAATGAATTCACTGTATCAAGGATAGGGTCTGAGCAATATTGAGAAGGAAAGAAAAGAAGGGTGTTATCAACCATTTAGGAGATACTGTGTTTAGGACAAAATTTAATAGAGCTTTGGGGGATTTTAACTCAAATAAGGCAATAGCTATTGATGTAATTCATGCAGAACTCCTAAAATATCTAAAACAAGAAGGAATCCAGAGATTATTGAAATTGTTCCAAAACAAAAGCGATTCAGACTGTTTTAGAAAAACTTTGACATCACCTAAAAAAGCGTAAGCTGAAAACTGTAAAAATTATCGTACAATAAGTCGATCATCACATGCTTCAAAATTACTGACTAAGATAATACACAAAAGAATGAAAACAAAATGAGATTATTGTTAGATCGTTTCGACTTTGGGAAAAACCGAGGTACAAGAGAAGAAATTAAGGCTCTAAGATTAATATTGGATTAGTGAATCAAGAAAAACAAAGATAGGTTTACAGCTTTTGTGGACTTCGCAATAACCTTGTATTATGTTAGATGGGACGATACGTTAAAATTTTAAAATGAAGTCAGGTATAAAATTTTGGAACGAAATAATACGTAATTTATAATCTAAATAAGCATATTGATTTTTATAATAACAGTAGCGAATTAAGGGAAGGTAAGAGATAAGGTTGCAAGTATCACCACAAATATTCAGTTTGTATGTAGAGGAAGCAATCGAGGAATCAAAAACAAAAAGCATAGAAAATCAACGTGGGTTAAGTGTCCTAGGAAAACCAAGCAAAATGTTACAATTTGCTGATATCATTGTTCTTTTAGCAGACAACAGTGAGGATATTGAGAAATTAATTAATAGCAAGAATGAAATACTCGGGAAATCTGGACTAAACATAAACCAAAGTAAGACAAAAACCTTGAAAAATGGCGGAAATGATAGCATAGCAGATTAAACATAGGAACAGGATCAGATGTGGGAAAATTATGAGTATTCTGTTATTTGGAAAATAAAATTAAAACTGATGGCAGAAGCAAGAATTACCCTAAACCATAATTGCATTAGTGAAGATGTTGAAAAAGACAAGTCCTTTGGTCTTAAATTTTGATATAAAATTCAGAAAGAAGTTTCTAAAACTGTGCATGGAGCATGTGGATATCAAACTTTAGGAATACCTGATAAAAGGGAAACTGAAGAATTTTAACTGTGGTGTTATGAATGGATTTCGAAAAAGAAACAGATCCAGAGGGTGTGTAGTAGCCCTATTGTCACGCATTCCACAGAGGTGGGTTCAAGTCACCGTCCGTTCATCCAGCGTTCTTCGCCCACCATTATTTACACGCTCTAATGACCTCCACATCGTCATGCAACGATAGAAACAAAAAAGAAAAATTAAATTTTTGGAAAAATCAAGTACGAAACGCACCAGTTTTGTAAATGGTTAATGGGGAAAAATTTGTGCATGAGTCTCAAAGGAATAAGGCAAAGAGTCAAGAAAGACAAAAATTATAATATATGAAGCAGATAATCGAGGGCGAATGTGTTAATGCGTATATTAAGTTAAAGAGGCTAGCTCTGGATACGAAGTGATGGAGGATTGCATCATCAAATTCAAGGAACTGATGACAGTAAGAAACAATTGGAAAGAAAGTGGTGTGTGAAACCGTGTTATAATAAGAGATGGCGAATTTTTGGTTCATATTCAAAACATACTGGATTGGTTATTTTGTCGATATGTGGAGCAAAGTGATACTTTGTTAGAGTTTACGTTTGAATCACGTAATTGAAAATGTTTACTTTAGTGGATACATGTTAAGTCATGGTAAAAGGAATGGAAAGTTCGTATCGATGCAATCCAAAGTCAAATGAAATTTAAAAAAAAGTGATACATCGACTTCGAGGGAAACACAATTATCGTTTTCTGTTGCCTTAACCTGTTTAAAATTTTTGCAGCGAATATGGGCTAACTTGCTTCACTTGTTGATTAAAAAAAATTTAAAGTACTATAATTGTGTTCGTTGCATTAAGGGACTTCTGATAAATACATTGTTCCCAGCTGTGAGTTAGAGAATGATTTCACCGCTGTCCGATTCTGTAGATCAGATTGATCTCTGTAAACAGGTCAGAGATGTATAAAGACAAAATATACTTGCATGTACGAGCAGTTGAGGATGACACCTTTCCCTGCAGAAATTACAAGATTTCTAAAGGCATTATACAGTAGCTGCTAAAAGAAACATAGGGACGATGAAATATACGCAGCTTTACTCTCCATCTCATTACCACTTACGTTGGTTTCAACAGAGCCTAGGGTGCAGTCAAGATTTCCTCCGAGAGATACGCGGTTTAAGTAGTGACTGTTTCAACATTGGAGCTATTACGTCAGCGTCGTGGGAGGATAACAATTAATTTCACAATCCGCTACACGACTTGGGTTGCTTGCTGCACATTGTGATCCGTAGAACAGCTTCTCCACTCTTTACGTTACTGGTTTCGGGAAGATACTCGGTGTCCCGGAAAAAGTTTTGTTTGATTCTTACCGAAAATAAAACCACTAGAGGAACTGAAAAAAGTAATGTCTAGGAGGGAAAAAATCAAAACATCGTAATTGTCTGACTTATTTTTCAGGCACTATGGTACAAGAATTACTTTTGCACATCACTTACTTAGCTTGGTTATATATGTTTTGGATACAGAATTATTCAGGAGGTTTAGGGTACAGACACTGCAAAAATCGGTATAAGAAATAAGACACAGACAGCACATTCAGACGAACAGAATTGAAATCACTTATTGGGTGCAGATCCAGCGTATTTCCTTCATTACGGTATTGTTTCTGGAACAAGAATTATGTTCCTATCGATTTTGACGGGGTGGGAAGGAGTTAACAGTGTCTTCATCTGGCTGTGAACAGAATAAATCGTTTCCTCCGCAATGACTGTTAATTTGTTTCTGAAGCACATAATTTTTGCGATAGAAAATTCAAATCGTGTCAACGTTCACGAGCACGCTGTAAGGGTCGCCGGTTAGACGGCGTGGCTGATTGAAATTAAATTTTTCTCTGTTGTCTATACCGAGTTATTTCATTTATCTTATGCAAAAATTCTTGGTACTATTATGTTTGAAGGTGTTTGTTTTTGTTGCGAAGTGCGTATTCTCGATGTTCCACAAACGCTGTTGAGATAACTCTGGGTTTGCTGAAAATGTCTTACTTTTTTTTTGCTGTCATCAGTCTCTCGAATCGTTTGATGGAATACGCCATCCCTTCCTATCTTGCGCTAACCACATCATCTCAACAAACCCTATACACAACCTACGTCTTCAATTATCTGCTTTACATATTCTAATCTTTGTATACCACTACAGTTCTTACCTCCGACTGTTCCCTCCCCTAAAAATTAACCAGTTCCGCATGTCTTAAAATGTAACACACCATCCTGCCTCTTCTTTTTGTGAGACTCTTCCACAATCTACTATCCGCACCCATCATCTGCAAAACAAGTTCATTTTGTACTCTATCTGTCCACTTAATTTTCAGCATCCTTCTGTAGTACCATATTTCAAATGGTTCTACTTCCCTTTTTTCTGGTATTCCTAAGTCCATGTCCCCCTCCCGTAAAGTTCTGTGTTCTACAAACTGAGTATTAAAAAGTTCCTTCTGAGTTCTAGAACAATATACGAAATTAAAAGTTTTCTGTTTTTCAGAAGCGTTCTTTCCGCTATTGCTCTTCTGCTTTTGTAATTATACTTTCTAAGTATCCGGTGTCACTTAATTCTCCTACTACTTCTGATCCTATTTTTATATTTAATCTACTACTATCGATATCATTTCTGCTACATTTAATCACGTTTGTCTTGATTTGGCTCATATTTAGACAAAAATCTTCGTTCTAGCATTTTAGTAACTTCTGAAGGCCCTCAGTCTGTTATACTAGCAGGACAATGTCATCAGCAGATCGTTACATACTGATTTTTTTCTCATCGAACACTTATATCACATTCAAATTTCTCTTTTACTTCCTATATTGTTTCTTCTATATAATAACAGATATTTAATACTTACAGAACCTGAAAATATGATACCAACACATACCATCAGATCGTAAAACGTTTTCAGCTTAACGAAAGCTGTTGAACAGCATTCGATCCAAAAAAAGGTGTTAAAGAATAGCTTAATAAGCAAAAGGATCCCTTTCCAATCTGGACAGGTGTCACTTCTTAGTGTCGTTTTAT
Source organism: Vandiemenella viatica (assembly GCA_031002005.1). NCBI lineage: Eukaryota > Metazoa > Arthropoda > Insecta > Orthoptera > Morabidae > Vandiemenella > Vandiemenella viatica. The sequence continues at coordinate 361,827,410 of JARYHS010008074.1, read as the reverse complement.
TCAGCTCTAGCTTTCAATTTATGGATATGTTAACACCTATTTTAAGACACGCCAATAAATAAACAAATTTTACTTAGCCGAAAATGCACGATTTTAAATCAAAATCACACTGCTCTGAACTTTTGCGGTTGATTGTTACTTTTGAATGCTTGGTTCGTGAGGTAATGTGGAAAAATTAATCAGCACTTCACAGAGATTCGTGCACATTGTGCAGAGTAAAACAATAAGCAGTAAGCGCACCTTCATTTGTCCAATTAGTCCCTATTGTTCTGACATCGACTCAGCAGACGTTCCAAGGAAGAAAGCATTCAGTGATCATTCATGCTTTATTACAGCACAAGCTGCCAGACGCTGTCAATAGAAGGCCTATTTTTTGGTTATGTCGCAAGGATCTTTGCAATATCACCACTTCGGCAATGCAGCACACGAAGTCAGAAATGGAATATCGTTGTGCGTCGGAGAGGAAATTTGATGTCTACAGAATGCATTGTTTAGGGTAACATTCAACAATATTGAAATCTTTGCAAGTGCGCATCTCTTCCCTCAGTAATCTTTATATAGAAACGTTAGTGGTAAATCAGTTACATCTGACGTTGGGACGTACTTGCCACAAAGGTATTCTCTGTAATGAATACCAGATTGGTCCCCCCTTGTCTTCTCCGGGTTCTTATCAACTAGCGAAGGATTCTTTCCGTGAATAGGGTAAACAATACTCTATATTAGTGTTAATGTTAGGACCAGACACTGGGGATCAACTCACCGGTCGCCACTCTGATCACTGAAAATAGTCTGAAGCCGACAATCAGGACCAAGTTCTTAACCCGTTGTACTTTTGTAATACTTGCATGGCGGCGCGATATGCCTCACGTAAGAATTGTTGATCAAACGTTTATTTGACTTGCTTAAATTTTGGTCTGTGGTTCCGAAATTTAATAATAGATTCTTGTGTAACTCAACGAGACAAATCGAAAGTGGAGAATAAACTTTTTGGTATCTTGCTTGGTTATCGAAAAGTCGACTGCCACAAAAAAAGAAGTTTCTTGTGCCTTTTGCCGCAATTCTACTTAACCGTAACTGCTAGGACGAAAACAAAATATCCATTGTGCATGTCCAGTGTGTAGTTCCTCTTGGCGTTGGTGAGTTTTTTTCTAATCCAGGTCGCATTTGAATCTTACTACCATTCTTTTGAGATCCAACACCTCGATAACTAAGCGAGCTATCGAAAGCGTTTACTCTTCACTTTCCTGTTGTCTCATCGAATTACATAAGAATCCATCATCAAATTTGGATTTGGTGAAATTTTCCTTGTAGTCCAGGCTGTATTTCAATCTAACCCGTCGGTTCGAGTCCCCGTCCGGGCATCCAGATTTGGGTTATCCATGGTTTCCCAAATCACTCTAGGCAAATGCCGGGATGCTTCCTTCAAAACGCCGTGGCCAAATTCCTTCCCATTCCTTGCCTCCTATCCTTTCCCGTCTCTAAAGACCTGGCTGTTAAGAAACGTTAAGCAGTTAAAAAAAAAAATCAATCTAACCAACCCAATTTTGAGATGTGTAAAAATTCTATTATTCACTTTCGATTTGTTTCGTCGATTTGCATAAGTATCCATCATAAAATATGACTTTGGTGAAATTTTACAACTTGACCAGGCCGCATTTCAAACTAACCATCTAACTTTTGAGATATGATATTTCTAGAGCAAAGGGAGGTATCAAAAAATTCTATCCTTATTTTCGATCTGTCTTGTCGAGTTACATAAGAATCCATCAACAAATTTCGACGCCACGGTTATCGTAGAGTCCCCATTTTGGTGTTATTTCTCTGTTTGTTGTAATGTTATAGTTTGTATGCACGCTGGTGCAGGAAGGATGTGGTAAGTGTGGCTGGAGAGGAATGCGCTGCGGAGGCGGACAAGTGTCTGGCTTCTGGCCAACTCGGCGACAGAGAGAGTGCATACTGAACTACTAGACACCAGCCTCAGATAGCAGCCGCGATACACGGATCTTGTACGCTAATCTTTAAATCAAACATTCTAATGAATTCGCTAAATAAGTATTCGTAGTCGCACAAATATATGAAGCACTCCTTGTCCTTTACGCTTTTAACCTATTTGTTTCTAAACCTAAACAGTAAAACAAGGAATTTTCAGTCATGTTTACAAGAGCAAGAAGAACAACTAGTGGATCAAAGGAGTATAGAAAGATATGATTGAGATCGGAATAACAGAAGATTTAACACAAAATAGAGCAACTTTTAAGAAATTGATCCAAAATTTCAAGGGTTTCCAGAAGGAGAAGAGGAAACGTAGTAACATACGTTCGGAATAAAGGACGAAACAGCAAAGTGAAAGGATGAAGAACTATTGGAAGTCAAAAAAATGAAAGATCGAAATGAATCCTCGGGATTACTTTTCAAGTTCCTTAGACGGTCGATATCGAAGAGAAGAAGAGAACAAACTTGTGGCATTACCCGATACCCTCACGCCGGAAGTGGAATTATTTTTATTCGAGTGCTGCTCCACTTAGTTCGTAGGTTTCTACGCATTCTGAATGAGATAGAATCTTTACACAATCAAAATCTGTATGCCTGGAAGGGGATTCGAACCGGTGTCATCCCAAATGCGAGGCCAGACACCACTTATTTTTCGTCTATCTTGTTCGACGTATCATTTCTCACTGTAAAAGAGACAATCTTTACCAACAATATTCCTAATCTTAAATCATTGTAAATCATTCCAATAACTATTATCTCACTAACATGAAAAACACTTTCAAATAGAAGTCTAGCTCGGAAAATGATGTTTTTTTTAAAAAAAAATTATTATTAAATGAATAACCCCAGCATTTACCGTGTATTTTTCCCTTTTGGAAATGAGCGCTTAATTCTCCTGTCCCAACCTACACTTAATGTTTAATTCAATATATTCACAATAGCCACAGTTCTTTAGTTAATATATTGCTACCTGTAAAGTCTGAGTTTTCCAAACAATATGATACCATCCACCGATGATTGCTCCTCTCATTTATAACATCAAAGAGGTTCTGCGTCGACTGACGGTGTTATAGTAGTGTGCCTTCTGTTTTTTCCTTTTTTTTAAAAAAAGTGCCTAGTTTTAACAATATTACTACACTTGCTTTAAGGTTACACAGTGGTAGAATATTTTAATCGACGCTTATTTATTTAGTTCGAGGAGTAAAAATATGTAATGTGCATTGGAATGAAGGCTGAAGTTCGTACAACTTAAATCATCTTCCCAGATCAGTGTACAATTTTCAGACATCTGAAATATTTCGATACATTGTAAAACCTGAACAAGTGCGAATAGAGCCTCGCACATTATTAGGAACCCGCACTCGAATAGTACGTGTAAAGTCAGATGGCAGACCACTTGGCACAAAAATCAATGCTTCACATATTTCCAGATTTGGCAGCGGATTTTGCCTCACTGTTTTCAAACGCCCCGCACTTTGACGCTTGCTTCATTATTGCAATATTTCATTTCCAGTAATGTTTATTATGGATATATTGTCATGCAATGAATGAAGGGCACGTTCAGTAAACAGTAACAATAAAAAGCCAAGTAATCTATCTATACTGTTATAAATCTGTAAGCAAGCTGCGTTTGTAGTGAGGCTTGATCTCTAATAACGCAAAAACTACCGCATCAATTTGCATGGTGTTTCCAAATTTTTAAAGCTAATGTTGCTGATCAACATCTGCAGAAATAGCTAACGACTAATATGTACCATGGGAAGAAGCAAGTCAGTAAAAAACTTCAGAAATGTGAAACTGTAGACCACAGATAATTATACACATTCAGACGGTCACTCCTTTCATAAAGAGACCTGACAAAATTTAGGATTTCCCTTTTTTTTTTTTTTTTTTTTTTCTTCTGCGATTCATTTTTCTGGACCGCAGTACTTCAAAATTAAAAGAATACGTGAATCAAGTATAATCAGCATTTACTTGAATCGTAACAGGTCTGTTGAATTACGAAAAAGTTATATTACTAATATTGAAGACATGTATTGTCTCTGGTAGACTGTTATACAGTTTGTCTCTGGAACAAAATTGCTACGTGAACGCTGTACAATACAGCCACAATAAGCCAATACTTAATTCGAAATTCAGTTTTTTCTCGAAGAGCGATGTCTGAAAAACAGCTATTATAAATATCAGCAAGTAATAAAACATACTTCTTTCATAATGACTTGTGCGGAATTGCACATATTTGGAAGTACTTTATTCGATTAATATGTCTCGTGGCTATAACGTGTAAATATAACTAGGCATCCGAAAATTCAGGTACATGCGACTCAAATAATTACATAGAAAATACGGATATATTGAAAGAAACTCAAATAAAATAAATTTCATATCCTAATGCTACACCGCGTAAATTATAAAGCTAAAAGCATCGTCCCTTTGGCCTATAAGTAAGTATATCAGCTGTCATCACTGTCCAGGTTGCATTTCAATCGATTTACAACTTGCGATAATTTTGCCACTCAGAAATAATTGCTTGAGTTACATGCACATTAGTACATATACTGTACCGTGATCCATTTTGACATTTTTGAATTAATTACATCTGACTGAAATAATGACAATAATGATACGACGATTTGAAACCAAGATTAACTCCAATTCACGTAAATTTCTATTTTAAAGCAGGAATAATTGATGGTGTATCAACATAAAATAAAAACCAATATCCAAACTGCAAAAAATAAATAAATCAGAAAAAATTGACATGCTGTGATTATTGGTAACGAATTTTTATATTTCAGCACACTTCCAAGAGGACTAAGTCGTAGATTACTGCTATATTTACATAAATTTATGGCACCGCGGTTATGTTGCAATCCTCGGTATCCACATTTAAAAATAAACTTTTTTAGTTAAGTATCATGGAAACAATATTTTTCATTCTATCCACAGATCCATCCTTAACAAAGCTTATACCTAGCTATATAATCCCAGGCAAAGTTTACACATAAAATTGCCAAAAAAAATTACACATTATGATTATAATATCAGCTTTCTTAACGTTACAACTGTTATATATCCATTTAAATTTTCGGTACCACGGTTAACGTGGAATCCTCCATATCAGCATTTAAAAATATTATGTTTTAGCTGAGTTAAATATTGCTTTCAGAAATAATATTATTTATTACTACCACAGATATTCTATATTGTAACCAAGTTTAAGCTCATCTATATACTCGCAGCCAAAGTTCACGCATAGTGATAATTGCAGCTGTGAAAACGTTTTAATTGTTAGTGCTGTGAGTTGGGTAAGTATAAAAGTTTATGATATGCCCTTGCGAAAGAGATCTAATCTGTCGGGGTCAATTTCTGCAGCTAAAAGATGTCGCCGAAATCGGCTAAATGAGAGTGAAATAGACCGACAACATCGTCTGCAACGTCAAAGAAAACGAGATGAAATAGCTAGAGCAAATGAAAGTAACCTTCACCGAGAAAAGCGATTGACCTATAACCGGGTTCTATACGCTAAATCCATAGCTTCTGAAAGCGCACAGAAGAAAGATGGTCGTTTGAACCGTGAAAGCCTTTCTAAACAATAAATGTTTATACTTCGCACAATAATTACAACCACGAATTACTACTGTTAATTTTTCAGGAACCTTTTCTACTATTGAATCAATTGCATCACGTTAAGATATGAATAAAACAACTCTCTGACATCAGTATGAAAACCGAACCTAACGTATTAACCGAAACAAACGAAACTATTCAGAATACATTAACAGTTCATGCCTTTCCACGTTAATGTCTGATAAGAGAATAAAATCGGTAAATAATTTCTACACCTGCCAAGGCACGCGCGCGTGAAGCAGCGGGCAAATGCTAGTCTCTTATTAAAATTTTCCTCGCAGCTTACAAACTACATTGGATGTATTTGTCTTTTAAATTCGGAATGTGACCGATATAGGGGACTGAGAGATTTTAAATTCACTCGTGGTGGCACTGGTAGCCATATACTGGTACTAGGCATTACTTGATTATCGCCAGTACCGGATTAACCACGTAGCAGGAGGTAGCAAATGCTACGGGCCTCGCGCCTTCTAGGGGGCCTCGCGCCTCCTAGCGGGGCGCCCGCACCTAGGCTAGCCGGCGTTTTTTTTTTTTTTTTTTGCTCTCTACAATTCCCCCTTCCCCCCCCCCCCCTCCGGACGGGAAAAATCAAGGCCCTCACATTTGCTACGGGCCTCGCGCTGTCTTAATCCGGCCCTGATTATCGCAGCTAATTTATCAATGAAGTTTTTGAAGTTTTGTATTTAACAGCAGCAGAGGATGTTGACCCAAGCTGTTATGGACGAAAAAAGCTTCGATCTCATCTCCTCAAATTGAAACACAAATAAACTCTGAATACCCCATTGATTAGAATGGATGTAATAATCTCGTACTCCGCAACACAGAAGAGCCCAATGGTATAAAAGTCAATTTATTGTCAACACTCGGTGGATAATTGTTTACAGTCTCAATATGCAAAATTATATGCCTTCAACTTATTCACTGGCGTTTTGTTAATGAAAATGCAAATTAACATCTTGGCCAACCCATGGCCACAGCAGCTATAGGCACTGTAACGACCATGGCGCCGCTGCCGTAATATACAGTATGTTCCTTCTCTCCGTTCTGCTGGTCCAAAGATATTAATACCAAATTAAACTACCCCAAAGAATATAAATGTTACTAATGAGAAATCTCTGTGTTACGTAAATAAATGACAAAAACATTACAGTAAACATTTTATACAAATTTAATTTCACAATGAATGGTGAAACGTGAGGAGGTCAAAGACCATATTTCAAATTCTTGGATAATAACATTTTTGATCTGCTAATAAAATGATAGAAGACACAACTGTCACTGCTGCTCATGTTTTTCTCCAGTGAACTTTTTTTTCTTTTTTAAAAAATGAAAGTACGGTAGAATTATTTTTTCGAACCGTCTTACGTCATAGATTTACAAAATTGTAAACTCTGTATCATTTTTTCAAAAAAAAAAAATTCATCATTAGTCAGGTTAGTCACGGAACGTTGTAGCCTCTGAAGAGTCATGAATCCAGCATTGAACTTGAACAGTCTACTCCAGGCAGATCGGTATTGAGTGGCGTCAAAACACTTCGTATATCGAAACCTTCTTCACCCTAGCTAAAAAAAGTTTTCTTTTCATATTGCATGCAATCTTACTTCACTAGAAAAAGCTTATTTTACGAATTTATATCACCGTCTGCAATGAAAAACATGGCAGAAATTCTGTTCGCTATGATTATAAATGTGTTCTTCCTCGCATGCTAGTAATAATCACGCAATACAACTTTTGGAAAGAAGATAAACACATCTCCTTAAGTCACAGTATGATTATGGGCATTAACAAGAATAATTTATAACTTATTATTTACTCAGTATTTGTAAACAGATCTGGTTTCTCATAAATGTCTGATACAGTATATTTAGAAAACTGCAGAAAACTCTCTTACCATCCAGCAAATGTTACATGTTGATGCATGTTCTGACTTTCCCATGCGATTCGATGCCAAGACAGACGTTCATACTGAGAATTAATGTCGTCACTTTTCCGCTATCTGAATCCAACAAACAATCTCGGTTCCACGAAAGCGGCGCTACACCAACCGAAAACATATAATTTGGAACTCCGACTTAACTACCGGCTTTGCCTCCTTTTCCTCAACAGTCCTCGTATTCTTTCAGTTTCAATTTAGAGACTCACTTTCTTTGACACAGTGTGATAGCATACATTCACACACCACCCATTAAAGAAGCTAATCACATCAATGCATACCACTTCAGTTGGTGTTACAAATAAACGGAGTACGACCAATGATTAGGAAAAGTTTAAGTTAACGAAGATGTAAAAAGCGCGTATAATAATGTTTCTGGAACGTGATGGTAACCATATTTTTCACGTACCACTTGTTCATATATGAAAAAAAGAAGAAAAATAATAATAAAAGAAACAGAGGAATTTGCAAAGAGAGAGTTGAATTTTAATGGTTTAAGGCGGGGCAAGGTATTGGATTCTAGTAACTACGATGAAGTCTAGTGCAAGATTATCTGTGACTAACTGTCTGGCAAATGAAGATGATAGGTGTGAATTGACCGATGGTCCAGCAGTACTCTCGTGTCTACGACACACGCCGCCAGTGTCACACTTGGCAACATGTAAACCGGTTGCATTAATTTCTACCCGTGTCTGCTCGCTAGCTACACAGAGAAAGTGCCCTCCTCCGGGTTTGAAACTGAGACCTGCAGGTCGGTAATGCAGCCAGGGACTGTTAGTTTAATGCATGAGACATAGCATGTGCGTCAGCCGCTTACGAGCGCATGCTTAGTGAGTCAAACTTACGAACTGCGTTATTTCTTGAACACGAGATGGCAGGTGAGGAAATAGTTGTTTTGAGGTGACAAGTATATGTGGAGGTACCCGATAGGCTGCTACTACGAGTGGTGTCGTGACAATCGCGCACAGTGACAATCGCGCACAGTGACAATCGCGCACAGCGACAATCGCGCACAGTTTAAAGGTCGGGCCACACTCTCCCCTCTCCCGTGTAATTTATTATTTACGGAACGCAGTATTGACAAATCATCATCACACTAAAGCCTTGCCAGAGGTGAACGTCAATTTTAAGGCCTGTAATAATTACATACAACGGAGCCCGGGACTTGGACCGAGGACCTTCAGTACCCAAATCGTGCACCGTAACACTGTCAGTCACCAGACCGAATATACAGGAAATGGAAAATAAACATTCAAACACAATAAAACAAACATACTCTTTTTCTCTACAATTTATTTTTGCTATAGTAAAACACAAATATAATCTTAGTTTTGTCTGCTTACGGGATGCATTTCAAGAAATCTAATGAACCTGGAAGTGAGGTCGAAGAGAAGAAAGACACTTTTGTAAGTAATCAGTAACATCAAAATAAAATTTGGTCGTAAAGGACTAGAAATTTCCGCAATCTACCTTGTGATATAATCCTCTGACGGTACAAGTTTCTCTTGACAGTTGACTGGGCTGGCATTTCAGTTACAAATTCGTAGCTTTTATTATGGAGATCTCCTAGTTCCTCAGAGCAAATTTTTGGAATTGAACTATCTTCCGCTCAAGCTCTCTTCTTTGCCTCGTGAAGTTTCTGATGTACTTCAACACGTGCGTCGTCATGGGGTCCACATATATGCTCTGTAACATTCAATATGGCAGCATTCTTACTCTTCAAAATTCTACGACATTATTTTGATCTTTCTTTGAGACAGCACCAGGTGATCGTTCCATCTTCTTTCTTTCTAAACTCTCGATAGCTGTACCCGTCATAATGCGCACACGGCTCTCCATGTGTAGTTGAAGTAACTTCCATGATTAAAACTGTGATACTCAAGGCAGCAGTGAATGCGAACAGTGGTGTGCGGTCCGGTTAGGAGGGGATGGGGGTTGGAAGTCCCAGAATCCAGCATGCTGCTGTAGCGGTGACTAATTGGTAGCTAAAAGCAGGTAGCAAGAGACGACCCGACTGTGCGCGATTGTCGCTGTGCGCGATTGTCACATATTCCTACGAGTAGCGGATTGATTTCAATTTCCCTTTTTTCTACAATTTTATGATTCCGCATGAAAACTGACAGTTCTGGTAATTTTCTCATAGTAATGGTTTATTAATACGTACACAAATGCAACACAGTTGCAGAGTAAAAAAAGCCAGTTTCACCTCCTTCATAAAAATATAATAAATGATGACAACAACTGGTTCAAAATTCTCATCGAACCACTTCCGTCCATAACTGAATAACTTCTGTTATTTTGCAAATTTATTTCCTAACTTTCTACCATTTACAAAGTAAATGTTAATAATGCTGAATTGCAAATGATCCCTCCAGTGTTATTTATTTCGTAGCCAAACATGGGGAAACTAAGTTCAATGTATAATCTGTTCAATACTTATGCTCAGTGTGCTCAGTGATAACTTGTTACAAACAATCACTGACCTACAGAGTTTATCTTCCCATTTCATGCGTTTATACGCTGGCAGCATGCGGAAAATAAGAATTGAGAATTAATATTTCCGGAGTTGAACAGATATCTGATTTCATCTGAATATTCTTTACTGGAAGAAAACAACAGAGATGTGGTTATCGGAAAATGTTGACATTACATCAAACTCACTGAATCTTAAAATAGTTTATCATAACCTCTAATTCACAACAGTTGGGAACACATAGCAATGGAATTGCTCGACTTGAGGACACATTGATGAATCACCTTATGTTTAGGTTTCTGCTGGGAGGATTCTTCCGACTAGACGTGAATATATTTTGTTGCCTCGCACTGAATAACCTCTGTGAGTGTGTTTACACCCAGGAAACCGCCGGCGGAACTGCCTCGATAGCAGTGACTCACGCCAGACAGATAAAGCTCCTACTTTTATGTTGCTTTTATGAGAACACGGTGCCTTGTGCTACGAAACTTACACAAGCTTCCACCACAATCCTGCGACCAGAGGTTAAGAAAATGCAGGATAGCAAGAGATAGTACTCAACGCACTGCAGACAGACCGAGTCTGGTGGCTGACCTGTAACCTTGGGGCCTGGTTTAGATCCCCGTGCGGCCATCCACATTTCAGTATTACGTGTTTTTCTGAAATCACTCCATGCTAATACGGCACGGTTCCTCCAAATTACTCCCCATTCCTTATCTCCATCCTATCGCAGCTACAATTATCTCGATTTCGACAAAGAGCACAGTTGGTTCAACAGGTCACCTCTCATAAAGCATCTAATGACTTATCATTGTACTCTCTGAAAACCATTTAAAAACTGAAGAAATCGCGAAATAATCACACGCGACTGCTTTCTCGCAGCGCCATAAACGAGAACTTTCGTTCTCCTAAAAACGGATGTTTTTGTTTCGACTCTAAAAACTGAAGTACCTGGGTGACCGATCTTCACTCGCCATCTTTCGATTTCTGTTCAGTATGCAAGATTTCAACAAAATATTTAGAGACGTTTGTAAGAAATTAATTTTACCTCTATACAAGAGTTGCTCATATAATAGTATTAAATTGGATAGATTAGAAATATTATATATTATAAAAACCTAACTTAGTACTCAAGATAGCGCTAGAGCTATTTCCGAGATAATTTTTTATATTTTTTTTGTTTGTCTCTAAAATTGTGATACAAACTTTAATAGCAAATCATTAACGACATATAAAATTTCATTCAAATCGCTAGAGCCGTTTGCGAGTTCGTTCGGGTTACCATATCATAAATTGATTTTAATGAAAAATGCTATTACTAAGTTAAATAGATATCTTAATGCTAATCAGGGATTAATTAATGGTGTAAAATTAGTGATAATTCACTTAGACGAGTACATCATCAGCGCTAAATTCGTTCACTCCGATAAGACTATGCTCATACCTCGCATTAAACTCACACTTTCTGATCCAATCGGATCTTTCCTATTGGTAAGAAAATAATTCCAAATAAAGATAACTTTCGTTATGACCATTAATAAAATACAATGTCAAACGCTTCAAAGCGCAAGATTGCATTTACTAGAAGCTGTTTTTTCTTATAGAAACATTTACGTGGCTTTTCCACGAGTTCGTAGATTCGCTAATATTTATTTTTATGTTAAAGACACGTTCAAAAAGTAAATGATGTTCACATTTTATAACTGGTGATAATGTCTTCAAAGAAGGTTTGTATAGTAAAGAAGTTTGAAAAAATCACATCTTACAAAGCGAAAAATATATTTTTTAAACATTTAGTTTTTAAATGTTTTACAATTATACATATGGCATTTAATGATAACGACTTTTTACAGTAAAAGTGATATTTATTACTGCTCTTCAAAATGAAATTCCTTTCATTAATAAATATATCTGGATTAAGTTGCTACTCTTAAAAATATAATACCCTGCATTAATAAATATACTCACATTTCCACCGGATTATATTACCATTCAACGACTGACCACGAATAATTGTTCCCTTGAAGAAATCAGAGTTCCTTGCTCCAAACAAGAGAATCCTAACTAACTTTAGTCGGCTTACTGGTATCTGAAAAGTCTAAGAGAGGGCGTTAATGCCGTTACCGATATACCAAATACAATAATTGCTCGTTTTGTGTAATATCGCGTTTTTGTACGGAAGACACCTATTTAGATAAACTTGATAAGCAAAACGTTATTTGAATATGAAATTTCATCAAAATCACGGGAACTGTTTCCGAGATAGCAAATACATACAACAATTGCTCGTTTAAAGATAAAGATTTCCCAAAAATGAATATTTCAAAGAATATTCGGAGATGTTATAGTCTATTGCATAATATTCCTGGTTGCTGATCACTGAAATTTATTTTCAATAATGTATATTTGGAAAGGATGACATTTATTACATAAAATAACATATGGACAAATACCATCGCCATTTTGTGCACGCTGCCATAAAAAAATTACAGGTTCGAATTATTAAACTATCATCGAAGTTATTACTATAATTTACGAGTTCACTCACTTAATTCGAAACTGCTTATAAACTTTCTAATTATTTACAAATTTATAAATAAATCCAATAAAATACAAACAGCAAAATATGATTTTAATTATGCCTACAACCATCACATTGTCTGATAAGAAAGTTGAAGACAAATTGCTAAACATAAGAGTCAATCGAATCCTGTACATCTCATAACATGAAATCTTTATCCCAAACATAGTGGGGTCGATGAGCGGTAATGCACTGCCCTCGCATTTGGGAGGAGGTGGCCATTCAGTTTTGGGTTTTCCATGGTTACCCCAAATCACTCCAGGAGATGGTTCGTTAAAAAAGACCATGCCCGAATTCCTTTCCGTTCCTTGACCCCCAGTCCTTTTCCTATAATGACCTCGACGTCGACCAGGCGTAAAGCCATAAGCTACGGCTCTCTATATCAAATGTCATGCAATTTGGAGGACTACTACTCTAGTTTCCTATTAACAAAGATATAACGATTAAAGTTATTTAAACCTACCTGACCTGTTTGCAAAAATAGGCGAAAGATATCGATAGACCGAAATCTTAGTGTTGTACTATTATCTCTCTTCCTCTGCACTATGCAACATGGAGTAACTATAATACACAGACGGAAAAAAAAATCCCAACACCAAGAAAGACTTGTGTTAGATAAACGAAATTTGGTAGGCGTGTTTATACATCTGAAAGATGACATCGATTCAAATTTCGCGCTTCGCGCATAAGTGTGGCGCTAGTAGCGCTACTCAGAGCTTGCAAATCAGGTTTGCTTTAAATACGCGCTGTAAAGTTTGTGAACGTTATTTACCGCTGAGATTTGACATAGTGAGTTGATGTTAGCCAAGAATGCCTTTAAGAAGACGAAGAAGCCATTATCAACAGCTCACCGAGTTTGAACGAGGTCGTGTAATAGGGCTACGAGAAGGTGGATTTTCTTTTCGCGATATTGCAGAAAGACTTGGCCGGAATGTATCCACTGTGCATGATTGTTGGGTGCAGTGGTCAAGGGATGGTACTGCCTCAAGAAGACCGGGTTCCGGGAGGCCACGTGGCACTACTGAGAGGGAAGACCGCCTTATTCGGCGTACAGCTGTGGCGCATCGTACTGCGTCTGCGGCAGAAATTCGAGCTGCAGTTGGTACCACAGTGACACAACGAACTGTTAGAAATCGGTTACTTCAAGGACAGCTCCGAGCCAGGCGCCCTGTAGCGTGCATTCCACTGACTACAAGCCATCGCCGTTTGCGACTCCAGTGGTGTCAAGCCAGAGCTCATTGGAGGACGGAGTGGAGATCTGTTGTGTTTTCTGATGAAAGCAGGTTCTGCCTTGGTGCCAGTGATGGCCGAGTGTTGGTCAGAAGGAGGCCAGGGGAACGCCTGCAACCAAACTGTCTGCGGCCTAGACACACTGGACCTACACCTGGAGTCATGGTCTGGGGAGCAATTTCCTATGACAGCAGGAGCACTCTTGTGGTTATACCAAACACACTGACTGCAAATTTGTACGTCAGTCTGGTAATTCAACCTGTAGTGCTGCCATTCATGAACAGCATTCAAGGGGGAGTTTTTCAACAGGATAACGCTCGCCCTCATACCGCTGTTGTCTCGCAACGTGCTCTACAGAGTGTCGACATGTTACCTTGGCCTGCGAGATCACCAGATCTGTCTCCAATTGAACACGTATGGGATATCATTGGACGACAACTCCAGCATCATCCACAGCCAGCACTGACCGTCCCAGTATTGACAGCACAAGTACAACAAGCATGGAACTCCATACCACAAAGTGACATTCGAAACCTGTATGACACAATGCATTCACGTTTGCAGGCTTGCATTCAAAATTCTAGAGGTTACACCGGCTATTAATTTAACAGTATTTCACATTTGAAATGCATTTTCTTGAGCTTAAATTAACCTGTGATCTTGAAAATTTAATCAATTAAACATGTTAACTTGACAAATGCATTGTCCAAATTTCATTACTCTACAATAATTTTTTCTTGGTGTTGGGATTTTTTTTTCCGTCTGTGTATCTGATCTGTTGTCACTTACGTGGAGCTATAGTGCTTTCATCATTCGATTCCCAGAATCTGACTAGTGGGGGAGATGAGAATTTTTTCTTATGTTTTAACGGCACTCAGCCTTTATAATCAGTACCTGGGTGACCGATCTTAGCACGGCAGCTTTCGAGTTCTGTTCAAACATTTAAGAGTTTGCTTGAATTTTGATTACAGTTAAACGTTTTTATTGAAGGCTTCCTACGCATTTTGAATGGTACAATTCCTTGCTCTTACCAAAGAGAAGCTTAACAAACATCGGTAGCCTTACGGGTACCTGAAACTTCTTCGAGATGCGTTAAGAGTCGTTTGCGAGACACGAATTATAAGAATTACTCTCTTTTTTGGTAAAATCGTTTTACAAACTTGTAAATAAACACGTTACCTACATATGAAATTTCATCCAAATGGCTATAGCAATTTCCGAGATCGTCCTGTTTACCATCTCATAAATTTCTTTTAAAGGAAAATCCTATGATTATGTTAAATAGAAATCTTAGTACTAATCAGGGGTTAATTATTGCTGCAAGATTATTGGTAATTTATATATATATGTATATACAAGAATTGCTCGTTTAAAGCTATAAGATAAGATACAGCCAATTAGAATATTTGGGAATATAGGAATATTGTGGACAGGTGACATCAACTATCGTGCAAGGGTGGAGTGGGGTATTGTCTCCGATTTGCGTCTCTGCCATATGGTTAGAAGTAATTGTTACCCATACGGCAGCCAGTGGAAGCAAACTTCTGGTGGTTGCGTAATTTCACTGAGCCCAAATTTGTGAACAAATTTATTGTAAACAATATATATATATATATATATGGATAAAATATTATTGCTGATACCTCGCCAGGTTCTTGGAATTGTATATGCATTTAAAAAATGTAAACAAAAAACGATCATCTTTGCTTATGTTTACCTGTTAATGCAAAGGCAAAATTACAGCGTGCTCGTGTTTAATAAAATGTTGCTTCTGAAGCTGTGCCTCACCACCGATATTAGCATACTTCCTGCAGCATTGAATATAAGTAAAATATTTGAGATTAACTTCATTACAAAATAATTAAATTTCTTTTATTCATCGCAAATAATTTTCAACATTATAGGATGCACAAATGCGCTGTAATTTGCATCTGCAGATGTGAAGTAAATGCAAACCATCTGATGATGGGCAACTTTGCCCGAAACCGGTAATGGTGTAATAAACATATTTAAACAACTAACATCGTGTGCACTGCCTACTGTTACACACTGTACGATTTGGTGGTTTTGGTTTTTGCTCTGTTTTATTTATTATTATTATTCATTATCCAGTTAGGGTAATCTAACTTAATTCAGTCAGTCGTTTTTGTTATTTATATTGCCCACAATGATCCTTGCATAAAAGCCGGCTACGGAAGTTGACAGCCATTGATACCTACAAAAAAAATAAGATTCCTGGAAGAGCAGTAAAGTATAGACACTATCGTCTGCGGTACAAATAAATGAAAAATATCACGGATTATAATTAAACCGCCTAAATGAAGCGAATCAGGGATCCTCTGGAAATAAAAAATATTTATGAAAACAACTTAAATATTGCTTATTAAAATGTCCATTCAAGATCCATAAGCCTCACAACACTTCATATTCACAGTGTAATCAGTGTGAATGGTACTTGCTCTTTGAACTGGTCACTGATCATGTAGCAAGTGTGAACAGGTTGTGCTGGCAGTTCAGCCTGAATTGGTTCAGTGGCACTTGTGATTTGGGGTGCGGAACGGAACTGTCTGTGGACGCCTGGTTATAAATTTGAGTAGCGGAGAGGTAAAGTTCTCTTTCAAAACTGTGGAAAGTGCGATGGCAATTATCCAAATGATAATTGCTTTTTTTTTTTGTTACATGTTTATTATCCGATCAGCAAATTTAGCTTTACAGTATAAAGTTGTCTTTTATAAATCATAGCATTCTTATTGACATGGTTGAGGTCAGCCCATTACAGCCCCTCAGTAACTACATAAAAGTGATACAGTAAATATTTTGCTACATAGTGAAAATAGTCTCAACAGTATTAAAATAGTAATAAGAACAGTTATTAGTATTAAACATATATATATGTAGAACAATATACAGTTGTAATGAAGTTGATTTAAGATAACTACACTTTTGTTCATGAAATACATATAGTTTTTTTTTTTTTTATTTTCAACGCTGAGGATAATCTTGTTTCACAATATATGGTTTACTGGTTTATTTCGTCTTCAAAGTCACTGTTCGATAGATAAATGTCTTGAGGAAGGCGTTTTTTAAGTCTAGTTTGACCTGTTCTTTTTCCTAGTTCATAAAACCGAGCACCAGGTACTGAATTAATTCGTTTTATAAAATTTTTAGTTTGTTGCCTTATGAATTCATTGATGTAAGAAATATTTAATTCACGGTGCAGCTGACTGTTGCGTACCTACCATGGTGCGTTCACGGCTAGTCGAAGAACTTTATTTTGGAATATTTGCACTCTTTGTAACTTGCTACGACTAGCACATCCCCATATTGGACATGCGTATGTTATGAGCGGTCGTAATATCATTTTGTAGATTAATAGGCAGCATTCTGTTTTTAATGATGATTTTCTATTTAATACTGGGTATAGTTTGTACAATCTGGCATAGGCTTGGTTTATTTTATTATTAATGTGTGTGTTCCACGTTAACCGCCTGTCAAGATCGACACCGAGGTACTTAATTGAATGGTCTGGTGGGTTCCATGCAATGTTATTTCCCATAATGTTTATCTCTGGCGGGTTTAGTGGGCGTCTCAGTGTAAAAATTTTGGCTTGACATTTGCCGGGGTTTAGAGATATTCGCCAGTGATTTAACCATTCGGTTAGTTGTGCAATTGCATCCTGTAGGTAATTGCGTGCGTCGTGGATATCGTTGTGTGAAGTGTATACTACTGTGTCATCAGCATACGTTGCAGTCGAGGTATTTGTGAAAGTTGGAATGTCCGACGTGTATATGTTGAATAGGGTGGGCCCTAAAACAGATCCTTGTGGGACTCCTGCTGTTACTGGTCGTGTTGAGGATATTTTTGTGCCCACTAGTACACTGAAGGTTTGATTCTGTTGAAAGCTTTCTAAGATTTTGTACAAATATAGAGGCATTCCTGTATTTTTGAGTTTATATAGAAGTCTACTATGCCATACTTTGTCAAATGCCTGGGCAACATCCAGGAAAGCAGCCAGGGTGTGATGTTTAAGTTCAAAGCCTCTTGTGACGTCTTCAACCAGGCGTAGTATTTGGTGTGAGGTTGAGTGCATCGGGCGAAATCCAAATCGATGTGGTGGGATGGTTCCGGTAGCATCAAGGAAGGAAGTTAACCGCGTCCGTATTATCTTTTCCAGTAATTTTGATAAGGTTGGGAGTAAGCTTATAGGTCTATAGCTAGAAGGTAGGGAAGCTGGTTTATTAGGTTTATTGAAAACTATGATATTAGCATGTTTCCACGCTACTGGAAAATATCCAGTACAGAGAATGCTGTTAAAGAGTGCTGTGAGATAACTTATTGCCTTAGGGGGTAACGACTTCAGCGCTATGTTGGGTATGTTATCATGACCTGGCGATTTTCTTACGGGCAAATTTTTAATTATTTGTCTCAGTTCTCTTGGGGTAGTGAATTTGACATAATTCTCCGCTCCAATGGTCATATGCCGATTTGAATCTTCGACTGTTTTGTTGAACTCATGATCTACTATAGGATTCGGTTTGAAGACGTTTTCAAAATGATCTACTAAAATTTCGCACTTCACTGAATCACTAGATATGTATTTGTCGTTCAATTTTAAGGGCGGTAAGACAGTGGGTTCCCTGAGAATTCGTTTCGTAGTTTTCCATAGCGATCTATCACCAGGATCTAATTCCGATAGATAATTTTGATATGTTTCGTAGCGAAATGAGTCGAGTTCTAGTTTGACCTGTCTAATTAATTGGTTTAGGAGTCTGCGAAGGTGCGGGAGTCGCTGCCTTTGCCACTGTCTGCGGGTTTGGTTTTTGTAGTTGATCAAGTCAATGATTCGTTGCGGTATTATTTCATGGAGTGACTTAAACATTCTTGTTTGAGGCTTCTTGATTGATAGTTCTACCGCTTGGTGAATTGCAGTTGTTAGATGTTGTACACCTTCATCAATGCTGTCTTTAGTGTCTTGCCTAGAGAATGGTAATAGTATCTGATTGAGATTAAGTTCGAATAAATTCCAATTTACCTGCCCGGGTAGTATCTTTTTTGTTTGTTCTATTGTTTCGGGGCTTGTACCAAATTTTGTTAAAACCGGAAGATGATCTGAATCTAGCTCAGAAATTGCTTCCATATATATTGGTAGTGGTGTGTTTTTTGCTAGGGCAATATCAAGTATGTCAGGCACAACATTTCTATTATTAGAAAAGTAAGTTGGCCCGTGTGGTGCGACTATATGCAGACCAAGGTTACCTGCAGCGTCGAGCAGTTTCCTGCCGTTTGGTGTTGTTGCTTGACATACCCAAGCTAAATGCTTACTGTTGAGGTCCCCCATTAATATGATAGGCTGGTTATGATCAAATATTGGCACGAGTTGTTGTTGCGTAAGCCTCCGATTTGGTTGTTTATAAGCGGCAATGATTGTTATTTCGTAGTTAGTTTTAGTTTGTATTCGGATTCCGACAGTTTCGAGATCATTGGCGGGCATATAAATCGAGTAATGACTAATGCGGTTTTTAATTAGTATAGCTACACCGCCGGAGGCTATAGGTGCGTCACGATCTGTTCTGTATATTTTATATCCAGTGATTTTGAAAGTATCATTAGAGGTAAGATGTATCTCGGTTATACAAGCAATATCAACATTGTGGCGACTCATAAATTCTGCAAGCGTAGATTTTTTATACCGTACCCCGTTTGCATTCCAGTTTAGGAGTGTTAATTGAGAGACATTGACAGTATTATTTGCCATTTTGGAGGAAACTGGCTACTGATGACATAATAATCTCCTTTATCATGGGGAGAAAAGCAGAGATTAATCCAGAGACTAGTTCATGAATTAATTTGGTCCAGGTGGTACCTTGCTCGATGTTGTGCTCGTTTTGTTGTATGTTTGTGTCGTAAGGTGATGCGTTGCGGTTTCCTTGTAGTATGTTGCTGTAAGAGGGACGAAAGTTATTTTGCTGAATATGCTGTGAATTTGTTTTATCTTTGTTTTGCGTATTTTGGTCAGCTGTGTGTTTAGGATGTCGTAGAGGGGATAGAATTGTTGGTAAAGACGGGAATCCCGGAGAGGCCAGATTTTGCGGTGTGTGCATATCAGTCAGCTGTCTATCTGAGTTAAGCTTGTTTTGGTGTAAAGGTTTCTTGAAACTTTTAAGTTTAATTTCTTCATAATATTTACATCCCTTAAAGTTTGCTGGATGTTCTCCACCGCAGTTAACACATACCGGTTTTGCTGTACGCGGGTGATTGCATGAGGAGTAATGGTGTTTCCCATCACAGCGGACACATCGAGGGTCAAGTTTACAGTAGTTTTTTGTGTGCCCATAGAACTGGCAATTTGTACACTGAGGAATATCTTTTGACTTTCTACGTGGTTCTACTTTAACAACGCAGTGGAACAGTCTATCTAATTCAAAGATATTGGTACAATCGCGATTTTCTTCAAGATCAACTGCGCAGAGTGGCATAGGGTTCTTATCTTTATTTAGAAGTCTTGTTACTTTGTTCACTGGGAACTTAAATCTGATTAGTTCTTCTTTTATTTCGTTATCTGTTAGTGAGTATGGTAAATTACGCACAATTACTGATAGATGTTTGGAGTCTGGGGCACGAAAAGTGTGGTATTTCTGTTTAATGGTATCAAAATGTTTCGTTCTTCGCAATGCAAGATTTGGAATCTGTTTTGCGTCGGTATATCAATAACGTATCTCATTTCTGGTGGTCCATTATCAGGAGATAAGGCCCTTGGAGGTTTTTGCAAGTTATTTTCACTATTTGTGCGTGGGCGCTTTTGACCGGTTCTTTTTTGATCGTTAATAACATCCATGGGCGACATGACACTGCTTGTATTATTTGGGCACTGGGGAGGCTGAGGCATATTGGCGCTTGCGTTAAACTGTACATACATTTGGTTCATCAATGCGTTGGGCGTCGTGGGATGTTGTGTTGTCCCCATCGGTTGTGAGGATTGGAGCTGATGCTGTTGATATTGAAGCATCTGCTGCTGTTGCTGCTGCTGGTGATGGTATAAATGTTGTTGCTGGTGGAGATGGAGCTGCTGGGCTGATTGTTGTTGCTGCTGTTGAAGATCATGGTGCAGGTAGGCTGTGACCTGCTGGTGATGGGCTGTTTGACATGGCTGCTGCTCTGGAACTGCTGATGTAGATGGGTGGGCTGCGTTGTCTTCGGAAATCATCTCGTTGGTGATATCGGATGAATTTACGGCACTTATATCAGAGTTCTCGCTGATCATTGAGTTGCGAATGGCCGAAGCCAAGTCCGTGTTTATAGACATCACAAGCAACCGGTCGTTCAGAACGTTCGGTTGTAGTTTTCCACCGATGGGCCACTAAACAGTTTGTGGGGTCACATCGGTAGAAGGTTTGGTAGCTTACGTTAAACGATATAATATATTTACACTTATTGTTCAAAGTAATTCGCGAACACGTTGCGTCAGTAGAACTTTCCGATAGCGATACGAGCACTGTAGTGGAGGAAGTACACGACCGCTCACACCTGCTCACACGGAAGTGTGATAATTGCTGCTATGGGGAAACAAGCACTATCTCCTTCCATCTTTTCCTTCATTGTGGACGATTTCGTGATAAAGGGCAAAGCACAGTGGACGTCCCCAGGAATGGCTGCCCTAAGGGGTATTGCAATTACACCAAGAGTTCACTTTGGAGGGAAACTGTAAACGCAATACAATAACATAGTAGCAGATCCACTCCACGCACTGATACTGTGCTTGAACGTTCACCACATTCAGCACACTTAATTAATCCGGGTTAATTCTTTCAAAATAGACATGTAATCCCTCCTAAAAAGTGGCTGATTGACTCGATTCCAGACATCCGCAAAGCTGTGACGAGGCCAATAAACATAACTTTAAAGATAAACTTTGCAAGGAGGAACTATACAATCTTGTAAATTGCTGATTAGAGCTAGAAGGCTAAATGATAATAAAAATTATTTCTTTCACGTAAACATCATGGTTTTCTGAAATTACCCCAGTTTTAATTAATTAATTCCCTGTGGTCGTAATGACCTGGTGACAGGGTTTCTATTGGCTGCGCATTCTGCCCATGTCATAGCCACCTTAACCTAACGCAATGAGGGTGGTGGTGTAACGGTTAGCGTTCTGGCCTCGCATTCGGGAGGACGCCAGTTCGAATCCCCGTCCGGCAGTTAAAAAAAATTAACCTAACGTGGTAGTCTTATCTAGTACAAGGTACCTACTGCTTAACGTGGAATCTGAACGACGGAAGCAGTCTGGTGCACCTCACATTACACAGCAAGCTGTAGCAGAGGTAAAGATCTGGTTAACGGCCTATGAAAATCGCCGCCGAGACAGCGATTCGAATCAGGGATCTATCGATCCTCAGTCAGACACTTTAACCACTGAGCCACCAGACCACTCATCACTCCTTTTTTTTTTATCGGCTTAACGTCTCTCTAACAGCGAGGTCTTTAGAGACGCGAAAGGATGGGGGGCAAGAAATGGGAAGGAATTCGGCCATGGCCTTTTTAAAGGAAGCGTCCTGGCATTTGCCTGGAGTGATTTGGGAAACCATGGAAAACCCAAATCTGGATGCCCGGACGGGGATGCTCATCACTCCAGCCGGGATGCCTCCTTCAGAAACCCATGTCCAAATTCCTACATTTTTTTGCACAAAATCCTTCCCGGTTATAATAACATCGCCGTCAACAAGCCATAAAGTCCTAACAAAAGAATATTTAACAACATTGTACTAATAGTAAACTGTATCTACAAAAAATTGTTTCACCGTAAAGATAATACCGAAATATCAAATTATATCTTTGAAGTTGAAATGTGTTAACTACACACACATTACCACCATTTACATCGCTTAAAAAATAAGGTTAAACAATAATTTCAAGTGAAATTATTGTTATGAAGCGTTCACTTTAAATTAAAATTTCAAATATATTTTGCTGTATTTATTTTGGTTCAATAAGATGGTAATAACAATATATTACAAAGTAGAGAAGCCCCAAGATACTTAATTTACTTTGCATTATTCAGGATTATAGTGTTAAAAAAAAGTCGTACGGTTGCACAACATGAAAACTACAGCAGAAATGACTCAAGGAGACTACAAAACATGTCCGTTGAAATAGCTAACCATAAGATGAATGTTTACGTAAATTCTACACTTTCTCTGTGTTGCGATATCTTGGCACCACGGGTATTAATCCGCCCTCGTAGCACGTTGATTTTTGAAGTGAAAACTTCTATAGTCGCGTTACGCGATGTTTGATCGGGGCTAAATCTATGAGTTTGCTAGGAGGCACCTGTTGCGCGTCAGATAGCGGCCGTCATGGCCACCTGTTGCGTGTATGACATGCGCGCAGGAAGTTTTTCACAAAATCTTTATTCAAACACACAGTTTTTATCCGATTTTGATGGAATTTTTCATAGGAATAGTTCAAAACAAACAGAAAACACTGTTGAGATTTGATTTACACAAACCTAAACCTTCTCTTTCTTTCCCCCCCTCATCTTAATTTTCGTCACCGTTTTTCATAGAAACCAACAGTTTTTAGGAGTTGTATTTGATTATATGAGCTACGCCGGGACGTTCCGTGGCAGGACCCTGAAGTAAGAAATTAGCCTTCTTGCCCAGGGCCGCATTTAGGCTTTGTGGGCCCCTAGGCCATACATGTGGTGCGGGACCCCCCGTAGGCAGTGTTCTAGGCGGGGGCTCCTCCGGCTGTGGATGCTTAAATTTTTAAATTTTAAATTCGGACCAGAAAATTTATGGACGACCTTTTTTTAGCTCTATTAGTGGCGCAGGCAGGGCCCCCTCTTAGTGGTGCGGTCCCCTAGGCTACAGCCTAGGTAGCCTACGCTTAAATGCGGCCCTGTTCTTGCCTCTGACACAATAGCTTGGTACATCTCCAAACCGTTGGGTAGCGAATTAAGTTAGATTTTAGTTTTTGAAGTGAAAACTTCTTTAGGCGCGTTGGCTATTTTTGCTTGGGTAAAATAATTATGAGTTCGCATTACCGACATGCTAATGTTAACAATACACCTGCTGATGTCTGGTGGCTCAGTGGTTGAGGTGTCTGACTGGTGAACGAATGGACCCTGCTTCGAATCTCTGTCTTGGCGGGGTTTTGACCTTTAACCCACCTTCACATCTGGCATAGCTTCCTGTGTGATGTGAAGTACGCCAGAATGTTTCGGTGGTTTGGATTCCACTTTAAACTGTAGATCCCTGTACCTGGTAGCACTACCGGGTTAGGTTGCCTTAACCTAACCTGGTAGTGTTACAAGTTACAGGGGATCTACAGTTTAAAGTGGAATCCAAACATTCTGGCGTACTTGGCTAACACAGGGGCGGTATGCGCAGCCACTAGAAACCCGTCACTAGTTCATTACAACCACACGGAATTATTTGTTGTTATTTAGTATATCAGTAGCTGTAAGTATGACGTGTAGTGCGTATGATATTAATAGTTTTAAGTTTTCAATGACTGCCATTTTGTTTTTTTTCCTCGTAACAGCAACTGTGAACATCATATAAACCAGCTACCCATGTAAACATGTAGATGGTGTGACCCAGGAGGGGGGTCAAACAACACCAGGACCAGATTTCGTAGTTCTGGAGTATTTATTCTTGAGGATGGACTGCTCATGTTGCCATCTGCCTGCGTAATGCGAGTTCTGTCTGACAGGTGTATTTTTTCTTTGTGAAATGAGTCGTTTACGAGCCGGAGATTGGGGACCGTCCCAGCATTCGCCTAGGACAGGTGATTTAGGGAAACCACCCAAAACGACTCTTAACCTTGTATGTACTTGCCAACCGATGGCAACATTTGCCTTTTATGCGTGGTGTATGTGTGTGTTAAAATCATACAAACCATGTTAGATTAATTTTTCAATTTAATTAGTTTAATGTGGTGGTTTCTATACATATATATAAAACAATCTTGTCGTGCATATTCAAGGCAGCACCACTTCAAATACTGCTTACAGATAAACTATGTGAACAATACTGAAGTATGGCTGTGGTTTATCTTCCGAAGTACTTGCAGTTTTAAGATATGTTAGAAACAAATGACATTCATAAACGCGCGTAGAACATTTAGACGTAACGTATACTGTGAAGAAAAGGAGCATAATAGTGGACGAAACAAGGCAGCTTCTCCACTTTTTCCTACCCAGCCAACGTTTATTAAATAGTATATCAGAGAATTAAAGGCGCAAATCTAAAATTCCGGAAAACCGCCGTCTTTTGTTGATATTACAGTCGTCGTCATGAAAACAGACCGGTCAAGGTCACACAGACTCGGCCGCTTCCACTTTCAGCACTATCCCTTTGGCCACGGGTTCAGTCAGTGAGGTTGCCTCTTGGTCTTTTGCCGATCGTCCACTCGTGTCTTTCAACGCGGTCACATTATTTCATTAGTGGTTATGTCGATAATGTTACTGGTGGATGATGTTCAGAAAAAGAAACATATATGTAGTGCACATATAGACACAAATACTATTTTCGAACCGGCAGGCTGCCTGGACACTGAAAAACAAACTAAGATCATCGTAACAAATATTTTTAAAGGAATGTTACACATAAAGAATAGGCCAACAGAAACATTAACTTCATGTAGTTACAAGCATTGACATGGAGGTATTTGCGAACAGTCGGTTCATAGTATAATCGGTGCCTTACTTTTAATACGGTATATTTTATTTTTTCATTGCTTCTCAAGTTTTCTCGTGGACTTTGTCATACCTGCGTAGTAAAGTGTGCAATGTCAACGATAATTCTTACACGATCTGAAAATGAGTTCCCGGGAAGGACTGGAAATATTTTTCTCAGTGGTACGCGGAACCCAGCGACCAGCCTGCGTTGAGGGCGGACGTTTCGCGCAATCATTCCCGCAAATGAACTGTGAAATAGTCAGGAGGGTTTATCTGAAGAGGCTGTGCATGCTGCTAAAATAAAATACACTCCTGGAAATTGAAATAAGAACACATTGACGCCGGTGTGTAAGACCCACCATACTTGCTCCGGACACTACGAGAGGGCTGTACAAGCAATGATCAAACACACGGCACAGCGGACACACCAGGAACAGTAGTGTTGGACGTCGAAGGGCGCTAGCTGCGCAGCGGTTGGGCACCGCCGCAGTCAGTGTCAGCCAGTTTGCCGTGGCATACGGAGCTCCATCTCAGTCTTTAACACTGGTAGCATGCCGCGACAGCGTTTACGTGAACCGTATGTGCAGTTGACGGACTTTGAGCGAGGGCGTATAGTGGGCATGCGGGAGGCCGGGTGGACGGACCGCCGAATTGCTCAACATGTGGGACGCGAGGTCTCCACAGTACATCGATATTGTCGCCAGAGGTCGGCGGAAGGTGCACGTGCCCGTCGACCTGGGTCCGGACAGCAGCGACGCACGGACGCACGCCAAGACCGTCGCATACTACGCAGTGCCGTAGGGGACCGCACCGCCACTTCTCGGCAAATTAGGGACACTGTTGCTCCTGGGGTATCAGAGAGGACCATTCGCAACCGTCTCCATGAAGCTGGGCTACGGTCCCGCGCACCGTTAGGTCGTCTTCCGCTCACGCCCGAACATCGTGCAGTCCGCCTCCAGTGGTGTCGCGATAGGCGTGTATGGAGGGACGAATGGAGACGTGTGGTCTTCAGTGATGAGAATCGCTTCTGCCAATGATGGTCGTATGCGTGTTTGGCGCCGTGCAGGTGAGTGCCACAATCAGGACTGCATACCACCGAAGCACACAGGGCCAACACCCGGCATCATGGTGTGGGGAGCGATCTCCTACACTGGCCGTACACCTCTGGTGATCGTCGAGGGGACACTGAACAGTGCACGGTACATTCAAACCGTCATCGAACCCATCGTTCTACCATTCCTAGACCGCCAAGGGAACATGCTGTTCCAACAGGACAGTGCACGTCCACATGTATCCTGTGCCACCCAACGTGCTCTACAAGGTGTAAGTCAACTACCCTGACCAGCGAGATCTCCGTATCTGTCCCCCATTGAGCATGTTTGGGACTGGATGAAACGTCGTCTCACGCGGTATGCACGTCCAGCACGAACGCTGGTCCAGCTGAGGCGCCAGGTGGAAATGGCTTGGCATGCCGTTCCACAGGACTACATCCAGCACCTCTACGATCGTCTCCATGGGAGAATTGCAGCCTGCATTGCTGCGAAAGGAGGATATACACGGTACTAGTGCCGACATTGTGCATGCTCTGTTGCCTGTGTCTATGTGCCTATGGTTCTGTCTGTGTGATCATGTGTTGTTTTTAACCCCTGGAATGTGTATATAAAGTTTCCCATTTCTGGGACAATGAATTCACGGTGTTCTTATTTCAATTTCCAGGAGTGTATAACTGGGAATAGAGTGTTAAGTTTCAAGAACTTTTTTTCAATTATTTCTTATAATTTGCTTTGCTTTTTCTGCTGGTTGGTGTGAACTTTCATAGAAATTAGTTTTTATTTAATTTAAAAAATTATCATGTAAATGATTCGAATTAAATGCCCATCACCTAGATCTGCAAGTCAAAAATTATTTTCAGAATTTTTCCGCGCTCATTACTGATTGTTAATTTTTTGGCTGATTGGCAGCACTGTTTGGAGACTCCGTGACCTGCACAGGCCTGACTATTTCCGTGCGGCGACTGTATGGTAGTTCCTCCATGTGTTATTGAGCTGCAGTTAGGACGACAGGTGCGCCGGGTGCACGTGGCGAGCCATGCCATAGGCTAACAATAGCCGCTATTACGTAGCTCTTCCAATCAGAATGCCAACCACGGTAAACTGAGGAACAGCCGAATAAATCTGCCCGAGGGAACGCGCTCAGATTCCAACTGACGTCCGTAAATAAAGAATAGTATTCGAGCCACGAAGAACTCATTTCTCCCTCTCTCTGTAAAAACAAACACGGAAATGGGCGAACGGCGAACCAACGAAACGTTATAATCTAACACCGGTCTACTCATATAGTTTGCTGTAAAGTTTTATTTTGGAATGAGTTTTCCCTTTAAATATTACTTTCTTTATGGTGTTATAATCTGCTGCCACGTTGCACATTGGGATCTAAGCCCAGCGATACTAATTACAGTCATATTTTAGGCAAACGCTGGAGTGTCTTCACTTAAAACAAATTAACTTAAAAATTAAACGGTTCGCATACAGATGGAAACTATCCCTTTTGTAATATACTGTTTCTAGTGGGGTTTTTTTACCGCTCTAGTGTGGCTAAAATAAAAACTTTGTTTTTGGGATAAGCTCTTCATTTAAAATGTTCCATATTTATTGTTTGCTTACTTTCCTTATGTGTTTCACATACGCAGCTCTAATACCTTCTTAAACACAAAAACTTTTTTTTATAGGCACACTATTATTTTGCACCTGCTACGTTTGTGTAACAACGCATATGCCGAAAACAAATTTTTTAGAGCTGCATTAGGGGGCATCCATAAATTACGTGAGGTGAAATAGCGGGGGGGGGGGCTCCAGTGAAATCTCACCAAGGGGGAGGGGGGTTCAACGGAAATCTCAGGTGAGATTTTTTTTAAAAAAAAAAAAGGTCTCAAAAATTTGCGAAGACGGTCTGTAGAGGGGGATCTGACGGGACCAGATCTCACCAGGGGGGGGGGGGGGTGCGAAAATCCGGAAAAAACCTCACGTAACTTATGGATGTCCCGTTAGTCGGATAAATAGTTACTAAAAATCCTTTATTAATAAAACAACTAAGGAAAAAGGCCTAAATATCAATATGTTTCCTGTTAAGTTAGCTCCTAGGTAACAACTCTTAAAATAATAATCAATCTATTATTATTGTTGTATATTAAACGTTTGCTAGGAACGATACCATTATAAATTTTCATTCTAACATAAGATTCTTCGTTCGTATTATACGTACGCAATTAAGGTGCACGTATGATTCATTTCAGCAGAAACGTAACATAATAATTTTATTAATATATACTATTTTAGATGATTATAATAAATGGTGTTAATGTCGATTGCTTATTTAAACTGATTGAATAGAGATGTAGGGCATTTATACGTAATACTTTCGCCATTTTGCAAGGTGAAGGCCTTAGAAGAAAATTCTACCTTAGTGGCCCACTCCACAGAGAATATACACCAACACGGTGAAATGTGCAATCCCGTGTCTTTTCAGTCACGGATTTCTTTCTTTCTTTTTTTTTTTTTTTTTAATATGGAATTTGGCTACATAGGCCATAAAGCCAGCTCAACGTGATTATCGACTCTTCTAGTGTTTCAATTTCTCCCGTACAATATAGATACTGAGTATGGACACATAAACACTACAGGACGGCTGATATGGCATCTACATACACACAACACTAAACACCCATGCCCTCGGCCGGAGTCGAACCGGCGATCTACGGCACTTGGAGCTACACTCTAGCCCTTACGCTACCGAGGCCGGTCGGAAGCAGTTGCTCCACTTCGAACGATCGCATTGACCGCGCCGAAGACATGTGGGAGGGTTTCCTCACTTATTAACAGCAAGCTTTATTTGGTGAGTCTAAATGAGCAGTTGTGATTGTGTAACAAAACCTCTCGAGGTAGCGATTTCAGTTATTTTTTCAACTCTGCCACAGTTTTCTTGGTTACCAACAAACATTCGTTGGTCACCGTATGATGATATGCAGCTTACGTCGTAGATATTAATGCAATATGTGTTAATGTAGCATGTTCATCCACGTGTTAAACGGTAATGGAACTTTCGTTAGCTAGTTAGCCGCCCACTGATTATTTAGTAAGCGAAGTTCGTCCTCTCCTGCCGATTCCATTAAAACTTTGTTAATCTTTGGGCAACGTGGCTAATTTTTAATTAACCCACCCCGTGGGCTCAATTAGTTGCGGCACCGCGATGGTGTCCGGCACTAATTTTTTTTTTTTTAACTGCTTAACGTCTCTTAACAGCGAGGTCTTTAGAAACGGGAAAGGATGGGGGGGAGGGGGGACAAGGAATGGGAAGGAATTCGGCCATGGCCTTTTGAAGGAAGCATCCCGGCATTTGCCTGGAGTGATTTGGGAAACCCTGGAAAACCCAAATTTGGATACCCGAACGGGGATTCGAACCGCCGTCCTCCCGAATGCGAGGCCAGAACGCTAACCGTTACACCACCATGCTCGGTCCGGCGCTAAATCAGGGTTAGCTGGTACCAATCCTCGAGTTAGAAGACATTTTCATCATCAGGACTTGGCCGCAGGGTAGGAGAGGTGATGTTGCACAACTTTTAGTCACCAAATTTAGTTCTGTGTTTAATAGAGTCAGGGTGTACTACACTGCAGATGGCGATTGGTACGTCGGATGGAAACGATAAGTTTAGCGGTCCCTCTGCTGTGTTTCGGAAGAGTAGCACAACACAAACAACTAAACACGTACACTGTCACAGTCATCCACACTTATAAATACTATCAGACTGGAAAAGGCAACGGGTAATCATCAGAGTTCATTTTCGCATAGAAGGGTAAACATCATCCATGGTAACCACCTTCGCCCGGACACGGGCAGGACGTTCACAGAAGAAGAAGAATTTTTAGTTATTTTTGGTGATGGCAATAGAGAAAGTGAGTATAATAATGACTGGATATTGTGGGCCATTTCCTCAATTGCAGGTTAATCAATTTTTTTATAAAGGTGAATAACACGCCAATGCAATTGAATTTTGTTTGGTGTCGTACGCGTTTCGCTCTATATCAAGAGCATCATCAGCGACATATGTTACTTTTTACTTTTTTCTCATGATCAGGGTTAGCTTCTCTGTGTATGTTTTCAATAATTTGCTGAAGGTTTGAAGCACTACACTGAACTGATCACATTTCACTCTATGGACCTGTGAAAAACATGGCGTGGTGTTTACTGTTTCATGTTTTGAGAATTGTAAATAATAGTGTTAATATGAAATGTGATCAGTTCAGTGTAGTGCTTCAAACCTTCAGCAAATTATTGAAAACATACACAGAGAAGCTAACCCTGATCATGAGAAAAAAGTAAAAAGTAACATATGTCGCTGATGATGCTCTTGATATAGAGCGAAACGCGTACGACACCAAACAAAATTCAATTGCATTGGCGTGTTATTCACCTTTATAAAAAAATTGAGTATAATAAGGTTGCGTTGAATGGAACCTTCAGTGTGTCCTGAACGTTATTTTCAACCATGTCCGTTCCATCCACTTCCACTCTTTCTCCGCCAATTTGGTATTTCCTTGTTGCGAACTCAAAGGAGTCAGGTGGATGAGAAATAACGCTCGGGCTTGGTATCAGAGAGGACCCGGCCATCCAGATTTCGTTGTTCCATGTTTTCCCAAACTTATCCGAAGTGAATGCAGAGATGGTTCCTTCAAAAGCCCGTTCTATGCCACCAGTCCTTTTCCGCCTGTAATGACCTAGACGTTTATTTATTTTTTCTCGTGTCAGAAACAAATGTATTACGCAGTAACAAACATCAAATCATATTGGACCAAAAGCTGGCCACTTCCAGTGAGGCCTCGTATAAATCATCTTCCATGCAGGAGGTTGGACTGGAGCATGTGTTGAATGGTCTGATCCTCTCCACAATCGCGCTTAATATTCACGACTTCAGCATAGCCCCAACTTTCTAGGTTAACCTTGGATCTGCCCACTCCTGATCTTAGCCTATTCAGAGACGTCGATATCAGCCATCCCCTGTCACAGCCATGTGGTAAAGTATCAGACACTCTCCTCAGCCAGAGAGAAGGATTAGCTTCCCACAATTATAACCTGACTTTCTCAGTTGTAGTTGTAAATACCTTTGATATTCTTAGGAAACTTTTCCTCGACTTCAAGACTTTACCGGTGCGGTAAATTACCATGTGATGGATGAGTTATTTCATGATCCACTTCCTTCCTTCCTATGTTCGCTGATATTTCTCTTCGGAATGAAGCTGATGCTGTTCCTGCAAGACGCATAGCCTCAGAGAAACAGAACTCAAAGTGATAAGGGAGCGTCCATAAACTGCGTAGCGCCACTTCGGCGTCCTTTGAACCCTCCCTTCCCCCACATAGCCTGACGTGGCTTTTGCCACTACCACTCTTCCCCCCTCCTCCCTCCCCCCCTTCCCAAGTAGCACATAGCTTTTTTCCCTACTGATTCCAGAATACATTTTGCAGGGTTTTCTCTTGTCAGACTATTGTAAGTTACATGCAGACATAATTAAATGACGGAAATAAATATACACAGCCTGTTGTGTGTTCTGTACCCTATTTCAACTGTGACAAAAAAATGAATCGAAATCTACTTGGTTTGACTCCGAAACACATCTCCCTCCCACGTAGCCTAGCGTAGCCTTCTATCCATCCCCTCCTTCTTTCTTAGACCGAGTCACGTAGTTTATGGACGCGCCCTAAAGAGATTACATTTAGTGTGAATACTAAACGGGTTCGATTAAAGGGATTCACACAGTAGCCATTGCAACTTTTCTAGTTATTTCTGCCATTGGCTCTCACTGATATTAATCTTTATCCACTGTCCCCAGTTGGAGCTTTCTCGACATGTGGGCAGCCGCTGCCGGACAAACACTTTGCTGGAAGACGCTGCGTCTTTTGTGTCGCGGAGGCTGTGCGCGTTTCCAGAAGCCTGCTGCGCCCGGCCCCGTAATTTCGGGCTTTTCATCCGGCGGAATTCCCTCGCGCTGCCCTGTCAAAGGCTTTGTTCGGCCTGGCGCGGCCTGCATTTTTCATTGGCCTACTCTCCGTGCCGCCGTGGCTGTTCTGTTTATAGCAGGCTGGTGCGTGTATACATTATGTATACGCCCCCACTCCGGTCGCTCCACCTCTATTTTTCATTATTGCCGTTACAGCTCTTCATCTCGGTTGTCGCTCGGTGTTGTCGTCCCACAACCGCCATTCCTGCAGGTACCTCTCAGGAAACAGAGTGCATGTCGCGTATTGGGCGGCAGCTCTACGTGGGCAGAAATGTAAACAGCTGCCGGACTAGGCACTAAAAACTGATTTTAATGTCACAGGTGTTTTCTTCTAGTTCAGTTATGAAAATACTCAAAGTCGTTTTTGTTTCTCTGTTAAATTTGACTCTAATTTGTGCCACCGATATATTCACTATCGGACGCTGTTGCCAAAGGGGGAAGAACGCATTACCGGAGTGCAAAATATATTTTATCGTATATTTCTCCCGATCTTTCAAGCACAACGACCCTTTCCTACTAACTACTCCTCAAAGTTTAAATAATTCAGATGTTTAATTTTAGTAGAAAGACACTATAATTCGTATTTCTTCAATTATCCCATGCTGTTCTAATTAGCTAAACGATTTCTATTTTTGGTGCCACTTTGAGTCTAGTGTATCCACGAAAAAGGCAAGCGGAAGCGCAAAATTCAGCATTACAAAATTCGTAACGTGTGTGATTCCATTTCAAATATGAAACTCAAGGAAATTTTTCTGCATCATCTTCTTGTACAACTTATAATGAGTCGCGTTCCCAAGGCGAGGCAGTGTGCACGGATCGAGGGGGGCTATTTTTCAGTGAACTGAAGCCCGTTCGTCAAGCCTCCCGCAGCGCTGTCGTCGATAACAACAGGGACACGGCCAGCCTACGAACAATAGTGGCACGACACTCGCATATTCTTTTATGCTGTTCCATGGAATGCTGCTCCGAGGCGGGAGTGGAGAGGAACCACTTGTGAACTGGATGTCGATGCGAGAAGACGGGCTGGCGAGACTACCGCCGCCGTCCTCTGTGGGTCTGCGGTTCGCTTCCCGCCACCAGGGTCGGCGCTAGGAATTTCGGGCCCGGGGTAAAATGGGCGACCTTTTTTTTTGTTAGCTCTACAATCTGGCCGGGTGACAATGGGCGCATCTTGGCTTCATGGCCTGAGTGCCCCTACAGTCGGTGATCGGGGCCCCCCATCAGCCGGGGTCCGGGTACTTTTGACCCGCTTACCCCCCCCCCCCCTCCCCCCTAGCGCCGGCCCTGCCCGCCACCGGCAGTGTCAACAGTGCGTGGGACATGGTAATGTGCCTCTAAAAGTGCGACTTATAGCAACATATCAAGGGCCCGGAAAATACCCCTGAGTAGCTACCCTGATTAGCTAGAGACTTGTTCGAAACAGCCAGCTGAGCTAACCCATCTGTAAAACT
This sequence comes from Vandiemenella viatica, assembly GCA_031002005.1. Taxonomy (NCBI): domain Eukaryota; kingdom Metazoa; phylum Arthropoda; class Insecta; order Orthoptera; family Morabidae; genus Vandiemenella; species Vandiemenella viatica. The sequence continues at coordinate 361,793,394 of JARYHS010008074.1, read as the reverse complement.
GTTCACATGTCAGATTTATGCCATTTAGTTTGGTAAATAACTTCATTTCTTTTTTTGTGAACCCATTTTTTATGTTATTGTAACCCCTGAGTCATGTCATGTGTAGGGCGTAATGTAATTATGTTGATACAGTATGATCAAGTAGTTTCTATTTCAATTTTAAAGTAGAGCCACCATCAAGAGATTATAAAAAACTGTTTCCCCTCCAATGCTTCTTTATGCGACAGATTAAGTTTTGTGATCTGTACTATAATTCGGCGCGCTGCTGTGCACTTCAAGATTTAAACAAATCTTCATCTCTTAATGTTTAGGTGTGTTTATATCTATCACAAATGATAGTGGGACCAAACCAGGAGATAAATTCTTCAATATCCACTGAGCCTGATAGGTGGATGGTAACACACATGTTTGGCTTTTGGGAGGAATCGAGTTCGAGTCCGGTTTTCCATAGTTTTCCGGAATTACTCCAGGGGAATTATGGGATAGTTTCTTCAAAAGGCAATTGCAAAAATTCTTCCACAAACCTCTCCTTCAAACTATTGAAGTAGATATCTACCAAGCGTAAAGTTCTAAGATAAAATTCTTTGCTATCCAGTAAACATTTCTGAAATATACAAGGAAATTAATTGCTACGTATAATCACCATTAAGATTGTTTGTTTCAGATCGTGGAAGTGAAATTACAATATTTTCTGTCTCTAATTCTTTTAACAGTTGGAAAAATTTATTTTTACCAGCTTCTACTACTTTCGAGCTCTATGTAATGTATTGTTTTTGAGATTTGTCAATATAATACCCAATTAGAAGTTATCACAGAGTTCCTTCTTGATGAAATGATTGATGCTCATTATAATCACGACTATTGAGTCTGTTAAAGGTAAATGATGCTTTAATTATAACGGCACGCTGGATCTTAGTACGGAAGTTACTTTAGACATTGTTGAGATTATGAACACAAAAAATGTAAAAATGTATCTAATAATCAGGAATGTCGTATTTGAACATTGATACCGAGAGTGGTGGTGTAACGGTTAGCATTCTCGCATCGCATTCGGGAGGACCCCGGTTCGAATCCACTTCCCGGCATCCAGATTTGGGTTTTCCATGGTTTCCCAAATCACTCCAGGCAAATGCCGGTATGCTTCCTTCAAAAGGCCATGGGCGAGTTCCTTCCCATTCCTTGCCCCCCCCATCCTTTCCCGTCTCTAAAGACCTCGCTGTTAAGAGACGTTAAGCAGTTAAAAAAAATTGAACATTGATGCCAGATTCGTTTTAGGCTTTACATTTACAATAACTAAGTAATGAGAAGAAGTTAATTTCCTCACAGAGATAAAACGATCTGACAGTTGCCAACTCGAACAATGATGACTTTGAACACATAAGAAAATATCAAGTTTTTAATGAGGGGTTATGAATGTGATTGCTCCTTGGTTGTTTTATTTTAGTATGCTATTCAAATAAACCTTATTTATATAAAACTATTTATCACCCAGTATTTTTTGTAATTAAAATAGACTTTCGGCAGAACAGGGAACTTGTACTCACGTGTACGAAATTCATATGAAATGGGAAATAAGGAATTTAAATTAGTCAAATACCTATCACGCGACTTATGATTTTGGTATGCGTAGTTTCTAGATTTGTCACATTGCGTTAGAACATCTCTATTTATCTGCGCTTATTATAAGTATATAATTCCGCATCTTCTGAATCTTTAACGATTCCCATGAAATTTGAACTTTCCAATAGTCGACTCTAGAATTTATTTACAGATGACCTCTTGTCACGGGTTTTAACAGGTTGGTTTTGGACGTGCCAGTTACTTCTGACTGTTGTGCATCTGTATCTGTTTTGCTTCCATCAAGTCATTTGTATACTAACTAACGGCTTCTCTCGCTATCCTTGATATGATTGCACTCCAAACACATTACACGTATCATGTTACCAGTTTCATCAATGTTCATCACAATAAATATGAACGTTGGTGCAATGAAATACAGATATACTTGGGATTGATTTATTCGACTTTTATTTTACTTTTTTGTTGCTACTAACCTTTTAACACAAATTTAATTTCTCATCAGAATTTATTGTTCTCCATTCAGAATTAGTTTTAAAACGAATCTCATATGCCTAATGTCGGATTAATATCAGCGAAGTAGCAGTGTTTGAAACCAAGCCAGCTCCGCGACTTCGGGTAGTAATTACATTTTATGGTCGTCTGTAGTATGTTCTGTACGTTTCTTGCTATTAACGTTTGTTATCAACCCAATGTTAACGTTTGCTATCAACCCAATGTTAACGTTTGCTATCAACCCAATGTTTAACAGAGCTAAATTCTCGGTACGGACTGAAATATTTATCGGCCGTCAATGTCACCTTTAACTTTGCCAATGTAAACATCATGTATGTGAAGTAAGCTGTATGGTTCGAATCCCCTAGATAACGTAGATCTTGAAGAATACTAACTGGTTTACCTGCTCTGGTACGTGGAATTAGCGAGCATTGTTCTAGAGCAGTGGTTCCTAATTATAGGTACGCGTACTGCCACGGACACGTGACGTTGCTTCAAGGGGCAGTCACGAAGGTAACTGAAAAAAAAAAAACAATTAGTCAAATATTACTATCACTAAAATATATTTTAAGACAAAATGTGTTTGTGTCAATTATAGTGCTGTAGTGCTGTCGTTGGGAGAATCACTCGACTGGGATGAACGAGCTTGTAGTTTATTTATCATATCAGCTGTTAGGGGTACGCAGGATTGAGCTCTTTCTTGAAGTGGTACTCGGGAAAAAGTGATTGGGAACCACTGACCTAGAGCAGTGAGTTTCAACCTTTTTTCAATCCGAGGACCAGTAAATTGTCAAAAACTATTTGGCCCTTATACGGACCTAATTTTTTACCTATGTCTGTATGATTAACATCTGGAACATATTTATTACACCGTTATAACATAATGCGGTGTAAGGGCTTAGGAGAGATTATATTAGCTTCTTCCAACCAAATGTCAACCTCTCCTTCACTTGGTGCACCCCTTTTGCTTGGATGAGGCTCTTGCATCTGACAGATTCCCGGTATAAGGAGTCGCGCACTGCTTGCCAACGGCCTTCGAAAGGAGAGCGGATGAACGGGGAGTGGTTCAGGGCACCTTCTTGCCCTTGGGATTGGAAACGGTCCCTAAAGGGGGATGAATCAGAAATGATCAACGGCATGGGGATGCAGAAGGCAACGGGAAACCACTGTATTAAAGACCCTAAGGGTATCCCGAGGCTATGTAATCCACTCAAATTACATATGTAGAGATGAAGAGATTAGCACAAGATAGGAAGGGATGGAGGTTTGCATCAAACCAGTCGAGACTGATGATAGCAAATAAATAAATAAATCTAAAATCATGAAACACAGTTTCCAAACTGGAAATGAACAATTACAAGTTGAATAATATTGACGAAACTCTTCATATTTAGCAACCAAATGAATAGTAATGTCTCTTAGGCTGGATGCTACACTTCACCACCGATTTATGAACACAAAATAAAATAAAAAAACAAGACCTTATACTTTTCTTTTTGTTTCATTCACCATTCTTATGTTACCAACTCTTCCACATACCGCGACCTCTCACATTTACCACAAGACTCTCAGAAAACGATCATTTATCCTTAAACGAAGAGTGTTCTTTTTGATTCCAACTGGAAATGAATAGACTATTGTAGGAACACTGCTGTCCTATCATCATCCTGGAAATGTCAGGTTTTTGTCCGGTCGTTGAAATATTGGCTTTTAAAAAGTTCTTCATTTGGTTTATATTTGCTTGTAGTATTGTGCAGCACGAATACGGTATTTAAATTATTGTTTTATGATGCTGTTCTTGTGATTTACAATTTTATTTTAATAGTTAGCTGGACCTATATAGATTTCAGGCTATTACAACAGGAAACCACAATTTAGGCACTTGTGATCTGTTCGGAATACAGAAGCATTCAGTTTCCTATGGTTTTCTTCTCTTGCAGGTCAAAGTTCGTGCAGTCTTTATAATTACCCTGAAAGCGTTTCATGATGCTTTCTGGAAATACTGATATACCTGAATATGAGGAAAATTGGAGATGGATCGCAAGCAGCGTGCAATGAGTGCTGAAGTTCCACTGTTAGCACACAAAAAACTGAGTATATGATACAAATACACTGTAACATTTGTTTTAATTGCAATCAAATGTGTCACAATCTTTGAATCTACACAACGTATCGCAATCGCGAGCTGTTAACCCACTCAAATACCGTCATGTTTATTGGAGCAATATCATCTTATAGTTGATGTTGCGAGAGTCGAAAGGAAAAGACATGGTGCTTGAGTTTACGTTTTGTTAAAAATGTTGCTGGTAGCAGTAATAGGTTAAACATGTTGAGCTGTGGGGAAGAGCAAGCGTATTCATTGCGAAACAAAATTACATCGAGTACGGGCCACGATTCGCACCACAACACGTTTGATCTTCATTATCGTGTAAACGTTACCTGTAGCAAACAAAGGGGAGGAGTTATTTCCCTTATCAAAATGCGTGTGCTTAATTTAGTCCGACTAAGTTCGATAGAACTTTGATAGAGTCGTTCACCGGTCTTTCTTACGACTCTTTGCACCCCAGTTGGTCCAGAGGTGTTAAAGCGTTGTTAAACTGGGGATGAGGAGGCACAACTGCTCTCATTAAAATCCAGTTACCGCCTATTCTCCATACGCTGGGCGAGAACTAGGACGATTTCCACATGAAGCATCAACAACTATTAGTTACAGAAATAGAATAGAAGAAAACCCCCTCTTCGAAGCTTGGACCATTCGGAGAAAGTTGACAACCTGCTTATCCTCATATTGCGTTTAGTGACAGTGATAGTCAACAAGACAAGAACCACAGGCCATTTAACCCAAAGAATAACATTCCCGCTGGCCACATCGAGAAAGAAGAGAATCCTCTTCCCTCTGCACTGTACAGTTACATGACATGACTGACTCTAAATTTCGTCGTCAGCCTGGTGGGTGAGAGCGTGCGGGTTCAAATCCCTTCTGACCATTTTGATTTTGGTTTCCCGAAATCAGTCTCGGTGAATGCCGGCCAAATTCCTTTCCGTTCCTCACCCTCATCCTCCCTCGGTACTGACGGCCTCGATATCGACAATCAGCAAAGCCCGAAGGAAAAGAAGAAAGTCAGTACAAAGAACTGAGAGGTAAACCAAACAGCGCGTGAAGTGGAGCACTTTTCGTTCGGTCAATTCATTTAAATTTCATTTAATAATGATATGGTGGGTTTTACTTTGGCTCAAATTTACAATCTCCCTTTTTTGTTTCCTCAATTATACTGTTATAAACTGGGGTGTTTCATCTCATACCAGTGCATTTATGACGCTCATCATCAACAGTTTTCAGCTACTGCGTGGTCTGATTTGTTCCCAAGCCTCTTCATTTTATTTTTATTCCCACCACCTCTCTGTCACCACCTTGGACCAGTCCTCTGCACTCTTCCGCATACGCTCATCCAATCCTCTCAGCCATCCATCAATCTTCCTCTTGGTCATTTACAATACATCTTCGTGGACTTTCTTGGTATTCTATGCTCCTCCATTTTCTTTGCATTCCCATACCATCTTAGACGGCCTTCTGTATAATTTCCTATAGGCCTATAGTCGTTTCGTTCCTTATACTGTCCATTCTACTAATACATATTGCTGAAAGGGCATTTGTAGAACATTGTCCCACCTGTGTTAATATCTGAAACCCCGTGTCGAATTGTTAACTCATATGATCTTCGAGTGAACACTGGTTCGGTAATCGAGTTTTCAGTTTTACACGTTTTTCCGAAATCACAACATTCGAATAGAGATTGTTCCTTCTAAAATGCCATGGCCGAATTCCTTCCCGTTCCTTTTCCTCATACCTCTCCTGGCTCTAATGACAGCGACGAATATGATCCGTAAAACCTTTGCTTAACAACAAAAAAGAAACATGTGGTTTTTAAGTGTTTACTGACTGTGTTGATTCCAGAACAGGTTTCCACTTATGATAATACCCTTTAATAGAACAGAACTGAGTTACAGTTAAACTCCTGATCAAACTGGATTGATGATAACTGTGGGTAAGCCGATAAGATTCCCTCATTGATTTTTCTCGTTAACCGAAGCATAATATTTTAGCGTTTGTAATCCGTGAGCAGAAGAGGGAGTGCTGCTTTGTGGTCCCTAACCACGCGGAGTTTGATTGGGCTGTGAAATGCGGGCCAGGGAGGAGCAGGCCAGTGAGCTCATCGCTTCCTTACAGCTCCCGCGTGGGAGACCCCGCCAACCAGCCACCTCCACAAGCTGTGTCCTCACTGGGCCTGCTTACGTTATGCTAGGGTGTCAGAGGTTACTCTGGTAGCTCGGTGGTAACCAGAACGGCGCGGTAGTCAACCCAACCTGTCGTGGCTTGCTGACCATTTTTTTAAAATAAATAATAATAATTACCTCCTTTTCTGAAAAAAAATTCACACCAGCTATCCTTCTTCTATTAAATAATCTATCCCACATGCTCCAACGTTTTTATTTCTTAAACCACTTTTTGAAAGAGTGATTCGATGGCGACCCTCTTAGGTGAAGTGTTTAATGTCATACATAAACAAACAAGACAAATTTCTAAACTTACTTTATTAAACGATATTGACACTATATGTGTATTAGTCAAAGTTTGATTAACAATTAAATATTATGAAAAATATTGTTTATTAGAGATTTGAGCTTGGTGTAATGACACTAATTTTTCGATATGTGGTGCCTTATTTGTCATCAGCAATCTTCAATTGCCGCGTTCCGCTATTGAAAATCTTTCTTTTTTTTTTCTTTTTCTTTTTTTTTTTTAGCTAATAAATTCTGATTGCTATAAATCTTTTTTTTGCAATTTTTAGTAACTGTGTGAGCTTCAGCTTTGTGGATCGTGTAGCTTACATCCCTGGGCTCCTTCTAACGATCAGCGCAACGTTATAAAACATTTACTTCAAGGATTATGGGTCCTACGTGACTGTGGAGGATGCATGTGTGGAACTTTCGATAAATCACTTTAGAGAATATGAAACTAGCATTTTACATTTTTCTTTATAGGTGTGTCCCCCCCCCCCCCCCTCTTCGCCTCAAAACAGCTTTATAACACAAAAAATGATGTCAGGTTGTGCCGATGCTCACGTTTCTACACACGTGTTATGCTTTTATGAATTGTACTACATAACGTAATGAACGATTGATTCAAGAATACCTAAGATGTTTATTTCACCACATCATGCAGAGTCTAAATCGAAAAATTTGTAAAAGTTATCTTGAGACATCAGAAGCGTGCCACAGAGAAAGAAGTAAAGCAATAATCTACCGCACATACTACGTTCCTGTACTAATATACGGTGCTGTGACCTGAACTATGAAGAAGCGGGACATTAGCAGGAAACAAGCAAGTGAAATGAGTTTTGTAAGAGGTATAATTGATGTTAAGAGAATGGTCTGGGTAAGGAATGAAAGAATTAGACACACAACAAAAGAGGAACCTACACAGGAAATGATAGAGAAGGTCGTTTAAGATGGTATGGGCATGTAAAGAAAATGGAGGAGCACCGAGGAAAATTCACGAAATGAAGATGCATGGTAAACGATCAAAAGCAAGACGAAGGGATGGATAGCTGAGAAGAGTGGAGGAGCGTGTATGGAAGACAGGAGAGGACTGGACCAAGGTGGCGACAAAGAGGTGGCGGGAATAAAGAAGAAAATGGAGAGTATTATGCACAAAGCAGATCAGCCAAAAGTTGGAAACTGTTGTTGATGATGGTTATCTTCAGGCTGTCGTGATTGGTTTCACACAAATGTACAGCACATATCAACGAGTGGGAAAATAGCAGAAAGGACTACAAAGGAAATAATATTCCTGTTGTAAACGGATGGACATTATTATATATTTTAATCTATTCTACGTGTGACGGAAGATAAATGTGATTATTTTGGAGTACAGATGTCGGGACCGCTGCAGCCCGTGTTGCTGTGGTAGTCACTGGGAGTGTTCGCCCCTTTATGGCGATAAGCCCGAGAGCAGCTGAGGCCGCGGCACGGCGCCTGGCTGATAACAGAGGCAGCTACGGCCTTCCACCAAACAACTCTTTTTGTTTTAGCAGAATACTGAAACGAATCACGATATTTGACTGAAATATGTGCGCACCAGTGGCTGTATCCGTTATCAACACAATAAATACTTTAGACAAGCACAAATAGAGGATTCAAATTTCAGAATGTAATGTTGAAAGGCGATAATACCAACTTTCGTTTCAATTCAAAAATCATTACCCTGTCTTGTGGTATTTATAAGAAGTTGCCATGAACGGAGAATTTGATTAAAAAAATAGTAACCAAATTTTTCGCTTGTCTCGTAAGTGCGAAATCCATCTTTCATTTGACTTGTTGAATAAAATGTATTAAAAAAATATTCTAAGAGAACGATTTTTAATGGAGCTTTGTAAGAACATGCGAGAAGATGCCAGAAACTGGCTTGAACTCCTAATGGTAAAAACTAGACAAACTGAAGATGTATTTGTTTATTCGTTAAGAGTTATATGGGGAACAGAGTAAGTTCTGCCATTCGTCTGCGAAAAATATAAGCTTTGCCCTAAAGATACTTTCTATTATTCTGATTAAGGATTCATTTTCTACGAGCGATCCACAACGGAAAACGCCCAAAACCTTAATCAGGATGACCACTGCGCCGTGATATATATCTGGGGCTGAATTTTTACATCGCGGTCGACCAAGTTGGCATGTAAAAGCGTTTGAGTCCCTGAAACAGAAAAAAAAAACCCAATAAAGAGAGATATTGACGTCTGCAAAGCCTCGTAATTATTACATTTCTGAGATATCCTACAGAAGTGATATCCTACCGATGATTATGACACCAAGTACGCGAAATTACATACATAGGACGCATTTAAACGAACCTTCTTCCTAAATATATTTCTGATTTCGAGCATCCTATCGTCATAAGTTCAACCATGTTGTAGGAGAATTTTTTTTATTATTTCTTAAGAAAGAAATGTTATAACCGTCACAACATAAAAATAGCATCTGAAAAAAAAAATACTTCTTCAAAGATAGAAACGATCTTGTACCAAACATTCATCTGTACACAAAAAGCTTCTTATAAAACTGTGTTTGACTATCCAGAAGGAGCGTGGAGGGTGAGTGGTAACGCTATGGCCTCGCATTCGGGAGGACGTCGGTTCGAAACCCCGTCTGGGCATCCAGGTTTCAGTTTTCCATGGTTTCCCCAAATCACTCCAGTCGAATGCCTGGATAGTTTCTTCAAAAGATCATGGCCGAATTCCTTCCACTTCGTTGCACTCAATCCTTTCCAGCTTCCAATAACCTCAACATCGACGAGGTGTAAAGCCATAATAAAAAAAAAAAATTATTGGTATAGGTGACTTGTAAAATCCAAAAGCCATTAAGTTAAATATCACTTTCACATCAAGGACGTGATGTACCAATGTTTATTCGCTAGCATCAGATTGACCTTGAGATAATACAGGGCGTTCGCCGGAAAACGCTACCCTCCCAGTCTGTTGTCGTCGGCAACTTGCTCGGTCAGTCGCGCCAGCAGTTTCCGCCACACGGCACCGTGAATCACCGCACTGTTTAACACCTCCGCTGCCCCAACAGTGCAGTGACGCAGTATAATGGGACCCTTACATTGTTAAGAACGGTTTCTTTGCATTGTAGATAGTTTGTGACTTCAGTCTCTTATTAATCAGTGTTGTGAATAAACGTTTCTTTGCGGTTTGGCTGGTTTGGAGCTTCATACTCTTATTAATCTGTACCGTGTTTGAGTGTGAGTAAAATTATGGTACGTTACAGTATGCAACGATACATATGTGAAGAAGAAGTCGTTTAAAAAGTGTCGCAGTAAATTTCGTCGCGAATTTCCTGGCGCTTTACTGCCAGCTAAATCAACAATTCTGCGTCTGGTTAAAAAAGTAAGAGAAACGGGTTCATTTTTTAACAAAAAGAGACTGTCGGTCAACCGTATTCTCACAGAGGAGAAAATTGACGATATCGCTTTTCGACTAGAACAGTCACCCAAAAAATCATTAAGTCAGTTAGGGCAGCGTGTGTCTCGAAATATGTTCAGAAGATGTGAAATGTGCATTACACAAGAGGGTCAACACTTCCAGCATCTTTTATAAGGTAAGCTAATGAATTACGTCACATTTAAATGCTTAGCACATACAAGTTTATGAAGCGTAATTATTATGAAATAGTCCGCGGCCGACGGTCGAACAATGCCGGAAGCTGACCGCTCGCTCGCCGGGAGCAGTTTCTTCCTTGTAGCGCTAACAGTGGGTTGCGTTTCCCGGCGAACGCCCTGTATATCCCCTTTATAAAACCAACGTACAAAAAACATGGTAACATTGTCTACCTCACTATGACGTTATTCCAAAACGAAGTTTGAAAGCGATGACGGAAATTGTTTGGTTAGACTGAGAAAGCTCTACATCGACTGCTGAATTATCATTCCACATCAGATGTGTAATTGATGCAGCTTTAAAAGTTTTTTTAGATCTGCGTCAAAACTGTCACTATTCCTCTTACGCTTTGTTGAGATGCCATGGAATAGTGCCCGTTTCAAGGGTTTGATAATATCAAGGCGTTATCATTTACCACACGTCGCTGCTGTTTCGTGTGTCACTAGTATGTTGGACGAAGCGGTTCGGGAAGAATAAAGGAATTTATGAAACGCTAATAAATACAGGTATTCATGAATAATAAAATACCTCTTATGATTCACTGTTGAATTTACAATGAATTCGTGTAGTGTCATCAAGAAAACCAAATTTATTTAACTTTCGGCTTTTTAAGCGAGATATTTGTGAACAGTCAGAGCCTTAACGGAAAAGTTTCACTTCAGCGTGAACATGTTTGTGACATGTGCGATGTTGCGAATAAAACAGCCCGGCATTAATACCGTTCGGCAAAACATTTCTGCTCAGTTTATTACTTACATTGTGTCTGGTTTGTAATTCGACCAAAGGAAATGAATTACTCTTCTCACTTCTAAAATAGGACACTGAAATTTGCTTACCAAGAATACACTGCAAATAACTACAGTGATTGAGAATAACAGTGATTGGTTTCACAGGAATATCTAAGTTTCTTGTTACTGAATTATGGAAGAAGATTCATCAAATGTTTCGTGTGAAACGTCGTGTCTTATAAATCGAAAACACTAACAATGCCAGTATTTTTTTCTTTTTTGGCAAACTCTTCCAGTGTTCTAGATGACCAAAAATGTAGGACAACACAGAGCGAATAGAACAGTCAATTAAAACCACCTCTGCCCTGCGTGCGACTCGAACCGGCGACGCCTGCGGCGTGACGTCACTTCATTCGACCCGCGCTACCAGGGACGGCTGTAGGGAAGACTGCAAACCTGAAATGTAAAACTTGATGGAAGCAACATGAAAGAGGAAAACTTGTTGATCGGCACAGGTGCTTTGGAAGAACTGTTGTTAACCGTCACTTGCTAATAATGCAAACAAAAAACAGCAACGGCTGCATGGGCTAAGTTCCCAAAGACACGCAGCAAAAAATGATCGTTTTAGGCATAAACGTGTATGTTTTAGTGATATCTATCTTTTAGAGATATCTATATGAAAAGGAGAGGTAATGTTAAAGGAGGAGGGCTGCAATGACAAAACACCACATAAACACAATATTTCGAGCTATGCCTTTACTCATGAAAGCAGAATATGAAGAATATCGCTAAGTTCACATTAATGTTTTTTCTCTCGCTGCAACGCTCCTTCGTTCAACTATGGCAAATGATGGAAATAATTTATATTTCCAAATTAATACCACCTTACACCATTTCTTTCTGTTTCATTTTTGATTATACTGACGTATATTTTACCCGTAGATAGTGCGTCTTTTCTGTGTAAGTTAAGTACTAGTGCCATGCTACTGGTAGTATCGATATTGTCATGTTTATTGCACAGCACGAGAAGCTGCGTGTGGCAGTTGATTGTGCAGTCGCTGGGTGTACTGTATGGAGGCTACTCCGATCAGCAGGCGCCCTGAGCCACTGTGTATCTGCGGTTTAAGGGCCTCGGATTAGTTCCGACTCCACTGTTATCTCTGCAGCGAGCGCAGGGCAGACTGCTGAGATTAAATTCACAGCCCCGGGCTGGCTGGATGGCTAGCACAACTCCCCAGCTCAGCCGGCGCGGCGCTCTCCAAACGAAGCCGATTACTCCACAACGTTCACCTATGGAGCTGTTTCAAAGATTGCTTTTACGTGTCATCAGAAATTATTGAAGACTTGTGTTCTATTTCAGAATTGTGTGTACTGATCAAACAAGTATCAAACTGTAGAGATAATAACGCTGCGGTCAGGTGTATCAGCAATAGAACGCCTTCTCCCAAAAGGAAACCTCCGTGGTTCCATTACCTGTATACCCGGCAATTTTTGTAGCCGTCTGCCCCGACATTTCCCTTTGGCAAGCCTAGTTTTTTTGCGTATGAAGTGTTTTACATCTCTCCGTGGTTCAGAATCGCTGTAAAATTGTAGTTCCTAGAAAAAATATCCATCATAGTTTTGACAGCACTAGGTTAGAATGCTTCCACCTGGAAGATTAAACCAATCTTCGGGTTGTGTATAAATTAATTTTTGCGATTACACAGGGGCACAATATCTAACGCCGATTTCTCGTGCAACTGCTTGTGAAAAACCTCTCTCTGTTTTCGTACAATATGAGGTAATTAAATTATATCTATATTGAAAACACTTGAAAATTTTCCAGTTTTCGCTAACTTCATGGGAGTCTCAATGAATTACATAAAACTATCTTTTCCTCCTCCAAAAATCAAACTGTTCTGCATATACCTCATTCTGATAATCCAAAGATTGAAGACATAATTATTCATAAATCATAAATGAATAAGAGAGTGCGTAGTGCTGCGGGGCACCCTGTTCGCTTTGGGTTATAAACAGACAGGTATATAAATGATCTAAAGTTGATTGCGCACCGTGATGGTGTCCGGCGCATACACGGTGGTAGCTGGTTCCAGTCCTGACTGCGGCAGAAATTTTAATCCTCAGGACTTGGCCGGCAAGGTAGGCGTAGGGGAGGTGGTGGAGCACAGTAGCGTATGGATTGAGAGCTTACGGCTCTGTTGATGGTGATTCATCCGTCGCATGGGGACGTTAAGTTTGGCGGTCCCCTTGGTGCCTACTGAAGAGTAGACCTGAATGGGGCAGCACTGGATTTCCTCCTCTCCCATCTTCATCTCTGATTTCCGAGAACACAAAATACACTCTACACTTTACACACACACTATCACAGTCATACACACCAACAATAAAGGCCCATTCACACTAGCGGTCAGCTCAGCTCAGCTCAGATCAGGTCAAAAATCGCTATACACGTAATCCAATGGGAGCATTCACACTACGCGGTCCGCTCAGGTCAGGGCAAGGCAGGTCAAACCGAAGATCGCGCCGCCGGCGATCAACAACGGTCAAGACCTGAGCTGAGCTGAGCTGACCGCTAGTGTGAACGTGCAAAGGTCAGGTTAGGTCAGATCAAATGGGCGACGAACGTCTGAAAACTATGCTCGTGAGCAATAAATAAAGAGTAATAAATAAAAAATAAATGTTTTAACGGTATGTTATTTCTGTCTATTATAAAGCCGGCAAACTTTAATACAAATTCAAATATTATTACACATTTTAGTACTGTCAAGATACAGATCCTGTTACCGAATAAAAAAAAATATTGTGAATATATTTTTTGAATCAAATGCTTCTGTACCAGCATTAGCACAAAACCAAATAATATTTGTAAAGTAGGGTTTCTCTCTCATCCTGAAATTCAATTTTTACATGGCATGAAATTTTATCCTTCCGTAAATAATTGTGCAAAATACATGTTGCTAAAATGATGTTATCAATTAATCCTGGAGCAGAATTAATTTTTCTAAAATAAATTCGTAATCTTTGAGCCCTAAAATATCAAAAGTATTTCGCACAACGCGTCTCTCACGGCATAACCGGTAGTTAGCATTCTTCTTTCTCTTTATCTGTTTGCGCTTGAAACTCTGGATACACTCAGAACCATCCTCTTTTTGATCTTGATATATTTTTAGGTTCTTGATCCAAAATCATTGCGATTTAATTGACGTTGGGGTAGAAAACGGCATTGTTCACTATGAGCAACTGAAATGAAATGGCCTCGTCTACGACTTGATCTGGCCTGACCTGAGCTGAGCTGACCGCTAGTGTGAATGCTACCCTGGATTGTGAGCTGAGCTGACCTGACCTCTAGTGAGAATGGGCTTTAACACATACGAACACACACTGCTGGGGAAGGCAATGGACCGAGCGTGGTGGGTGAACGCTCTGGCTTCGCATTGGGGAGGACGCCGGTTCGAATTCCCGTCCGGGCATCCAGCTTTGGGTTTTCCATGGTTTCCCCAAATCATTTCAGGCTAATGCCGGGATGTTTCCTTCAAAAGGCCATGGCCAAATTCCTCCCCGTTCCTTGTCCCAATCCCAACCCGCCTCTAATGACCTCGACATCGACGAGGCGTAAAGCTATAAGTAAAAAAAAAAAAAATAAGCGGAATCGGGCATCGCATCATGATAAATATGATAGCCATCGTTCTACATAACATAATATCAGTTATTAGGATAACATTTAAAGGAACTGAATGAAAAATCGAACGGGTATTACACGACGACAAATCTGAGTTCACAGTAAAAACTTGAGCAAGCTGTGTTGGGTATCGAATGATATTATAAGGACGGACCAAGAGAAAAGATAATAAATGAGTGTTGTTCGAGAATTTAGATAAATTTGTGACAGTGTTTAACGGCACAAGACATTTAAATTTTCAATCATTTAGACCATATATATGGATACTGAAGAAAGTGTTATAGTGTGTTTAAGAATTAGGTGCATGTTATAAGAAAAGGAGACAAAATAGAAAAACAACCATCACATTCCAAGACTGCGAAATGTCACAATTGATGTTCAACTTGTATTTACACGATAGGACAGAGGAAGTGAAAAAAAAAAAATTGGTTCAGCGAAATAAAAGTGCGAAGCGATATAATATGTATTCTAAGTTTGGTTACGATATAATTTTACCAGCCGATGTACATTATTATTGTACTTGTAGATTTCATAAATTTGAATGACTTACATGAACAAAATATTACGAGAGCAATTTGAAACAATCATAAACATCAGAAATAACGGTGATGATACCAAGCGAAGTCCATTTTCCACGGTTTAAATTCACCTGTACATTATAGAAAAACAAAAACTGAAACATATGCGGCCTTTGTTCGATACAACAAATAGTCTAATTTGTGACAGCGGTAAATGGTTGACAAAATCTGTGTGCTAAGTGAAGTGATGAAGTTTTTAGTATAACTAAGTTTTCTCAATTAGTGATATCTCTTGATGTTCATTGCACTAAAAGAATTAAGCAATTTACAACGGACTAATACATGTCTTTAAAAGACATAAACTACAGCTACATCAGTAGAACTAACATTAATCTGTCATCAGCTCTCCTCTCACATACACACATAAAGACAGAAAGAGTGTCTTCTCGCAATGTATTCTCATAGTCCTCCCATACTGTCTCAAATACATACGAACTGACGCACAAAGATAAGCAGAGAGTGAATTAGAAAAAAATCTGCGAACGTCAGACGAATTAAACCTTACGCAAAGTGTTGGATGAAAAAGAAATGCTCGCAGTCGGTGTAGAGGACTCAGTCGTGATGAGGGATAATCTCCTACGGCGTGGCTGTGCGGTGGGGATGCAACTCGTTGACTTGAGCACTTTCGCTGATCAACGAACGGCAGAGACGCGATGTTAACTGCTCCCTCGTCTCAATCCATCGCTGGTTACAAACAGTTCAGTCAGCGTGATTTACTGACGGCCAGGTCCGTGGACTTGGCTGGCAGCAGCGGAAAGTGACGGCGTCAATTATGGACACCCCACTCGTAATCACAGTGGTGTTCACATTGATCATCTAGTGCACTGGATAAGGATCTTACGTCTGCAAGGAAACTAAAAGTATGTAACGTAGTAAATAAATGGAATGTTTGTACACAGATATCAAAGGACAACAGAAAATGACTTTTTGATTCAACACCTGCTCGTACTGGTCTACCGGCAGTATGCAGGCAATTCGAAGTGTTGCTTGGATAACGACGACAAAAGCGAGACTGGTAGATGAGCAGAATCGCCCTGCATTGAAAGTAATTAATAAAAGTGGAATTAATTATATAATCTGTTAAAGTGACTCTCTGAGATATCCACATAAGATTGATTTCTTAAATAATATCAGGTGAGATGGAACGGTACATCTAAATTAAAATGAAACAACTCACAATACCTGTATTGATGTGACCACAGTAAGAACACAATGAAAATTAATACTTTGGAAAATGGACTCATACATGAATTGATATTAATATTTGCAAAGTGGTGATCAACGTGTTTAATAACGTTAAGCACAAAAAAGGGAAAGAATCGATTGTTCAAACCTAGATAGTATAAATAAAAAAAATCGAATATAAATATATAATATAAAAATGTCGAACATCTACATGATGAAAATTAAAAGAAATCTGCAGATCATTTACAATGCAGAGCTTTAGATATTCTTATCTTTCTGACGTTAGCCGCGGGTTCACTTACGGGTTCAAAAAATGCACCACACTGATGAACTACTAATCCAGATTATATTTACGGAGGTTATTGTTCTATTTATTTACCGTATGGTCGGCGGGGTAGACGGACGGCGAGGCTCGATCGTTTGAAATCGCATCCATCATCCGTCCTTCCTTCTACAATGCATAATGTAGATACCAGCATGGTGTCCAACATGTAAAATATACCCCACACATCACGTGAGATATAACGTCAAACGTCACACTTAACTGGTCGGTCAGTGACCAGGTAAATGGCGAACTTTCACTGATGCACTGAAGACTGAAACAGCACAGAACATGAGTGGCAGCTATCTGAAGTTCTCAGACCACAGCCACCTGCCAGCCAGTGCTTCTTCAATCGTCACTTGCCAATCCCGGCCAAGGAGGGCGCGGGTCATGTCTCAATTTGCCATGAAATTATAAAAACAAACATTTAATTTATAACAACCAAAAAGGCGTGTCTTGATTCGCTAATACATTTTCTCTTTCTCCAAGCGCAGAATTCGCTTCCTCATTCGTCATGTTCAACACGTGATCTGGCCCCCAATCTCGCATAAGGTTACAGCCAGCGGCTGTCCGCAATCACGTGCGAAATAACCTGTTCCAATTCTCCAGCCCCTAAAAATGAGTTCCGTCACTCACAATTTACGCGTGGTTGGCTGCCCCCACCTGTGTCCAGTTGCAAACAATACGGCAAAACTGGAGCATCCCCTTCAATGTCGACAAGAATATGATCCCGTTGCTTTGCGCAGAGATAGTCCACACGGAAATATCGAATGAAATATCGTTCTATTTATTTTAGTATTTTATTTATTAAATTATCAAACGTCCCCGCTTTGGGTGGGACGCGGGTTTTTAGTCCCACATTTAGACTTTTACGCGGTTTAGCTACGTAATAGCAGGTACATTCCCTTCAAAAGGGCATTGAGGATTACCTTCCTATTATCTGCCCTTATTCCGCTCCTTAGTGACATAATCGACGAGGAACCGCGCTCCTGTAAAAAGACGAAACAAAAGGTAAAGGAAACAAATCGTCGCCTGGAGTGCCTGTTATGATTGCTGACCATGCGGTTTCCATTTCTTTCCGTCATCCTAGCTTCTTTTCTACTTTACAACCCTGCTGTAAGGGTTAAACATAGCCATGAAGTCAATCTATGAAACCAACCATAATGATGTATTTGCATAGTTTTATGTTCTTTTTTTTTCGGCTTCATCTACATCTTTAACGGTGGGAAAAGACTGATGCAAGGAACGGAATTCGGATAGTCACTTAAAGGAAACTTCCGTCATTCAGTAATGTTGGGAAACAAGAGAAAACCGAAATCTTAGGGGTCAAACTGGGATTTCAGCCCATGTCCTTCGGAATGTGCATAGCGTTTTCTGTATCCAGTATTACTTTATCGTTATCCTCTGCCGGAATCACTTCTGAGTGATATCTATTTTTAATTCCCTAAGGCAGGTTTTCACATGTCTGCTCTGCATGCTCTCCTGTCTTCTGCCCTTATCTTCATGTCCACGTAGTTTTCGTTACCTTTGATGTTACCTGTGATCTTGTACCTCTTTCTTCCTCTCACTATCCTTCCACAAACTATTCCTTCCTATCTTAATAAGTGCTCCTCTCTCACCAAGTGTTGTATCCACTTGTTATTTATTTTGTTATGATTTTGAGTAGTTTCCTCTTCTCAGCATCCCTTTCCAGCACTTCAACATTACTTTTTCCATCTAGCTTATCCTTTCCATTCGCATCCACATTCACATCTCAAACGCTTCAATTAATTACCCATAATATAATCTGTAGCTTATCCAGTATGTGTATTTAGGCACCCAAAAAGTAAACACAAACCTCAAGAATAGTCCTCCAAACAGTATTCCCATAGAAAAAGAAGTGTTAATATTTATTCGTATTGCTTAACGTTTCGTTATTCTTTAATTCATTGGGCAGAATATAGTTAAAGAGATTAATTAAATGCGCATCTTTGAAATTTAGACAGAAAAGGGAAGCATCAATCTGTTTTGTGCTCAAATGCCAGTAATTCCATGGAGAAACGGCTTGACGTGGGTTTAGTTGCCGATGAGACCTTGTCCGTTGCTGTGGCACGCCGCCTCCCCCGCACATCCGCTTTAACGTCTCTTCTCGCTCCCCCGGCCACTGTTGTCTTGTTCCCGGCGGCTCCGTGGCTGCCCAGCTGTATTACCACCGCTGTATTACCACCACTAGATAAACCTGCCCGCTCTCAGCCAATTAATATGCAAAGTAGAATCACAGGTACTCATACGGCCGCCGTGTTAGCTCCCTGGCATGTTTTTCGTTGTCACACTGTCAGGTGATACTGATTTAGATTCCGACACAGTTGAAGTTTACAACCTATATTAAATCAGAGTGGTCTGGAAGCTCATTGGATGGGCACTTGCCTTGTAAATGAAATGTTTCAGTTTCGGTTCCGGGATAAACCGGACATTTAGCGGAGCCTTAAGGTGACCTTTAGTGTCAACAAAGTGTTTTTGGTTGCGTGAAATACGGTACGATATCTATTCCACATTAAACCGTAAATATGAATTATGATTTATTTTGGACGACAATTTTTAAAAATGTATACAAAGAACGAAACAATATGGCTTTCAACGACTTCATTATGTGTATTAACGGTCTGGTGGCTCAGAGGTTAAGACGTCCGACTGGAGGTGGGGGATTTTGAAAGGCTCCTAAGTCGACCTTCACCTCTGGAACAGCTTGCTGTGTAATGAGAAGTACGCCAGATCGCTTCCGTGGTTCGAATTCCACGTTAAAGCGTAAGGGGGCATCCATTAATGACGTGAGGTGTTTGTCTGGAATTTCGGACCTCCGCCCCCCCCCCCCCTTCTGGTGAGACTTCGTGAGATCTGGTCACCCCCCCCCCCCTACTAATCGATCTCGCAACTTTTTGAGAGGTCGATACTCTGTCAAACATGCAGCCGAACAACCCTTCGCGATCTCCGGCCAATAACGCCATACGCAGTTATATTATAAAAATACTGAGGGTATTTTAGACATTACAAGTGTCCATTTCATTGCTATCAAACTGAAAGACAGCCCAAGACACAAACAACACTTGGTTAAAACGAGTGCCACCAGCACATGAATCTCCTATCCCACCAGGACAGACCGATACCACTTTCGGGTTGAAGAATGAATCGGAGTTACTTTTCGACTGACATATTTGCATTAATTTTCTCTGCATAAAGTACGTACAAGGGTTCTAATTTATAAATTCAAAACAAATCTGAAAGTTATAACACGAATAAGTTCAAAATAAAGCCGTGAGCTGCAAATGGTGAATGATATAAGTAACTAGTACTAAATACTACAGCTTATAAATAAGGTTCAGGTTTTCCGTTTTACTATATACATTTGCTTTAGTAATACAAGACATTAAGAAGACCATACCCATACACAATGAAACTTAAAGATAATCAGTAATGTAAAAATAACTGATGTTCTAATGTTCCATAATCGAAAATATTGGTAGATACTGAAGTATTCACGGATTGCAGATACTTCGTAACACTCTTAATCCATGCATTAAAACAAATAGATGTACAATATACCTTTAACAGATAATTTCGCTACAAATTCTTCGATTAATGCTTTTAATGTATGTAGGTCACTGCGGCAAAAATTTGTGAACCTAATATGGAAAAATCAGCAATTAATTTAGTAGATAACAGTGAACTACAAATTGTATGGAAAACTGGTAATTAATGTAGTGGATAATATTTTACAATGAGCTCACAAAATTCCGCTACCATTTAACACACACACGTCACGTTACGGTATTGAGGAAGAATAACATTTTAGATACTAATCGTATTTAACCACAATTATTGAAACGTATCCAAAATAATTTATGAAATGTTATGCATCAGACCTCCACAAAACCAATAAATCCTTACATTTACCAGAAATTCTGTATAAATTCCAATGTATATTTCAAGTACCAAAAAACCAAAGAAAAAAGTTACCTACATGCATTTTACAGAAAAATTTATTACATTGTCTCTAGAAACCAAGCCAATTTAACATAGACAAGTGACCATTAAACTGATAAGGCCAGGGTACGGAAACAAAAACTCAGACAAGGGTTTTTACAAGAAACTAGCATTTCTAAAGTATTTTCACATTTATGTTTCAGGAGTGTTATGATTATGTTGATAATGACATACAAGCAAACAGATTTCAAGCATTTAATACCTGTCCTACTGATACATTTTTTAGTTCCGGGAAAACAAATTTCGTTTTATGCAAAACTTCCATTTTCTCCCAAAAAAAATCAATAAAATGTGAGTAAAATTTTTAGACTGACGGGAAAAAGGATCAGTTACACGATTTAAACAAAACAAAAAAACAACTTTTTTTTTTAAGAAATCGATCATTAATTTGCTAGGTGAGACTCGCTGTCAGTGTGCAAAGAAAATTTGGTCAATTTCTTCAACTGTTTCTCCAGCGTACGCATCAAAGGAGTGTTGTCATTCTTTTTGAGACTACTGCGTTGCAGAATTATTCCTGTCTTTCTGTATCAGTGGCATTGATTGCGTATCGAATGTCTCCTAAATCATTCCTCGACAGTCTGTAACAGTTCTATTGCTGGCATATGTTCTATTGAAATTGCGATATTTTTTTCACCCTGCTGAATACCCACTATCGACATTAATGACATTTATATACTTTTCTCTCGGAAATAACGAACAGCCATGTTTTCTTCCACGCTGGAAGTTCAGCTGTCTGCAAAAATCTTGTATAGTGGTTAATGTCTCCATCAGGATGGATTGAGCTGCGCGGTTAGAACTCCCAACTGGTGTCCTTTCGACTGTGGCTACTGCGGTTAGACCAAGCAAACTACTTTTTTTGTCACCTCTAGTCAAGCTAATGAATTTATGCGATTGGATTTCGATCCAACACATACTACGGTATATACAGATAAGTTGCTCAGGATAATACTTGATATATTCCATCAATGTTTAATTTATATTACTACAGCAGGCTTCAGAATTAATGTCTACACGCACGCGATCTATTCAGAAAGTGTGAGAAATTTTACATGCCAAAAATAATAACATTTAATTTGTTTTAAGACTTTTGCATTAAAACATCGTTGAAAGCATTTTATTAATGGAATAGGGCTTGACCATTTCTTTTTCCCCTGCGTGAATATATTAAATTTTCAGCAGTGGGAAACACTTAAAAATTTGAAGGAGCCATAGCAGGAGGTTTATCCTTGAACAGATATCAAACAGACATCCACACAAATGGCTGAGAATACGTTATTTAAAAGGATAGCAACATTTATTTACATCTGACCATACAACTGCTAGAGGGTCCATTTCTTGCTCTCGTAGTAATATCTTGTTCGCTGATAAAACAAAAGGCTATTTAAAAATAATGGCAGAGATACGGCTCGCTTATATGGATTGATGCTTCTCAGCGTACGACAAGAAACACTTTAGATGAGGTCGTAGCTTTAGTGCACAGTAAATTCGTTATCCTTTGAGTTACAGCGCATACTACCGTAATGTAACTGCTGTATTACGATGCAGGTATTACGCTCACACAAATACTGTAACGCCAACAATAAGGGAACAGAGTTCCCAGGATTTTATCTTCTGGACATGTAATCCAGGGTTATGACAAACAAGCTGGTTCGGTCTGTAAACTGCATGAAGTAAAGATACTTCTGTTTCCCCCCTCCGAGGATTTTTTGCGTTTAGTATACGCGTTACCGTTCACTCGCCACGCTCGGTATCTATCCGGGTATCATCGGCAATATTTAATAGGAATAGGGAAGTTGATGCAATCACATGGTCTGAGAATTCCCACCAAATCTTTTGACTATCGTTAATACAACACTCTCATGCCTTGAGGAGATGTAAGATAATTTATACCTGAACTAATAATTGATCTAATAATTACTACAAAACATGCGCGCGTTGACTGAAGAGATGCGGATTTGTTTTATCAGCTCCCCACCCTCTCACTGACCACGTCTTTATTACTTCCTGTGCTTGGCCGCTGTGTCAAGTACTGGCTTGGTTGTGAATACGCATGAGCCTGCCAAGAAAAGCGACTGTCACAACTTCAAAACAACGTCGTGTTTAAACTTCTAGTAACAATAAAAAAATTACTGTATTTGTGCTTTCGCATGGTAAGGACATCACAGGAGAAAGACACCACCTTTTTATATAATAAATAAAAAGTCTCTGAGAATTACAGTATAGCGGATGAAGGAGGCTTTAAATGACGAAGATCGCTGATAGTGACTGCAATGGGAATGTCTTGAATACCTCGATTCAGGTTTTCATGTTGTTGCACATTTCGCCTCGTTTGTAGTTGGACCAACGGTTTAACACGTACATTGCGTTTATCATATTAGGGGTCTCAAAAATATCGACCTTCGATCGGGATTCAAACAGACAAGCAAGAGGACTTCATTGAGCTTAAGTAAAAGCTTACATTTCCTCGGATGAAAATACCGCAGTAAGAGTTTTATGTTTCTCGTTAATGCCAGAAGGGAATAAGTGTGGTAACGGTCACAGCCTGCATTTAACAACTCAGACGTGTTTTAACTAATTTTTCATGACGTGGTATCCATAACATATCTTGTTCAGCAAAAAGCAAAAACAAAAAACGTTACATTCAGAAGAAACGTAACGTTCAGGTACTGGTTTAATTTTCTATTTGTGTCAGACTAATCTTAAAAATATTGTACCGAGCATAGTGGGTGAGCGGTTAACGCCTTAACTTCGCATTCGCTAGAACGCCGCGCGCCGGTTTGAATCCCCGTCGGGGCATCCAGATTTTGGGTTTTCCATGGTTTTTCCAAATCACTCCAGGCAAATGCCGGTATGCTTCCTTCAAAATGCCATGGCCGAATTCATTCCCGTTCCTCGTCCCCAGTCCTATCCCGCTTCTAAAGACCTCGGCGTCGACGAGGCGTAAAAGCCATAAGTTAAAAAAAATAAAAAATAAAAAATAAAAAAATAAATAAAAATAAAAAAATTCCGTTTAATACTGGAAAGGACTGGGGAAAGAAACGGGAAGAAATTCAACATGGTATTCTGATAGAACCATCGTGGCATTCGCTTATAGAAATTAAGGAAAACCAAAGCAAGGCATACATCATTCAGTTCAATTCAATATTTTAACCACGGTGTATCTATAATGTAGTGCATTATCTCATTTTAACCGCCAATTTTCACACCGTTAATTCAACAAATGGCATCGATATCATTAAAGTATTTTAAAAAATAAATAAAAACATTATTCGAAGCTGTAAACCAGCGCTTGGACTGCTGATCGTGGTACTGCCTGCTGAGAGGAAGAGGTGTTGCATTATGTGGGACTCCAATTAGCGAAGAGCAGCTGAGCGCAACGCCAGGTTTAGTTCTTCCTCCAAACACCTTGCGAAAGCTGCACGGCATGTTCTACCTTACATTACAGGCGGAACTAAACAGATCCAATGCCAGTGAGCGAAGTTCTGCCGAAGTGGATCACGTGTTTTCGGTATCTCAGTGCTTCAGTTTGGAAACTATTGTTTCACTTTCCCAGTCAATAGATTACCTACCCATGTTTCCTTTGATTACATTTTAGAATACTCCTGGAGATGTGGAACAGTACAAACCATTCTTAACAGGCCAATAATAATAATACCATCCACTGATTCAAATTAATTACCTAGCATTTCAAAAGTAAGCACAACTACTGTGTTATCTAAAGACACGTAACATTCGATCTTAATTGCTATATCTGAATGCACGTTCCAGACAGTTTTTGTTTATTGCACAGTTTCAACGAAATAATTACCCACATCAGTGATCACCTGTCACTTCCATACTCCACTTACTCAAGTCGTCTCCGGCTATTAATTGTAGGTCGCTGATCAAAGAAGCTCCGATGAATGTTGTCCCTTTCTGCTCTGGTAATGGCTTGTAATCTTTGTGGATGTTTGATCTATTTCTCATGTAGTTATAATATATTTTTAAGTTGTGACTGAAGTATGTAGGAGTTACTACTCTAATGGACAACTAGGAGAATAAGTATTTTTGAGTAAAAATCGGTCTTCTAACAACTGTTTTTTATTGACTTGTATCTACCAGACGCGTTTCGCCCTTCTGGAGTGGGGCATCGTCAGTGGCTATAAATAATTATATATTTGTGTATGTGAATTATGTACATTAATTATATACATATGTTCATGCTTTAAAATTTTAACGTCTGTATGTTCAATCTGCTATAATTATTCTATACATTGTTTTATAGTATCCGTGTTCAAACATAAATTCACTTCTTTGTACTAAATTATCTCTATGGTTACAATCTTTATGTACATAAACTCTACTTACTAAAAATTGTTGCAGCTAGCACATGTCAGTCAGGAACAGCACCTTCCGCATGTGCTAGCTGCAACAATTTTTAGTAAGTAGAGTTTATGTACATAAAGATTGTAACCATAGAGATAATTTAGTATTAAGAAGTGAATTTATGTTTGAACACGGATACTATAAAACAATATATAGAATAATTATAGCAGATTGAACATACAGACGTTAAAATTTTAAAGCATGAACATATGTATATAATTAATGTACATAATTCACATACACAAATATGATGATAATATTATGTTATTTATAGCCACTGACGATGCCCCACTCCAGAAGGGCGAAACGCGTCTGGTAGATACAAGTCAATAAAAAAACAGTTGTTAGAAGACGGATTTTTATTCAAAAATATTTATGCAACAACTGCGGAACGTGGCCTACAGCAATATTACTGTTAGGAGAATAAGTATTGTACTAAGAACGAATTTCTTACTTAATTACCTTCAGCCCTTCTAATGAATTTTCCAAAACAAGATGCAATGATTATGTAGCGAACAGAAATATACAAAATAACCCGACCTATTTTTTCTGTATCATCTGTTCTAGCCGTTATTCTCAAAGAGAATCTAATCGAAGAAATGATTGTATGTATCTTCTATTTTAGAATCACTCATCCTTTTTGTTACTGTACAACAAATCTTCCACAACACCAAGGAAATGTTCAAACTACTCTGACCTAATGAGATGCTTGGTAAGAAATTGTGAACATCTTAGAGAGCTCGAGGTTATAAGAGATAGATTAGTGCTACGAGTTAGCTTTGTGGAAATTAACATAGAATAAAATAAGACGATTAAAGAGGTTTCATAACTCCATCCATTATTACAAAGTGCTATAAGAACTTTGTATCAAAAACGTCTTCAAGAACAACAAGCTCGATAGATGTTGGTACATAATGGAAATATTGTGTTATAGACGCTTGACCTGGAGAATGAAACGAAATTTTTGTATAAGAATATCACGTGGTGAAATAAAAACTTCGGTTCCATGGATTACATAATTACTGTGGTTTATGAGGAGAAAACCTGATTTATAATATTAATTACAAAATAAGCCTGCGTGAAGAATAAGGGAAGAAATTGATCTTAAGAATCGATGACACAAGGATGCCATAGAATAGAGGTTCACTCAGTTTTCCTTACCGCACCTCTCTTCTATTAAAAGAAAAGTTCCCACGTCTTCCCCCCCCCACCCCCAAAGAAAAATCACATTTTTGTTTATTAAAAAGATAATTGTTTGCTGCTCAGAACCACAATGGCATCTCAGAGAAAACTCACTAAATTTGTGATATTAACGTAAAGGTTTTCAAATCTAACAGGCTGCGAAGGAACCATAGTTCTTCCGACTGTAGGAGATCGTCCACACGGGCGGCGAAGCTACCTCGCAAAGCGCCCCCCCCCCCCTCTCTTTCCTCCACAAGTCTTTGTGGACCCCTGTGGGATGTGGTGCACCCCCCTGTTGGGGAAGGTGTTGCTGTATATACTGATGGAATCCGTCCGAATGCCGCTTTGTTATACAGATATTCAATCATGTCAGCTAATGTGATGAAGCAAGCGTTCACGTAGGAACAATGCACCCGCTACCCGCTTCGTAGTGTATCGTGAAGCACTAGTACTTGTAACTGAGGCTAAGTTACAGTTGCTATTGTTGTATTGTACTTTGCTACCATCACTAGTGTTATTTGAGTACTGAAAATTGCCCATTCGAAATAATCAAGCCATACATAACTCAGCTACAAGAACCAGCAAAACGCCTCCCAAATAGAAAATATTTAAATCAAATGCTTTCAGTTGGACTCCACATCCGAAATGTGGTGGAGATTGAATGGCAATGTACGCTATTCATACTTTTTTTTTGTTTCCTGATATTAAATCACCATTTCAGTTCAAATCGAATCCTGGAATCTGTTCAGACTTCAGGCAACGTTTGTTGGTTTGTATGTAATGTGTTAATTGGTTGGAAAGTAATGCTAATTTTCTGTTTTTTTTTTTTTTTAATTTCTGAAAACCTTGTTGTTATCCACGTTGTAGCACGCAGGATTGTGGCGTACTACAAAATATGTAAATATTTGTAGTTAGTTGTTTTATTTTCAGATTATATTAATATTTAATGAATATTTAGTAATTTAATTCTCCGATCCGCGTAATGGATATCCCAGGCTGCCATATTTTCTTAAAATTTATCTGAGTAAATAGGTTGCTACTTGGAGGGGCACAAGGGATTTTGAAGATGACAACGGTAAATTCTACCGATGGCATGGGATGCTTCGAGCTTTTGTCCTCCCGGATACATCGGCCAACCCCAAGGTCAGTGCATTGACCCTGCGCAAGGTTACCTGAACAGCACAAGGGGTGACAGACACGCGGGAAAGGCCAGAGCGAATGGGGTGACTTCAAACCTCACGTGGTTTTGGGAAGAAGTTAGACGTCCAATGCTGTATCATATACGGGGTCTACCGATGTTAATTCGTGGCTTCCTTTTTCATATAACAAAACTTTGGGAAGGAGTTTTTGGGAAGAGAAGCAGAAGCGGCCATACTGGCATTCTGTGGTCAGCAGTCGCCGTGTCCAGACGTCATAGCGCAGAGTGGCACTATGCTGGAGGGTTCTGGCTTCGACCACAGGCTGGTCGTTTAATGCTGTCCATGCACTAATGGTGCAATTTACTGGTCTCCGCCACACGCCGCCGCTGCTGTTGCTGATGATTATGGTAACGTGTTCCATCGCCCATTATCGTTTCATGGTTTGGAAAGACTTTGAAGAATCCGTAATCGACCCATGTGACAGGATCTCTGCTCAATTCCATTTTAAAAGCTAGCTGGCAAATAATCTCATGAACTTTAAAGCTCCTTGTAAATTCAGTTGAGCCTTATTCTTGTTCATATTTTAATTCAAAAGGCGCCCAAGGGATTTTATCCACTATACATATAACATATTATTGTTGGCTTGTGGCCACGATGTTATCATGTATTTGAATTTATGAATGAAATATTTAACATTTAGTTTATGTTTGCTATCTTCAGGCAGATTGTAAAGCCGGATAGTGCTTTTGCTTGCAGACACACGTAATGTCTAACGTAACGTTAAATGTATCCGGCTATGTACAAGCCATAGGAAAACAATAAATTCAGCATTATATATGTTTTATCAACAACAATCAAGATCCTTGCTATCTAAATATTAATTTCTTATTAAAATCAAGAACCACTTTAATATTAAAGCTTAAAGTTACGGCAATCACTCTCCCCCCCTCCCGTTACAACGTTTAGTGAAAACAGACATTAATATTATAAATTGAAATTTAGGTTCAATTTAAATTAATTCGTAAAAACATATTTCCAGCTAATTCTTCTTTAATATTTTAAGCATTTAATCGAAAAGTTATTGAGAATGTTAATAACAAAAGGTATACATTTCGCTTGAAATGCATTGTTTGAGTTAAAAACATTGATTGTGATGTACAAGGAATGACGCATAGAATCAGTATTTACAGAATTCATTCAGGCATAAGTCGAATCTTTGTTAGGTTGCAGTAGTGTCGAATAGCCTTGTTTTATACCTAAGAGCCCTAATTTTGTTGTTGAAAGTGTACCAAAGGGATGGGACTGGCTGACAACGGTACCTACGTGATGAGTGGTGGCCGAGATGTGGAGGTCTGATTGCCTGGCAGATAGGTAACGGTACTCGCTGAGTGCTCGGCGGCGACACTTTGACTGTCCACCCATTACCGAGAGACAAGTGTGGCGAGCCGGCGCCGATACTGTATGAGACAGGCACAGGACAATATTCTGGCGCGAGTTGTCAGCAGAAGAACCGCTAAATCAGTTTCTACTTTCATTGTCGTCCATAAGTATTTGGGAAACGAGAGTTAGAAAGTTTCAAAACAGCTAAGTGCAAACTAACTTATTTTAAGGAATGCGATTGCCATAATCATAGAATAGTTAAGGAAAAAGGTGTGTCAGCCACTTACACAAATTAAAATTCAATGGTCCACAAATTAAATAGAAGCTTCCATACTTGGGGCTTTTTTTTCTGTCGTCAGTCTTTCGACTGGTTTGATGCAATCCTCCATCCTTTCCTATCCTGTGCTAACCTCTTCATTTCTACATACCCCTTACAGCCCACGTCCTCAATTATCTGTTTCATATATCTCTGTCTTCCTCTTCAGTTCTTACCTTCGACTGTTCCCTCCACTAACAAGTTAACCAATCCAGCATGTATCAAAATATGACCTACCAGCCTGTCTCTTCTTTCCGTAAGATTCTTCCACAAACTTCTTTTCTCACCCATCATTTCCAAAATTCGTTCATTTCTTACTTTGTCTGTCCACTTAATTTTCAGCATTCTTCTGTAGCACCACATTTCAAATGCTTCAATTTTCTTCCTTTCCGGTATTTCTAAAGTCCACGTTTCGCTACCATAAAGAGCTGTGCTCCACACAAAGAGTTTCAAAAAGTCCTTTCTAATTCCTAGATCAATATTTGAAACTAAAAGGTTTCTCTTTTTCATGAAAGCTCTTTTTGCTAGTGCTATTCTGCTTTTGACATAATTCCTACTTCGGCCATCGGTTGTAATTTTACTTCCCAAGTAACAGAATTCGCTTACTTCTCCTATTGCATCCGATCCTATTTTTATATTTAATCTACTAGTATTGGTATCATTTCTGCTACATTTCATAACTTTTGTCTTGCGTTGATTTATATTCAGTTCAAAATCTTCCTGTAGTATTTTGTTCATGCCATTCAGTAACTTCTCAATATCCTCAGCCCTCTCTGCTAACAAGACAATGTCATCAGCAAATCGTAGCATACTGATTTTTTCTCCCTGAAAACATATGCCACATGGAAATTTTTCTTTGACTTTCTTCATTGCTTCTTCTACATACAAGTTGAATATTAACGGGGATAGACTACAACCTTGTCTCACACCCTTTTTAACTGATGCATGTCTCTCGTGATTCTCTACTTTTACTATAGCCACTTGATTCTTATATTGTTTATAGAGTATTCTTCTATCTCGATACTTTAGACCTGACTTCTTCAAAATTTTGAACATCTTGTCCCACCTAACATTATCAAAAGCATTTTCTAAATCAACAAATGCCATAAAAGTATATTTGTTTTTCTTGATCCGCCCTTCAAGTATTAACCTTAAAGACAGAATTGCTTCCCTTGTACCGCGATTTTTCCTAAACCCAAACTGATCTTCACCTACTATCTCTTCTACTACCCTTTCCATCCTTCTGTATATTAATCTGGTCAGTAATTTTGAAGCATGTGATGTTAGACTAATGGTGCGATAATTCTCACATTTGTCGACTTGTGCTTTCTTTGGAAGTGTGAACATGATATTTTTATTAAAATCAGTTGGAATTTCTCCTGTTTCATAACTCTTTGATATCAGCTTGAATAATCTTTCGATTCCTTCCTCTCCTAGGGATTTAAGAAGTTCTGCAGGGATCTCATCAATTCCAACTGCCTTATTTGCTTTCAAGTCATTCAGAGCTTTATTAAATTCTTTCCTCAAAACAGGATCTCCTAAGTCATCAATGTCAACATCATCTTCCTTTTCCATTACACTATTGTTCAAGTCGTCCCTATCATAAAGTTTCTCAATGTATTCTTTCCATCGGTTAGCTCTATCTTCTGAGCTTGAAAGAGGTTTTCCATCGGCAGCTTTAATGTTCATACTTCTTTTCTTCATTTCTCCAAAATTCTGTTTGATCTTTCTATATGCAGCATCTACTTTACCTACCACAATTTCCTTTTCTACTTCTTCACACTTTTCTTGTAGCCATTTTTCTTGTGCTATTTTGCATTTCCTATTTATTTGATATATAAATTGCCTGTGATGCTCTCTTTCTGCTTCATATTGAGCATTTTTGTACCTTCTCCTCTGATCCATCAGCTCCAAAATTTCTTCTGTGATCCAAGGTTTTCGGGAAGATTGTTCCCTAAAGCCTAATGTTTCTTTACCAGCTTTCATTATGTCGGTCTTTAATGCATTCCATTCGTCCTCGGTTGAGCTCCTTTCGGAGTTACTTCTTGAAAAGTTGTGGAGTGTTTTTCAAGATAGTCTATGAGCTCCGCATACTTCATCCAACGAAGTATCAGTGCTTTTGTATCATCCATTTACTATGCACCCTACATACGACATTATCATCTGACTTTTGAAACAGTTAGAAGTCAGTGGGAGCCAGAGGGAAGTCCATTCTGGTTGCTGGCATGGCAGTGAGGGACTTGTGACGAGGAGCTTAGCTCTAGTGAGACAGCACATTATTTTACTAGTTGCCACTTGTATTTCCCTTGATAGCTCCTCGATGTAACTTCATTAGGTAAGCGAAATACGTTCCATGATGGTTTCACCGTTTTTCAGGAAATATCGATGCAATATGCCCTCAAACACAAACTACATCATTTTTACGATAGAAAGATCGTCCTTTTTAGCTGAGGGCTGGAAGGTGGTCAGGTTGGAGGGCAGATGGGTCGTGGTCGTGCTTCCTCAAACAAACTGTTACTTTAATTCTGGGAAAACTGATGAGACCAGATCTATACTCAATAATGTCAAATTGTTGATCAAATCTCGTGAACTAGCTTCGAAGACAGCTAAATGCCCTGCCTCTCCACTGTCTTGGTATCAAAAATGTCAGCACCCAACGCACTGAAATCTTTCTCATGTCAAAACTATATGCCAGAATGAGATGAGCTATTGTTATAGGAATGCCTGATATCTCCAGAACTGTTGACCTCCTGTCTGTCATTACCACTTCGTGTTCTTTGTCCCGTTTTCTCGAGTCATTCTCTCCACCGGCCTTCCTGTGTTGACTCTTCTCCGTTTAAATTCAAACGTCCACACATCTTCCTATTTCACCACCTGTAACAAAATTAAGGTTCATTTGAAGATGCTGTAGTGTTCGACAATATGTTGCAAAAGACTAAGCAATTACGATACTTGCAGTTTCGCACGGTTAGTACTGTTGATCATTTAGAATATAGATAAAGCGCGACGGGAAGCAACCGTTTATGAATGATTGTTACTATCCAGAAGAGGAATCTGACAAGACGGGACTTAGTTAATATTCAGTCCTTTCGTATTACACAATTAAATGTTATGAAAGTAGTTATATACTTAATGGCATGACATGACCAAAGTTCAATTGTCAAAGATCCTAAATAAAGTTAATAGCCGTAATGGAACTGCCATTGAAGAAGGCATTAAGGAACTTCACAGCCACAATTACTTTTGTTTTAAATTTACAGAGTTGGGGTATTGCTGCTACTAATGACTGTTTCGTCAAATTGTGTCACGAATTGCTGTGCTGTGCATATTCTTTGGTTGCTGCAAGCTGATATCTGAAACTGAAAGAATGTCTTAAACTACAAGAAAGAAAATAAACATCTACACTACAGCGAAACATGAATACTCTAATGGTGAAAATGTCAAACCTGTTTCTGCATTCATATTTTTACGTGTTCTGTAATGACTTGTAGTGTTTGCAACTGTCTTAGAATCTTTTTAACATACTTTCTTCAGGCTTAAACATCTGTCTCGCAGCAGAGTTTCTCTAAACTGTACTAAAGATTCACAGCTGCGAACTCCAGTCCAGGCATTCAGATTTCGATTTCCGCGCATTAAGAAATCTCTCGAAGCTGATTCCGGCATTGAGCTTCAATTTAGATAACGGCCTGTCCCCGTCCCGCACATTGGTTTCAGTTCTTATTTTTAATCAGCCAGCCGTTGGAAGGCCATGAACCAGTTCCCTCAAAGAGAAGCAAAAAGTCTCCAGGTCAGAGTCAGTGACTGAAATAGGGCTGTTGATATTTTTTAAAATATCGGATTTTCGATATATCGATATTTTAAAAAGTATCAATATCGGCTGTCGATATATCGGAAAAAAGTATCGATACTTTCATAAATGCAATTTCATAAAATCAAACCTTGGAAAAATAAGGCTGTCCACTGATAAATAGACGTGTGATTGTGTTCTTAATCAGTTTCATAAAATATATATATACCTCGAGAGAGGTTCGAGCCAAATCTTATTTTGTGCATTTTAAGACTGATAAGTAATGCAGTTGAGGCATTTATTTAGGTAGAAGTTTAGTTATCATAGCATACATTATGGCCAAGTTACATAACTTTTTTTCACGTGGTTTTTTTTTGTGGTATTTCATTTAGTTTTGTATGATGATAGCTTATTCTAAGTTGTCTTATTTTTCTTGCTCTGGAATTAGTAAATATTTGTTATTTACACTTACCACTATTCGTGCTAACACACTAATTTCAAGTTGAACTGCTCTGGACAATCCACACGCTCATTTCAAACAATGGGCTCGCGTTCGATTCGTGCTGGTCGAGTGATGCCTTGCCTACACTGTTGTCATCATCTGAGTAGACTTGTTACCTACAACTTTCAAATTAATTATAGAAACGTAGTAAGATTTACTTAAGCTCATTGATCTCTATGCATAACAGAAATCTGAGGGACATACCTAGCGTCATTCAAAGCAAACGAAAAATGATAACTTATTTTTAAAAATATCGAAGCCGATATCCAGATTTTAGTATCGAAATATCGATATATCGTCCTAAAAATATCACTCATAAATATCGATATTTTTAGAAAATAATATCGATATTTCGATATATCGATATATTATCAACAGTCCTAGACTGAAATAAGTCAGCACTGAAAAAAAATAACTGTCCTTGACAATGTGGATTCGTTATTTTCTCTTCTTTTTTTTCAATAATTATAATTAAACTTTTTATTTGTAAGGCATGTGT
Organism: Vandiemenella viatica; assembly: GCA_031002005.1. Taxonomy (NCBI): domain Eukaryota; kingdom Metazoa; phylum Arthropoda; class Insecta; order Orthoptera; family Morabidae; genus Vandiemenella; species Vandiemenella viatica. The sequence goes on along the minus strand of JARYHS010008074.1, from coordinate 361,759,426 downwards.
GTTTCGTGTTGTCTGTTTATAGTCATGTAGGGTCTATATTTCCAAGGTCAATAAAGATGACCTCCTACTACTATTATTGTTACTAATTCTCCGCAATTCACTAATAGTGGATGGCGGATGATGCATTGCACATATCCTAATGTGTAATCCTTAACGCATCGGAAGGGATATACGACATACATGTATGTCAGGAGGTGCCAATGGGCCTAGAATTTTTATTTTTTTCCCCTTGCATATGGCTTTACGACTCATCGACGTCGAGGTCATTAGAGGATTGGAGGAAAGGAACAGGAAGGAATTCGGCTATGACCTTTTGAAGGAAGCATCGCGCCATTCGCCTGGAGTGTTTTGGGGAAACCATGGAAAACCCAGACCTGGATGCCCGGACGGGGATTCGAACCCGCGTCGTCCCTAATGCGAGGCCAGAGCGATGCCGCTCACTCACCACGCTCTGTCCGCTGTAGGAAAGCCAGCTCAGGATGGCCGAGGAGGTTTCTCGAGACCTACTCTTGTCGGATTCTCAGTTTTCTCACTCGATAAACCCTTCCCATTCCATTCCCTAATCGCGCGTGGAGAAAATTAGTATAGAAAATAATCAGTTTAGGTTTAGGAAAAATCTGGCCACAAAACAGAGGGTAAATTTGGGAAGGTTAAAGGAAAAAAATAACGATATATCTAGGATGCATGGGACCTAAGTTATGGACACAGAAGAATTTAGAATCAATACCCCAAACAGATTGGTACAATCTCAAGGAAAATCACAAGAGACAAGTATTTACTTTAGAAACTTGTAGAAACAATGCCTATTCCATTAGCATTCAAGTTAAAGACTACTATAAAGTGAAACAGAAATTTTGAATGTTGGAGAAGGATTCGAGGAGAAATAAACGATCTAGTGAGACCGGAATGAAGTAGAGCTGCGTATTCTGTTTGAAGAGGAGTGGTTGGGGTGGCCACGCTCTGACTGCTTTATTCCCTAAGTTTGGTTGCAGGCTGCACGGAGACTTAGCTGATGTTCAATTAAATGAACTCCGTATCAGAGTCCAGTTAATAGCAGTAAGGCGCTCTACAGACTGAAATACCCACCAACTAGCAGCAACCATTCTAATGTAATCAAGTCAAATCATTTTCAGGCGACAGTAAAATATGTTGAGATGAATACCAAAAATAAAAAAGTACATTGACCATAAATATTGATTGAAAGTGCAAGAGCAGCTGGTATTGGGTAAGCGAAAGAGCTTCACTACAGAGCTACGGCGGTACCAGATAATCATTTCCCTTATAGAAATATCCTTAAGCTTGACTGATACGTTCGCTAAATTTTATAAATAGCATACATTCCACAAAACATCTGTTGTGGAGAATGTTTTCTATTTCCCAGACACGTTTCACCGTTATCGTGTAGGGCATCATCAGTGACTATAAATGTATGTTTTTACATGTGTATTATACCCTACACCAAAAAGGCGAAACTCACTTGTCGAATAATAAACAGTCACCAAAAGAATTGTTTGTAGACGACATTTTATTTATAAAATTTATTGTTCAGCAACTGCAGAAAAATGGCCTACAACCAGATTAATATGATACGCTTCTTTTTGCTGTGAGCAGTTACTTATTACGCAGCCTAATGATTCACGATCACTAACTTTACCGGAGTCTCCCTTGGAATAAATATTCTGTGGCTGGTACTGTTTTTTAATCATCTCATATGTGTTTCAGTATTAGCTTTGGAAATTTTAGGAAGATAGAAAATACCACACGCAGGCAGCTTTTGCTGAGATGTTGTTTTATAACTGACATCATGGTAGCTTTGGATTCATAAATGCTCCGTCACTGTGCTTTGGATGTTTTACCTATAGCGCCAAGTAGGCTAAATTCTCAGCACCCTAACAACTTACATTATGTAACTCTGAAAATAAGATGACAATAGAAATGGCCGGATGATGCACGTGAATTCTGTAAACTAGAATGTTATTTGGTTTTAAAGGCGTGACACGAAAAACAGATAACTAGATTTACTGAAAAACTTAGCCATACATAATATCAAATCACCTCCATTACGTTGGATTAAGGAAACCACATGGTTCGTTGAGTTAACACGAGGTTTATATTAAACTTGACTGATTATCATTCCCTAACAATTAATCTGAAATAAGACACCTCGACAAACCATGTTTCCAGCATGAGAAAAACTTATTCTCATACTTAGCATGCGAGGAACCATACCACTCATAACATATTAATTATAGTGGCAAACAGTGCAGATATGGAACGTTCTGCGAAAATTTTAAATCGTAACTATCTTAATTGCGGAGGAACCCAAACCACGAATTCTAATGTCTATATCTCTGAAAACGGTGTGTGACCTTATTCCTTTATTCGGTTGTTGAGTTATGTTTTGTTCATTTTTAACTGCGCCACCGTTTTGGATAAAGCCTCCGGTCATCTTCTAGGGCCTGTTTAGCATTATTCGTGAACAAATATGTTTGCTGTCAACGAAAACAAATAAGCCAGCGATATACCAGAGATAGTTTGAGGTCCGGATCGTGGATGTTATTTTTCTTTGTTTGTGTTTTCAGCGCGGCCTTTTGCATGGTTATAAAAAGGACATTTTTGACGCTTCACGCAGTCGGTAGCCTCCGCCTCTGTTTATGTTCGATACGATGTTTGCACGCTTCTCGAACTATCAGCGGCAAATACCATCTTGATTTAACCAGTACCCTCGTTTCTATCCATAATACTTCATGTTGTTCGTGCAAGATAGCAGCAATTAAACATCAACATAAAGAAGGTCCGAATCCGAATAAACGAATAAGATATGGATTTATAGTTCGTGAAATAATTAAAAGTTCTGACTGCAAGGGAGAAATATGAGAGGTAGAGGCTTCATATAGCCTACCTAATATCGAAACCAAACAACTCATAACTATCGTAACCAGTTAAAATTTCTCTCATGCGTAGCAGTTGATACGTACATATAAAATACGAACTCTGCATTCCCATGTTGTTTGCGAGACTTAGACCTGCTGAGACTGAAGCCTATCTCTGGCTAACTAGCTAGCCATGTAAATTGGATATTAAAAAGTCAAGCCAATTATTTTACCTGCGGGGTATTTTGCGCAGATAGCAGCTGTCTTCCAAACGTAATTAGAAAGGACAAAATGAAGTATGGAGATCATGAGTGAGGAAATATGTTTGTGGAAGTATTTCACAGAAAGAACAGGTAGGATGTTGGGTCACATTTTAAGGTATACGGGATTCGTTAATTTTCGTGGAAAGAGTAGTTGAAGGAAAGTCTGTAGTAAAAGAGGAAGAATATATGAAGCAGGTAACTGAAGACGTGATTCGAGTGAAAGTCTTCAGCTTCATATGGTTTCTAACCGCGTTCTCCGGTTCGTCGGCATACGGTATAGCGCCTGAGCTACAAGGTCTGTATAAGATCATTATGATCATGATGGCCAAATACAGAATGATATACATTTCTTCGAATAGGCGTGTCAAATTGCAATGAGACCTCTGCCACAACGCTTGTTACTGTAGTCACAGTAACATTCCGATAGTACATACCTGGGTTCAATTAAGCTTTCCGTTCAGGTGATTAATAAATAAATAATTAGAGCGTCTTCCGTGATGATGAATCACTTTGGCATCCTATCAAATGAAGAAGCTACAACCTTATTCCTGCGACGTCTCTACGTGGTGTGCGTCGATCAGTTGGTGAATGGCCGGAGGCACTGCCTCCTCTCCACCAGAGATGGAGCTGTGTTATCTCGGCCGCATCATTCCTCGCCGTCGTTGTTCAGCGATGCGGCTGCCGGAGGAGATTAGAAAGTGGCGGTGTCAATCGATTGTGATCGCGACGAAACCCTCCGGAACGAGCAATCCTATCTATACCAGCTTGCGGCGAACGCATTGATCGTATAACATTCCCACCCCTCTCTCTCGCACCCGGGCACTACTACGGATAGGATACGAAACTGTTTACTGCAGAAAAAAACAAAAACGATATAAGACACTCTCAAGCGAACATTTAAACATTTCACCGATTTCCCTTTTCTAGGTTAACACATGTCGTTAAAGGCAATCAAGCGCAGTTAACAGTCGGTTTAGAAGGAATAAGAAAATATGTAAAATGAAAAATATCAATTGTGAGTTACTCTCGCTGAGATGACTATGTATTACTGCAAATTATGAAATAAGCTTTCTACATCTACATCTACATCTATATATATACTCTGCAATTCACAAAATTGTGGGTGGCAGAGGGTGCTCAGCACCAAAGCTAATCTCTTTGCTGTGCATTCCAATCCCTAATGGTACGAGGGAAAAAAGAATTCATATAAGAATCAGTCCGGCACCTTATTTCTCTAATTTTATCTTTCCTGTCCTTCCGACTCAAATAGGTTGGTGGAAGAAGTATTTCACTACACTCATGAGTGAAAGTTGGAGTATGCATGTTTACCAATAAGTTTACACGAAACGTGTGTCGTCTATCTACCAGAGACTCCCAACCTAATCTACTAATCAGTTCTGTGACGCTTTCATAAGGACTGTAGCAAGCGGTCACGAATCGAGCGGCTCTTCTCTGTACTTTCTCTATACTTTCGATCAATCCCTTACGAAACGGGTCCCAAATGGCACACAAATGAGGACGCACAAGATATTTGTACGCTATCCCCTTTGTTTGTTCATTACAATTTTTCAAGATTCTACCTATGAATCGCAGCCTAGAATTTGCTCTACCTACTAAAGAATTAATGTGTATGTCCCATTTCATGTTCCTTTGTACTGTTACTCCCAAATATTTAATAGAATCGACCATATCAATAACTGTATTGTTTAACTCGTATTTCTGAACAATCGGATTCTTTTTGTTAGTTATGCTCATTGTCTTGCACTTTTTACAGTTTAGAGTAAGTTGCCACTCAGCGCACCAAGCCAAAATAACATCCAGATCGCGCTGAATTTCTAAGCAATCGGCCAAAGTTCTTACTTCCCTATAAATAACCGCATCATCAGCAAACAATCTAAAAAGGCTTTTCACTTTGTCTCCGAGATCGTTTATAAAAATTAAGAAAAGAAGTGGTCCTATTACACTTCCTTGAGGTACACCCGATGTAACATCTAGATTAGAAGAACTTTCTCCTTCAACGACAACATACTGCGACCGACCAGTTAGAAAATCCTTTATCCATTCACAAAGCTGATCCGATATACCGTAAGCTCGAAGCTTCGCTAAAAGGCGGTTGTGTGGCACAGAGTTAAGGCTTTCTGGAAATCTAAAAAAATTGCATCTACTTGTGAACCTGTATCGATAACTTTCATTACGTCGTGTGTAAATAGGGCCAGCTGTGTTTCACATGATCTTTTCTTCCGAAATCCATGTTGATTTGTTGTAAGCAAATTATTATAATCTAGAAAATTCATAATGTTCGAGCATATAATATGCTCCATAACTCTACTACAAACAGATCTTATAGATATGGGACGATAGTTCCCAGGATCACTTCGATCACCTTTTTTGAAAATCGGAGTTACTTGCGCGATTTTCCAGTCTGAAGGTACTTTTCGCTCTTCTAATGATTTACTGAATATATCAGACAGAAATGGCCCGATTTCTGCAGCATACTCTGAAAATACTCTTACTGGAATTCCATCCGGGCCCGTTTCTTTCCCTTTCGGAAACAAAGGAGCACAAGATTTTTTTCACATTTTTTGGTCGAAAAATAAACAAAAAATATTCCAACGATTTTAGGAGTTTCGTCTGATACGCATGAAGTTTATCTTTTTAAAAGTCATCCTACACGAACTAAATTTGCTACGATTAATTTAAGCTTCATGGTTTTTCAAATTTTGCGCTATAATCGTGCGCAGTTACACATTACTAAAATAATGAGTTCAGAAGGTAACGACAACAGGAAAATAAATGGTTCCATACGCGTTCTGCCATGAAAGACAGGTGTGGAACCCTAACAATCTTTGTTAATCCCAAAATATCTGAAAGTTAAACCATTAGAAATACTTGTGCCAGTAAGTTAATTTCTCAAACGAAACCCGTGCTCTCAACACCACGCACTGACTGTGGCTCTCACTTGCATAGCTCACAGCACAAACCAATCAAAATAATTCGAGTAAGTGTACATTATGCACGAGATACTAAGCCATAAAACTGCCCCTGCTAGGTTCTGTGTATGTTGTGTGTTTATGTGAATGTACTTCGCTGAAAGCTTATAGCTAGTTCTGAACGCTCGCGACTGGATTAAAAAAAACTGATATTTTTAATACGGTGATAAAGCGTCATCAGATTTTCTCAGTTTATAAATGTGTTCCCCCAGTAAGATAACACACGCTAAAGCGAACATACAACTTGAGAATGTTCATCATTGTGTCATAACGGCTTCTTCTAAAGGAACTCTGCGCGTTAGTGAGATAACAGTATTTTGTTTCTTTTCCTTTCTGCTGTTGATAAGCTAACAGCGACAACGATCACCAATGTGGATGAGCTTGTTGTGTGGGATTTACGTCTCCACTGGTAGATTGGTCGCAGTCACCATCTGAAATAACACCAATTGTTGCTGGGTCATTGAAAGCAGTAAACGCCAACGACGCGACTGCAGCCACACCTGTCTGGAATAGCTGTTACAGTGGAGAAGTTGTGTACCCCAAGTTACCAACGCACTTGCATATTTGGATTTAGGTTACATTCACGTTGTATTATATGATTAAACCTGGAAGTGACTGAACAACTACGGAAAGATATTGACAGAATATGTACTCGTGCCTGTACACGTCAAAATAAAATGAAATTAAATGTGATATCCGGGTGAATGAAGTTCGACGTTTATCGGTGTCAAGGAGGTAATGCCAACGAGCGGCGAGAAACAGTGGAAGACCAACCTATTACGGCTAACTACGGCAGTCGTGTTAGTCTTTGAAGTTATTTTATGAAGTTTCGCCGTGTGATTTTCTTCTCCTGTATTGTAACTTCTGATGTTTGGTGTAACCATGGTAAACTATACATACTAGTTTACATTACAAATGTAGTAAGTACATGCTTGAAGTATGTTTGATTGTCTTTCGTGTAGTTAAATGTTTGTTTACCTTTCTGGAGTGACCTTATCTCCCAAACCTAAATCGTATCCCCAGGGCAGAACGGATGGGACGGAATGGGGGAAGTACTCCATTCTGTCCCACTCTTGGGGTGCTCTTGGATGACAACTGACAGTAGGCCGTCTTCATTTTATGTTTCACCTGAAATTATAATGCCTATTCCCTAAAGTTAAAGAAATCACGAAAAGGATGAATCGGAAGTGATTCCTCATACCAAAAAGACATAGAAGCTACTATTAAGGAAAAAGAGGAAAAAGAAAAAATCAAGGATAGAAACTATTTAAGAAATAGAATAATATTGACAATGGAAGAAACAAAGCAAAGTGCTTGAAGATACATGGAAAAAAGGAGAAGAAGAGCGAATGCCAAACTAACGAGAGTGAATCTGAGGACTGTTCTGACTGTGAATTTTTATACTGCGTTGAAGTTTACTCAGAGTCAATTGATGATTGGGTCGCTTCTTCCATGTACAAAAAATGGGCCCACAAATCCTGTGCGAAGATGATGAGTGTGTGTATTTTGTGAATAGGTTTAAGAAAAGGTCGCAGTTAGTGAAGACTGTAGTTAAAACTTTATAGTTAACTAAATAAATATAGAGCAAACTTATTATTTCTGCATTTCCACTAGTTAACTGCTTGTCCTTACCATTCCGTTCTGCCCCGTGTCCGTGCAGAACGGCAGAAACGACATAATTTTCTGTTTTTTTTAGAAAGAAAGATATTGTTCTTTTGTTTTCTCACAGTATTACTGTATTTTTGTGAGTATTACATTATAATGTTTTTGTAAAAAAATTTACAGCTCTCTTAATTAATATTTTCATATTTTTAAAACATATTTTCAACTTGGTAACCCGTTCTGTCCCGGGTTCCCCTAATTAAGAGTCATCATATTAGGTGCACATGCGAAAAAATGATTGGAGGCAGTTAAGAATATAAAATGTAAATATAATCATTTTGGAAGGTCACCTTGGTTAAGTGATAAGAAGAGGTTTAAAAGTTCTGTAACTACTGGGGAGGTCATAATTGAATGTCTCACCGAATTAAGGAATCCAGCGTACAGATATAAGTTGCGCCCTTCAGAGGATATGGTGGGATAGTATTGCACCCATATTTTGAGTATCAGTTATAGAAGATGAACTGCAAAGGAAACCAGGTAGCTTTTTTACGTACGTTACTATAGAAACAATCAGTACCCGACGTGATAAAGGAGATGAACTATGACTTACTGGAGGACGGGAGGCGGGCGAAAAGAAGGTTGTGTGTGTGTATGACATAGCGATGAGGCCTAGATGATTACTGGGAGAACAGTTACTACTTGTATGTGGAGGAGAAGATATTACTATAGCCCACACTAGATTCCTGACTTAAGGTAACGGTAAAGTTTTTATTTCTGGGTAAGGAAGTCAGTGAACGAAATATATAATAATGGGAGGAGTTGATCAATTGCTTCAAACAGTGACATAATTTAAAGCAAAAATTTGTTTAATGCAGAGTATGTGCAGAAGTCGCCAACCGTGAATAAGCCTATCGCAATTAACAATAGTCTGCAACTACTGGAAGGAAATGATGTGCTAAGCTCCATAAAGTAACGCAGACTCACCTCCTCCAGAAATCATTTACGTCTTGGCACTATCCTACATGTATTCAGAGAGCTATTACAAACAGCAATATTGTTATAGCTTAACTTAACAACGAAGAGACGAACGAAGTTTTATTTAGTATTTGTATGTCCTTTGTGAGACGATCATCCAATTTCACGGAGAAAGGAATAAAGAATTTCGTTAATCGTTTCTGCCCGCATGTGTTAGCAATGACATGAGCTCACTTGTAACGCCGTTCCAGTAAGTGAATAGGTTGGTGACGGATAGAGCGATGAGGCTCTTTTCAGATTCTATGCGATTTGGGTTGCTAATACAGGGATTTGAGTTGTGGTTAGAGTGGCGTGTAATACTATCTCAAAACCTGTATGGCTTCCGCAAGGGAAAAGGAACAGGGTCTCTTCGGCTCAGGATTCTTGCCGCTGAACTTTGCTTCAGCGCCTACAAGGGGGCATCCATAAATTAAGTGAGGTGTTTTTCCGGATTTCTGGAACACCCCGCCCCCCTCTGGTGAGATCTGGACCGTGAGAGCCCCCCCTCCCCCCTACAACTCGCCTTCGAAACTTTTGGAGACCTTTTTTTAGGTCTCACCCTTCAAAATCCGGTTACACTCCTACTTTTCGACGAAAAAACCCCCTAGAATCGACCTTCATGCATTTTGTAGACTTTTTTTTTAGCTCTACGGTCCTATTATTTTTTCACAAATCCTCACGTGAGATTTCCGTAGACCCCCCCTCCCCCTCCCCTGTTTCACCTCACGTAATTAATGGATGCCCCCCAAGTGCGTTACTGAGATAAAATAGTTCACCTGTATACTCTGCTACTGAAAAATAGCAAAACTAGAAGCTACAAAAAATATTTTTTTTTATTTTATTTTTTTATGGATTTGGAATCAATCTGCATGACACGCTTCAATTGATTCAATAGAAGCGCTTGAGAATATTTGCCTCCAAGTTCATTCCACCACTGAAGCAATTCGTATTGATATAATGAAAATGGAAGAAACAGACTGCTTCACCCGATAAATAGAGATATTCATATTCATAAACAAATCCTGAAGTCTGAAAGATTTTTCTACAGGAAACAGTTTTACAGGGTGAAAATGATAATCGCAGAGTTTTTAATGTGAACCAAGAGAACGTTAACCACACAAAAAACTATAGTAGCATTACTAAGTGAAAAAGCACAAGAAATTTAGAATTTTACATTAAATTTTGCGTATTTCACTAGTTGTGTTCAGGAAGTCCTTCTCGGTGGGGCTTACTCAACCAACTGACTGTTTTTCTTCTCCACAGTGACACTATAGTGACGGCTCCTCCACCCAATTGTGGGGCGCATTTGCATATCCACCACCTTCAATACCTATTCTTGGTGTTCGTTGAATCCTAGCGGTTTCTTTGTTAGGGAAGAGATGTCACGGAATTTCGACCCCAATGATTGCTGTTTTCCTGCTACGATGATGCTGAATTTTTGTGTCCGTAACATATTTTCGATAGAAATAGCTGGATGTGTGGATTTCAGTTTGGCACTTGTGTGGAACACAACACCACCACTTGTGAATTTTTATATTAATTTTTTTCTATTAAGTAATTATGATTTGGGATGTTAACTTTGAATTTCTAAGTTCTAAGGTCACAGAACTTCAAGTCAGAGATATAGAAGATCTATGGTGAGAGAAAAGAAAAGTTAAAGAAAAGAAATAAGAGGAGGCTTGGTTGGAGAAGCTTAATGAAGAAATTATCTAGAAAATCCTGTTGGGATTTAACATGGAAAATATAAGCGCGATGGTGGAAGAAGAGTATGATAATAAAATTAGTGAATTGTATAAGTTGTATTTGGTATTTAACTGTCGTTTGTAAACGGAAGATGAAAAGATAAGCGGATGATCTTTGTTTCTTATTGAAATTGTAATAAAGAAATGGAATTGATACTTAGAGGATATTTGATATGATTTTTAATAGTAATTTGATTTCAGTGGTTGTATCATAAAACCAGTGACGGATATAGAGGACTAAAGAAAAATCCTATTGAGCTGATCTGACACTGGAAATATTAGGAATATTAGTGTGTTTAATTTCTAAAAATAAAAATATGTGGTAAAGGTAAGGTTGTAAGGAATATACATTCATACAACATACAAAAAAAAACCTTACACACTCCATATCGACTACATTGTTCAGTGGGGACAGGTGGTGCTTACCAGGGCCTTCTGCTGTTCTCAGAACAGGGAACCTTCGTCTTACTACCGGAGGCTCAAGACAGGCGCGCTATACGCTGGCGTGAATCGTACTGTCTCGCAATTGTTGTACATGACATCTTTTAGAAGGTAGCTGCCGCAATAACCCGGCGACAGGGTTTCTTATCAGCTGCGTATTACGCCCCATTCGTAGCCATCTAGCCTCACGTGGCAATCCTACTGAGTACCGGGAACAAAAGTTTAACGTGGAATCCGAACCACGGAAGTGTTCTTGTGTAGGTACTTCACATTACACAGTAAGCTGCGCCAGAGGTGAGGTTGGGTTGGGGGCCAACGAAAATCCCCGCTGAGATGGATTCGAACCGCGGACCTTTCGACCTCCAGTCAGAAGCCTTAACCACTGAGCCACCAGACCACGCATTAATGGTGGTGAAACGTAACGCTCAAATTCCGTATTGAACGAAACAAAATGGAAGTAATGTTTGGAACACAGTGAAATGTTAATGCAGGATAAACTAATCACGGTGTTTCAGTTTACTAGTGATGCTTGTTTTTCTGACAATAGTGCCAACTGTTTGGGTTGAGAGCTGCAGCTACTTTGCCTGTTGAGATACTGGTGTGGGTAGTGTTGGCTGTTGTGTATGGCGTTCCTGTGGCCGCCTCACCTGCCAGCCGCCAGATCAAATGTCGTGAAACTGGAGACGACAGCAGGCCCTCCTCGCTGTCGTTCACACTCGACAACAGCGTCACTACGGGCCTGTTAATTACAAGTACTGCAGCACTATACAAGTACATAAGTCTTCAAACGATAATAGCACCATCGTGTTTAGTGCATAATGCATTATCTTCACAGAATATTCAATCCCTGCAGTGGGTTTCATCTTTACTGTATATGATGTGTTGCGCGCCCTAGTAACTCCATGGATAAGAAGCTACTCTTCAAAATTTGGTCTACCCAGTTTTAACGCTAGTGCGACTATAAACCTTTAAGGTCTTTACTTCTTTTTTGACATGAGTACGCCAGGACTCTCATTGGTTCGGTATTCCACCTTGAACTTGAGATGTCCCATTCTGTAGATCTCATTATTTATCAGTAACAAGAAATATTGTTGTTAGATTCAGTAGTATTATTACCATAATGTATTTAATTTACATAAGTTCATATCATTTGATTTGAGTGCAGTTCTCGACCGACAAGGTTATCATGAGGAATATTTAATATTATTACTTGTCATAGAAAGGATAATGGTTGTAACCTAGTGGACAGGCTAGTGAGTAATAAAGAATGTACTTTATTGAGGCCTGGTTGACGTTCAAAATAACAGACTTCCCTTGTGTTACCGAGTGTTTTGGGGCATTAATTTACTGAAGTGATGGAGAGTTTCTCGGATATAGTAGAGGTTTGTTTAAAACAATGGACACAGTGTTACATTGTGAGCTCCCCTGTGTGGATGTTCAACGAATGAAAGGTTTCTTTGAGAGCCCCAATCATAAAATGTTCCAGCCGAGCTGTCAGACATTTCGCAGACGTCGCTGGCGAAGAAACATTCTTTAACAATAAACTGTTTGTTCTTAAGAAGTGCAGCCCACAGAGACTATGGTTATATGGAGGGGGATGACCTACCAAGAAAATGACGCTGGTGGTGGGGTTATCCCAGCCAATGGAATTCATTCTCGCTGGTTGCTGATATTTTTTGTTTTTTTATTATATATTCGACCAATGGGGAGAGAGAAGAGGAACGAACTCCGCCCAAGGCGAGTCTACGAGGAAGGCAGAATGGACGGAGGATGACATTCGATGTCGGACCGGCGGAGACTGGACGAGAGGGACTCTGGTTTCGGCGACGAGACAGCAGCGGGCGATCTGCGCTGCTTAGGACACGTTGCTGAGGTCCCGAGGGTGAGGACGAGCTGCCGGCTGTCGCGGAGGAGAGACTCCAGACGCCACTCCACCCTTCGCTCAGCTGGTCGACTACCTGGCCTGCCGAAACACGACGCAGCTCTGCAAGCCCCGTCGCCGCGGTCGTCGACACAGCCCTCCTCGCGGGTCACCGACACGACTCTTCTCATTGCGCTGCTCAACATTACGGTAACGCAATCGTCTACAGAGACCACAACGAGCTCCAACAAAATTAAAGAACTGTAAATTCCAGTACCAAAGAGGGAACAACCATTTACCCATTCAAGTAATTGTTTTTCCGAAATAACTTTGCTTTCTATGTATAAAATCAATAAAATCAGTATGTTTCTCATTAATAATTCATGTTTCACTTTTATTAATGTGAAGGACCACCTCGGAAGAGAACCCCACCCACAATCATTTATTTTGTATTAATCAGTAAAACTGTTTATAAAGTAGTTAATCCCAAGACATACAGAGCGGGACACTACATAATTGGCACCCAACGTGGGGCTTCCGATGGTCAAAATTCACATTTTAACCCTCAAGTTGAATTCAAAATTTTTATTGGAGCTTGTTTTGTTTAGTTTAATTTTTCTCACTTCATGAGATATTTAGTTAATGCTTGAATATGCATGTCAGCTAATTTCAGATGGCGAAGCAGGTGAACTTCTGTCTTGGCGGAGTGAATGATTTGTGTTTCTTGTATTTGATGTTTGTTTTCCTTTTGTAGAGCTTGTAGAATATACAGTGTGTATTTTCTTTCCAGCTTCAGCTTAATGCAGTCCGGTGTTCAGATGTTGTGTCAATTGTTTCGTTTGTTTTATCACATTTTGTTGTGTCTTAATGTATTTAGTTTTCTGATGGTATATTGGTTTCATTGAAATTTGTTGTGGTATGTTCGTTGCAATGCGGCGTTGTTTCATTTGTTTGTCTTCCTTTATTGTGATTTGACGTGGGGTTATATTGTCATTTCTTATGGTATGCCGGATTGATTACAATTGTTTCGTATATGAGCCGTGTTTTCTGTTGCTGTGTTAAATTTCATTGCTTGTTGTGATAAATTCTGTATTATTTGAAGTCCATTTTTACATTAATGCGATTAAGGAATAGGATCATCAATATGAATGCCGAGGAAAATTCTGTGTTACCGGGGACAAGTGTTGGAGTAGAACCGGTTGATCAATCCGAAATACACGAAGTTGTAGATTCGTTATTACCAACTGATAACTTAAATTCACGGGAAGAAACTGTTGCTGAATTCCAACCGATAAATTTGGGATCAATAATGGATTTTTTGAGAGGCATGCAGTCCGAAATAAAATCACAAATAGATGATTTTCGCACAGAATTCAAGTCACAAATGGAAAGGGTAGATTCGCGATTGGATAGAGTAGATTCGCAATGTGACGCGATTGATCAAAAATTAGGTAAAATGACTTCTCAAATGAAAACTGTCAGAGGAGAATTTGCTGAGTTGAAAGCAGATTTGAAGTCGGAAGTTCGCTCAATAGTGAGGGAAGAATTTTCAAGTTTCAATAAGGAAATAAACAATTTTGAGAATACAGACTCAATTTTTGCAGGCATCGGAGAAGAAAGCTTTCGGGAAGCGGAGAATTACGACGTTCAGTCACTAGAAACAGGCATTGAATGTGAATGTCAGCAGACAGACACTCTCATTCTTGTCACGAGCGAATCGTTTGCCAAAGTCAGTGCAGTTATCCCAACTGTGTATAGCAGTCCGAAGATTGTGATGAAATCGAGAAAAATGGTTAATCAGGATTACATTAGTGTTGCATTCGTATCAAAGAAAGGGTTTCCTCTAGCAAGTAAAGTATTGGTTTTTGGCAGAGAAAGAAAAGACTCGCAGTATGTAAATTTAGTGGAAAATGCGATGACACCTGCTGTATCCATGATTTCGTTTGCGAGCCGAACAGGCAAACAAAATTCTTTGAATCATAAGGAATCACCTTGTGTAAGCGTGGATGGAAAAATCTCTGAATGCGAGTTTTTCCGTATTCATGTTGTCCAACAAACCAAACAGTCAGAATTTTTACACGCATTCGCTTATTGCAAGGTTATTTCAATGCTATTGAAATTGCAAAAATGTAGGAAAATCAGTAAGAGGTCCGAAAATTTTTCTGTTTGGCACAGTGTGTCCGGATGTGGAAATATTCTGGCGGAAGAGTCTCAGAATGTGAGAAATGGTTTCAGGTAGTTCATGGTAGATTAAAGAGGTTGTAGAATCAAGATTCCTTGGTTTTGTGCACCTGGAAAATATGATCTGGTGATTCATGATGTTTTGAGCTCGTACATGTGACCTTGGTACATAAATTTATATGATTAAGCAATAAGGATTTTTAAGTTTAGTTCTAGGTAGTTAGTGGGAATATACTCGAAAGTGAGTGATATTAAATTTCCCTGTACTTAAGATGCAGATAATTTAAATATATTTAATTGTACTTTGGTAGAAGGAATAAAATTGCTGCATATGCAAATTAGCTGTATATTGTCTCGTTTGTAGTTTTACATATTTCCAGTAGGTTTTAATGAATGCCTTACCGGGATATAAGAGGGAAGGAATTGCTTTTCTGGGAGATAATACAGGAAGCCGATGTTTAATTCCGGTAATAAAATTCAGTAAGCAGAGATAGTGGGATGATCTTTAAAAAGGTTTTCTGTTCAAAGAAACAACTTCATCTAACGTTAATCATGTGTTCGAAGGACAGTAATGCACAGTAGCATCACAGTTTTATGAATTAATATTGTTCACGGATTAGGGATTTGAATCGTGTAATTCCAGAAATTGGTAGCAGTATTGTAAATAAGGCGTGTGGTTCACAAGGTCAATCAGTCATTTAAATTTGCAAGACATGCAGGGAAAGGAAGTAGATTAATAAATAATTTATCTGACAACACCAAAGCTAGTAGCAGTGAATAACAATCGAGAGTATTATGACGGGCGAAGTAAAATGTGGTATAAAACGGAGAGTAGGATTTAGAACTGAGCAAAGCGTACATGTTTCCTGTGTCTGATTTACTTGCCCATGGTAATAAAAAAAAAATGGTGCAATGTAATTGAGTAAGCTACGGACGTTTTAGTCTAGATGCCTTCAGCATGTTCTACATGGCAAATAAGGTAAGACCATGATTAGAGAGCGTTGTGCATTTCTAGCGTTCTGTGTTGCTTGAATGAACGAAGGTTGATACCTTTCGTTTCACTTTGTAATGACGATAAATGTCATGAATTCTCTGAGTGAGAGAGAATTAATTTGCGAATGGAAAGTCGCATCATGTTGGTAGCTGATATACAGTAAGTGTTATAGTCAGACAGGAATACGCAAATACGCAGTTCTACGTCTAGCGCTTCGCAAAGTACGTCTAATTAATGTACCGTGGACGTAAGAAAATATGATGCTTAACTAGTGCAGGAACTAATTTCCCTTTTCGTGTGAGATCAAGTTTCACATCTAACAATATATTGCAAAGACAGAAAACGATTTCTTAAAGATATTTATCGATAAAGTTGAGTTTTTAGAAATGGTAGTCGTTTCATCTTATCTGCACTCGCGTTAATGGTTACTGAAATAGCGTTGAACTGTTTCTGCAGCGTTGTTAAAAGGAATAAGCAAAATCATCTAATTTTGTAGAATAAGTGCATGTGTAGAATAGGTAAGAACTTAACTATGTGTTTTATTTAAGTAGATTTAGATCTATAGCAATATTGTGGTATGAATGTGTGATAAACCTGAGCTAATGACAGACGATTCACCCCGCTAGATGAATAGACACTACCATCATGTTTGGGAATGTTTAGATTCGCATTGTAGCATTTTTTTAAGAGGAATATTTTAATAAAGAATCAAGAACTTTCAAAAATTGATAAAGCAATTTTTGAAAAACCGGTAACGTGGGTAAATGAGATGTCCCATTCTGTAGATCTCATTATTTATCAGTAACAAGAAATATTGTTGTTAGATTCAGTAGTATTATTACCATAATGTATTTAATTTACATAAGTTCATATCATTTGATTTGAGTGCAGTTCTCGACCGACAAGGTTATCATGAGGAATATTTAATATTATTACTTGTCATAGAAAGGATAATGGTTGTAACCTAGTGGACAGGCTAGTGAGTAATAAAGAATGTACTTTATTGAGGCCTGGTTGACGTTCAAAATAACAGACTTCCCTTGTGTTACCGAGTGTTTTGGGGCATTAATTTACTGAAGTGATGGAGAGCTTCTCGGATATAGTAGAGGTTTGTTTAAAACAATGGACACAGTGTTACATTGTGAGCTCCCCTGTGTGGATGTTCAACGAATGAAAGGTTTCTTTGAGAGCCCCAATCATAAAATGTTCCAGCCGAGCTGTCAGACATTTCGCAGACGTCGCTGGCGAAGAAACATTCTTTAACAATAAACTGTTTGTTCTTAAGAAGTGCAGCCCACAGAGACTATGGTTATATGGAGGGGGATGACCTACCAAGAAAATGACGCTGGTGGTGGGGTTATCCCAGCCAATGGAATTCATTCTCGCTGGTTGCTGATATTTTTTGTTTTTTTATTATATATTCGACCAATGGGGAGAGAGAAGAGGAACGAACTCCGCCCAAGGCGAGTCTACGAGGAAGGCAGAATGGACGGAGGATGACATTCGATGTCGGACCGGCGGAGACTGGACGAGAGGGACTCTGGTTTCGGCGACGAGACAGCAGCGGGCGATCTGCGCTGCTTAGGACACGTTGCTGAGGTCCCGAGGGTGAGGACGAGCTGCCGGCTGTCGCGGAGGAGAGACTCCAGACGCCACTCCACCCTTCGCTCAGCTGGTCGACTACCTGGCCTGCCGAAACACGACGCAGCTCTGCAAGCCCCGTCGCCGCGGTCGTCGACACAGCCCTCCTCGCGGGTCACCGACACGACTCTTCTCATTGCGCTGCTCAACATTACGGTAACGCAATCGTCTACAGAGACCACAACGAGCTCCAACAAAATTAAAGAACTGTAAATTCCAGTACCAAAGAGGGAACAACCATTTACCCATTCAAGTAATTGTTTTTCCGAAATAACTTTGCTTTCTATGTATAAAATCAATAAAATCAGTATGTTTCTCATTAATAATTCATGTTTCACTTTTATTAATGTGAAGGACCACCTCGGAAGAGAACCCCACCCACAATCATTTATTTTGTATTAATCAGTAAACTGTTTATAAAGTAGTTAATCCCAAGACATACAGAGCGGGACACTACAAACTGTATGACCAGCCACAACAGAGGTCGAATGCGCGGCAAATCGAAGCCCTGTCAGCAAATCGTAAGACCCGAATTTACTTCTGCATTAATGTCGTGTGAAACAAATCACCATAAAATTTACTAACAGAAGAGAAAACAAATAATTCAGATGGATTTAACTTTTATTATAATACTAGTTTAAATGCCCGTCAAAAATGACGGGTATCACCAACGGCGATAGAAAAAAAATTGTTCTGGAAAAGTTTCAAAGCAAAAACCAATAATGGTTTATTGAATCTATATTTTATTATATTTTTTCGTGATATTAGTCAGCTTTGTCTGATTAGATTCTCAGAGTATTTGGTTAGTATTTGTTTAAATAACGCCATTTGATTTTATTTGACGGAAATTATTATTATTATGAAATAGTTTTTATGTAAAGTATAATTTGATAAATGAATAACTGTTATTTATTTGATAGATATATTTCGTGAGTACCTAAGTTTCCGGTAAACTTTCTCTGAGTTTTAATAAACTTCTCTGTTTGTTTTCTTATGTCAAAACATTTATTAAGCTATGTTGTCACATGGTTCCAGTAACTCCTGCATAGAATACAGCGTAATGATAGGAGGCTCTTCTCCTTAGATGAATTTCTGCATTTAGTCGTTGAAAATAAATAAAAAGCAACACGAAAATTTAAACGAATATACCATTGCGATTTATCTGATCTCTGACTCGCATCAAAATTCTTTATACCTGCGGTTTGTATTTTTGTGTCGTTTCTACCACAACAGACAATTACCTTTAGTTGTCAACACAATTACGCTTTCTTTTAACAATTTAAGTGCAAATATAATCAAATTCAATTATTTATTTGAAATTTACATTTCCTTTTAACAGTAAAAACGCAACAAGTCATTACAGTTATTCATTTGAATTTTGCTGATTAGGCAAGCAGCGCTGTGGTGGCAGGCGGCATCACTTAGCGAGACTCGCCGAACATTCCCGATCTACTGAGATACGCAGTCTCCAGGTTCCGCGCATTTTATTAATGAAGATTCGTCGTGTCCTCAGTCTCCCGACTGGTTTAATGCGATCCATCTCTTCCCATATTGAAGCAGTCTCGGTGGCTGTTGAGTGGGTGGTTAACGTTACGGTTTGACGTTTCGGAGAACGCCATCAGATTTTCGTTTTCGACGGTTTCCCGATTTTACTCCAACTCTATGGCTGGACTGGATCTTAAGAAGTCCTTGCAAAAGTTCCTTCTCGGTTCTTGTCCCTCATCTTACCCCGCCGTTAACGATGTAGACATTGACAAGCGGTAAAGACCCAAATAACATAAAAGAGAAGAATATACTGAGCAGATTCCCACTCTTCATTGAGTAGTTCCTTCGGGGATAGGCGATTTGGGCATTCATGAATATTTTTACCAGTAAAAATCCTTCAGATCTCACATAATTTGAGAGGATTACATTTCCGCAGGATGTCATGTTGGCTTTTTTGTGGCAGTGATTGTCTTAATTTCTGATTCGTCCACCACTAGGAGCAGTCTTCCATCCCAAGTGGCAAGAGAGTGCGTTGATACAAACGCCTTCACTCAGAAGGATAGCAGCGGACGACTTATTATACAAACACCATTCAGTCACCATAATCTCACCCATTCTACAGGAAACCGAAACGAGGTTTAAGAAAACTTATGGAGGTTCCTACGGATTATCACAAATCGATTACACCATACATATTTCTGGTATATATAAAAAAATTGTGTAAAGTCTAGTGTGTATAAAGTGTGAATCTAAACAAATACCATTCTTCTCTTAGATAAGTCTGTTAAACCATTTTCACTGTTTCTCTAATAATAAATCAGTGAAACAAAAATAGTTGGTTTTTATAAAATTTAATTCATTTCCTTTCCTGTTTTGTATAAACTCAGAGTGATTTATTTGGATACGTTGAATCAGATTTAAGTTTGAAACAAAAAAAACCGCTAGTCAAAATCTTATAGAGCTTACACATTGAAGCTCATCAGTGGATCAGGGCCATACAGCTACTAAAGTAACCCCCTGTTAAGCGTTGAAGCCGTGAGTCTGGGAAGACTTACAGTGACCTGTAGAAGTTGGGCACAGACACGTCATTTCCAGATGCCTTTGCTTCACCGCGAGAACGGCCTTGTGGCACAGTGGTTATGGCATCCGATGGGAGATAGAATGATACCTGCTTCGGAGGAGATTTTCATAGGCCTCTAACTGGACGGTGACTTCTGGCATTGCTTGCTGTGTTATGTGAAGCATGCCAGGAAGCTTTGGTGGTCTCGATTCCACATTAAACTGCAGGTCCCCTTTATTCGGCAGGATTACCGGGTTAAGTTAGCTGAGGAGGAAAGGAACTGGTCACCCTATCTCCAGTACCACCTTCTTCTGGAAGGTCCAACCAACCTTCGGTTTTGACACCAATCTTAACTTAGCTTTTATGCTTCACAGGGGGCGAAATAATTAGCCAAGTGACCCATTTTAGTAGTATTAAGACTTGAAAGAAATATACTAAGAAGGGTTTTGCCAATAGGCTCCAAGAGCCATATTTAACATGTGTCGCTGAGTGTTCTTTATATACAAATGTTTCTCCCCGGCATCTAATGCGTGCCATTATTAATGATGCGTGGATCAGCCAACACTGTCTGTAGAGGAACCTTGCCTCTGACTCATTCCCAACGGTATTCAAAATATAACTTAAAGATGACAGAAAAATCTGTGAATACGGCACAGCGTTGAGGCAGTTCTATGTCAAATAACATTCTCCATCATTCTGGCGCACTGAATAAAACTGAGAAAAATGTGTTTCTACCTTTGATGTCGGAGCGGTGTTGCGCTGAGATTATTAGGTTTTTATTAGAGTCAGAGAGCGGAGAGAAATGGATGCTCTGGTTCAGAGGAAAGGAAATTGCGACCGCCTGTCCTGTGGAAACTGAAGCGATCCGAGAGTCGATCCTTGTCTGGCGCCAGCTACGTTGTGGCAGACTATCACTGCCTCAGCAACACGACAACTTTCAATCCTAACATTGTTATTTTCTTTTCTATAATAACTCTGGTCTCAGCGCAGATAACGCTCTGATGAATATTGGTAGAAGATTCAGTGATAGTACATGGAAGTAATGAAATTAGCGTAAGTTGGTTGCATCTTTCTGAAAACTCGCTATTATCTGCTTCGTTTCCTAGTACAGTTTACTGTTTGCCTGATTTAATGGGAAGGTTTGTCCCGATAACTATGTTGATGTCAACACCCAATTCTTCCATTGTAACTAATATAATGAGTGAATCTGTAAATTTATTCTTGATTTTTCTACCCTTTTTTCTTGGTAAATTGCAAACAAAACGTGACCAGTATAGTCAAACTTCATATATATACCCGGGTCCCCCCCCCCCCTTGAAACATAAGAAATCTGTTCTCGACATAATGGGAGGTTTTAATGTTATGCGTATTAATATTGTGTCTGTCGAACGTATTGGCACTCTGGTGTGTACGAGTCTGGTTATTCTCTACAAATTGCAATTTGGAAGTGACACATTAACCGTAGCGGGAGACAGGGAACGGGAGGGATTCCGGGCGCCGCCTTCTGGAGGAACCATTCCAGCAGTCACGTGGAGTGATTTCCTGAAATCTGGATATTCGGACGGTGATTTGAATCCGCATCCTCCCGAATGCCAGACCGTAGCGTTACCGCTCACCCATCCAAATCGGCTTTTCCTTTTATTAATTAATTTAAATTGGTCAACAACATCGGTTTATTCTATCCGTTTAAAATTGCCGCTGCTGTGTTCCCTACCATTCGAAAACGTTATCCCTTCTGAAAGTATCAAGGTATATAAACTTTGTAATCGTATTTGTTCCCTATAAGTTTGTGGTGTACATTATCCTACATTATCCTACGGGGAACTGGTGAAGATTATAAATTTTAACTGTCACTGCCTCGACTATCAAAGTTTCCGGAACTCCTATATGCTTTCCGCAACCCTAATATCTCAGATTCAGATTTTTTATGTGAAACATACCGATTCATATTATGCTTCGCGCTTGCGGATCTTGGTTTGTTTGGAAATTCTTTATTCATTCTATTCTAGTGACAGATATCAACGGGGAGAAGCAAAAAATGTAAATAGCATGTAGAAATTTTTATTTCTTTTGGTTATTACCTTCATTTGGATTTTCATACTGATGTCCGAAAGTTTTGTTCTCTTTTTCACGTACTCTACATTAACCAAAACTCAATCAAAATCTGACCATTATTTATTTCGTAAATCACGTCCACGGAAAGATTACCTTATTAGTTTTACGACATTACATTAAAGTGAATCATATCCTATTTCACCCCTGGGAGCACAGGTTGTACATTAATCAAAACCCCATCAGAATCCGACCATCAGTTTTTTGCGTAAATATTATTCTGGTTCAAATCCCCATGAAGAATAGGAATTTTCGTTGAAGTTGAAAGTTTGGAACGGTCCCCAGGAAATACAGAAATCAGAAACGAGGAGGTAATGACCTCTCAGAGTAAAGAGTGACCACGTGATCTCCACTCTAGTGCTGAGATGGGAAGGGAATACGTAGATTTCATTCACCATTATCATTAAAGGGAATATCTTTTCCTAGTACACTGTCCCGCCTCGTGACAGTCCTACAAAACACAAAAGTTAGATGACTTCATCGATAAGATTTCCTCTTCGCCACCATCTTTTCTGTTGGTTACCAAATTTGCAGCTATATGATATTTCTCATGTAAATTAAGAGCTAATCGGAACCACCGCGTACAGAAAAGATATCGTACTGAGCCAGTGGAAAACTTAATTAAAATAAGAAATGCTTGTTTAGTTCCTACACAAATATAAAGATGGGAAACAATAGTATGTTTACAAAAATGATACATTTTTGTATTAAAAATACAGTATATGTGTTAAACGAATAAAGTAAGTAAAAAATAGATTTAGATGGAACATATTCCAAATTAAATGTAATAAGGTGATAAAAACTGGTACCGATGATGATCTAATAAATAGAAACGCGTATGCCAAAAACAAAGTTTTTATTTTAAGTGCACTAGACGCGAGAAAACCCACTAGAAACCCTTTATTCCTTAGTTGCTGCAGAGGAACACTTGCTTTAACACCTCTACCAGTTGTCTTGAGGATCGGTTTATTTCTTACTAATGTAAGCCCGTGACCGTTTTTTGAGTATGGTCACGGTTCTAGAATAATTCCCGTTTATAGAGTCAAAGGTTATCACAGATTGACCTAATCTGGCCAAATAAGAACTTGACCTGTTTTCCACATTAAGAGTTCAGTGTACAAAGAGCCTAAAGTATTAATAGATGTATTAAACATGGACAGAGACGATCGCGCTGTCCTGTAGTTGTTTCCAAGGCCGTGGTTGCTAGCCTCAAAGTGGCTGAAACGCAAACTTTACTTGTATTTGACCCTAAACTTTAACTCTGCAAAATTGGGAGAATTTCTTATTTTAGAAAGCATCACGTTGTTCTGGAATGAGTATGGCCAAACATTAACAATTTAATCTTTGGTCAATCGTGTCCGTAGCTGCCAGAGAACTCACTACACATTACAAATTATTAAATAGCTAAGCAACTCCGATGAAATGAAGAATAGTAGTTCAGATAACATGATGTCCAGTTCAGATAATCTAATGACAGTACGTACAATGAACACGAACAAAGACTATTAGGAAAGTGGTCCGAGAGATACCCCCCCCCCCTAGAAATCGCCACTTAGACCTTATATTTTTTTTTTTTAGATTTCGCCGTATCCCCCCCTCCTTTTAATTTTTTTTTTTATTTTAATGGCATTTGGTTTCCTTAGACCATACAGCCAGCTCAAGTATGTGTTTATTTCATCCAGTGTTTTTCAGTTTCTCTACGTGTATTATATATTTCAAGTAATTATAGGCACACCACAGGACGGACACGACAAGCACACTAACACACAACACTAAAGCACCCATGCCCTCGGCCGGACTCGAACCGGCGACCTTCGGTGCGTGGGGCCAGTACTCTAGCCCCTACGCTACCGAGGCCGGCCCCCTCCTTTTAACTTACCGTATAAACTTTGAGGAAGCAACAACATTGGCGGAAGTTTTAATTAAATTGAAATTTAGGTTACGCCGAAATGACAACTGGCATTCCCTGTCAGAGTAGAGATCATGAGTAATTTTTGTTGGTTTCATCAGCGACATGTTGCTGAAAAGTAGTTCACTAAAGTTTTTCAAAAATTTTTAAGAATGAGATGCTACAAAAAACAAACTTAACGAATGTATTCTGGCAATTCATTTTATAGCAGTTGCTTGGCAATTAAAATATGCACATAGCCTCTAATTTCTAAAAAATATGTGGTTGCCGTTAATTTATGAATGAAGGCTGGCATTTGACGCCACCGTTCTCCAGCCAATAGCATCGAGGTGACCGAGAGAGTGAGTTTAGGAAATTATGTAGTAGACTAGCACTCTACGGCTCGGCAACGCAGATGTCATTATAGCCAGGTGAGGACAACGGACAAGAAAAAGAGTGAAGCCGGCCGTGGTCTATTCAATGATCCCTCCTAATTAACTTACAGAAGTCAGAACTCTGGATGGCCTGACCAGGGGAAAAATCAGCGTCGTTCTAGTGGTAACGGCTTGGTTCCGAATCTCGTAAAATTCCGCTGAAATATCGGACAAAGGACGACAACCACTAACCTTCGAGGTCGGCATTCTCTTTTCATATACAATAGCCACCATTTGCCATCCCTCTGTCTATTGTCAAACAGGTACCTGCTGGTGCCAGCCCCCTGTCAGAACACACCTCATCGCTTCTTCTGTTAACTTTATGGCTGGCATCCTACGCCCCAGGCCCAACTGCTTTTTGCAATACATCTAACTTTGGATAACAAATGACAGAAATTCTTCTCGGGTGTTCTGCCAGATCGTTTCTTTCATGTGCACATGGAAGAAATGATCTGGCAGAACACCCGAGAAGAATTTCTGTCATCTGTACTTAATTGTCACGTTGGATAATAAATGTCATTGCTGTTAGAAATTTCAATTGAGTGCACACATCACAACACGTTCTATCAACAAACATATATAGATAGTGCTCTGTCCACTAAGTTGAATTTCGCTACTGGTTGTTAAACAATCACATTCAGTACGTCTTATTGCAATGAACTGTGTTTGCAGCGCATTCACTGAGACCTCTGGTCAAACTGAAGCGACTGTTGACTGGAAATGTTTATCTTCAGCTACCTGGAGAGCATTAGCATCCATTCATGGCTTTCAAATTCTCAGACAACGATAGACGTTTCCAGAACGACAACGCTCTATGTTAAGGGGTCAAAATCATTCACGATTGGTTCAAGGAACATTCTGGACAATTCCTGTGAACGATTTTGTTACCTAGATCACCAAGAAATCGTCACACATAAATCCAGTAGAGCATATTGGGGACATGTTCGTGCGCAACTTCCTACACGGGTAACACTTTCGAAATAACAGACGGTTGTGCAGGATGAATCACTGAACATTTATTCAGAGCACTTCCTACGAATTGTTGGGTCAATGCCATCTCGCACTGCTGCGCTTCACGGGACAAAAGAGGTTCCCACAAATGCAAAGTAGTCAGTTTATTAGGTACACAGATAAAATACTAAAGGTTGATTATGATTATAAGGTGGGGAAAGAATTTCTCGTTACAGACTTGAAATGCAAATGCCTTGACATAACGGTTGATAAACTCAAATGGGCAGGACACATTGGACAGGCAGTAGGTAAAGGTTTAAAAATCCTTCTCTTGTTGGAGACAGTGATGAGAGCATGTAGCAACTTTAGTCGGACCATAGCTTGAATGTGGTGGTGTAGTATGGGATCCACATTTCGGTTAACAGAGTTGGGCGGGATGATAGAAGGGCTGCTAGATTAGTCTCTGGAAATTACCATAGAACACAATCAGAATATGATATGATAAAGGAGCTGAAATGGGATTTATTGGAACACAGGAAGAGGATGAAGAGAGTCATAGTAGTGTACAAAGTGTATATTGGTGATGAGGCGTGGAAAGATATTGGTGTAAGACTTAGGTTTAGTGTTTGGAAGGGAAAGATGACCAAGTCCACAAGCTGGAACTCTTTTTCAGCCACAAGGTTTTCTTTCGTAGGTAAGGAGCTCAGGGGTTGGAATAAATTACCAAGAGAAATGATGAATAATTTACCAAAAACGCTGAAATTTATAGAGGAAAAAAGTAGGCAGGTGGTACATGAAAGGAGAAAAATGGGTGTTTAGGGGAACTGGAACTTTAATTAAATTAAAGCCAATGTTCTAGTGAAAGTACGGAGATACTACAAATTTTGAATCCACCGTTTCATCGGACTGCTTCCACCACTATGGATGTGGGAGTATATTATTTGTCAGTACCAATTTGTCACTACTTTGTCAGGTGTGAGCGTTATTGTTGTCGTTGAGGGTGTTTGGGTTGCAACTAACTTTGTGGCTATTCTAGCCACGTCTTCATTATCTTCATGTCTCTTCTTCTCTGCTGCGCCGGTCGCGATTCAGCCTATCGTCACTAATCTGGAAAGATTCAAATTGAAATCAACTCTTTTGAAACTATAATTATTAACTTTTGAAAGTCAGTTTGACATCATCCGTCAATTTACTTTACGGCAATGTTGATTGTAGTGAACTGTATGTTAGTTACCAGTTAATAACAGTCCAATTGAACATAGGAGATGGATATTATGGAATTTAAAACTGCTGAATGAGAAGACGACTAGATGCTAGAGTGAAGTCTTATTTACTGGCTCACTTGCAAGATGCACATTTATAGATAAAAAAAAGTGTTAACCAGTGGATGAGTTCCGAGGTAGAACCGATACCGTTTAAGTAGCAATGATAATTAGACGAAAGGAACCAATTAATAATAGACATTGGCAAGCACAGGAATGTAGACCTGGTGACTAGGTACGGCTAGCAAGACTTCGATGTTAACTATTACACAATTAATGCAATGCTGCAATTTTTTTAAATGTGACAGTTAACACATATCCAGGATGAAAAATAAAAATGAAACTGAATTTCTCGGGATATTACGATGCTATTAGTACACTGAAAACGCGGTGTAAATTTCGACTACGAGAATAATTAAACTCTACTAGTAGCTCTTGTGTGAATCGCGTTCAACGAAAATATGAAAAATAATTTTTGCATACTTATTTTAAATTTACGGTTTCACATCAAAATGAAACATATCCCCAGGAAGAGAGGCTGTATATTATTCAGAGCCACATCAAAGGCCAGCCAGTGGCACCGCAAAGAAACATACCCTCTGATTGTTTGCAGCTGTGAAGGCAATGGAAAGGATTTTTTACAGAAACGTGTTTCCTTTCATGCGAATTGCTGGACAGAAAAAGGATTCTGGGTTCGCTGACCAGAGGTCTAACAAAAGCGTGGTAGCCCAGGGCCTTCAGCACGGTGTCAGCAAAGCAGGTGATTTCGCATGGCCAGTACATTCCGGAGAAAACAGGAAGCCAGAGTGGAAGTGCGGAATAACTTTGAAGGATTAGACAGCAACGTTTTTTTGTTAGCTGACAAGGATGCGGGATTGATTTTGTGGAGAGAGATAGCTGATGTTTATAAGCCAAGATTTTGTTTTCTGTTCTGTTTTTGTCAATTAGCTGGGAGCTGAAAGAGGAGAGCCGGCAGTGGGCGTGGTGCTGAAGGGCGGCTGACAGCCTGCGATGAGCGGTCGCTCCTGAGGGCTGACCCGTAGCCAGCCTCGGGCGCCGCGCCACAGTTTGGCTGATCATAGAAGTTTTATGGTGGAGCCAACATGCCATATAGAGTGAGTGCTTCAACTGTTGGTCCACAAAGGATGCGGATATTGGTGATACCGTCCACAGCGCTGTCTACTGGCAACAAACTATTCTATCTTCATTATACTTCATCTTTGATCGGAAACTCAGACATTCTGATAGGAAGCCTGTTAGATAAGAGTTCTTAGTAGCTCTTAAAATTGTAGAATTGTGCTGAGTAGTGCCCAATATAAAAATTCATATATTTTTTTTAAGTTAAGGAATCATTTGCATGAATGTCCAATACCTATGCTTTCAGCCTTTCATTTATATGTTTTATGAAAAAAATTGTGAAATATGATCAATTGAATATGTGACAATCGCGCACAGCGACAATGGCGCACAGTGACAATCGCGCACAACCGGGTCGTCTCTTGCTACCTGCTTTTAGCCACCAATTAGTCACCGCTACAACAGCATGCTGGATTCTGGTCAGAGGAGTATGTCACATGGAAACCAAAAGGAACCAAATAATCCTGACGAAGTTATATTGGATGATGAATTGTTGAAGATGGGAGATGAAGGCAGTTTCCTTCTTACGGATCACATGGAAGGTGAAAGAATAATTGTTCTGAGCGGTGAAAGAGGCAAACAAAGTTTAAAATTACACGAACAATTCCTTATGGATGGTACTTTTAAAAGTGCCAGTAAACAGTTCTCCCAAATCTACACGATACATGCGGATTATGGCAGCACTGACGAAGAAACAAACATACATCCTGTAGTGTTTATATTCTTACCTGACAAAAAAAAGACTACTTACGTACGTTTGTTTCGTGAAATTATCAAATGTAAAAACTGTTGCAGATATGAAAAGAGCGGCGACATCAGATCATGTCTAGAGGCGTTGTCCTACATGCACAAGCTTGAATAAATGTAGGTCTACTATAAATAATAATCAATTATGACGATTGTCTCTGGTTGATTTGGATAATTTCATTATTTTAAATAAATGTAAATAAGTTGTAAATATTTATTATGACGAAGATTCTTGGCTGATTTTAAACACTTTACTTACTTTTACTTTTCGACGGTGCGGGCCGGTATCGGGCTAGTGAACATGGAGAAGCGATAGGTAGATTGTGGAAATTTCTGGTCTTTTACGACCAAATTTTATTTTGATCTTACTGATTGACTTACAAAAGTGTCTTTCTTTTCTTCAACCTCACTTCCAGATTCATCAGATTTTCTTGAAGCAGACAAATCTAAGATTACATTTGTGTTTTACGATAGCAAAAATAAATTGTAGAGAAAAAGAGTACGATTGTTTTATTGTGTTTGAATATTTATTTTCCATTTCCTATATATTCGGTCTGGTGACTCATAGTGTTACGGCGCACGATTTGGGCACTGAAGGTCCACAGTCCAAATCCCGGGCTCAGTTGTATCAAACTTGTATGTAATTATTACAGGCTTAAAATTGACGTTCACCTCTGATGATTTGTCAATACTGCGTTCCGTAAATTATAAAATACACGGGAGAGAGGGAAGAGTGTGGCCCGACCTTTAAACTGTGCGCGATTGTCACGACACCGATCAATTTACCATATTTTAAAAATGGAAGGTATCCAATCACTAAACTTGACTAATTAAAATCGCAACTAATTAAATTATAATAATAATTAAATTCAGCCTACGTAATAATCCTTTTATTCTTCTGTTATTAACTGTTTCATTTAAAACCTGTCTTACACAGGAACGTTTATATCAGCTTTAATTACTAATTTATAGTTATTTCAAGATAACTTATAGCAGTGTTCGTTGAAGTTCGTCTAGTTAATTATTGTCGTGTTCAGGTACTAACAGCTTTTGAAATTTTACACCAAGTTTATGTGAGAAATCTGTCAGTAAATACGGAAAAACAGATAAATATCGACATTACATATCGTAAATTCTTATTCCGTAAATTTAGCTAAATCGATCACTGTGATGGATACCGTTTTCGGATTAAGGTGTAGCTGCGCACATAATGCAACCACCACTACAAATACATCAGTCAGGGTGATAAGTAAATATGTTATTTCACACGTCTGGTAGAATATATTTAAAGTGATGTCATGTGGGTAATTCTCGGGGAATATTATCAAAAAACTGAAAGTAATTACGTTCTGTCTTCCATTGTCGTGAAATAACCGAAGTTCTTCCGTCAATTACTAATCTAAAAGCTATCGTGGAAGTACATAATGAGGACTTTCTTGCATACATCTATAAAAATAATACTGCACCAATATTGACCGCGTAGATCTAGAAGTATTTCTTCTTTGGCTGATGACATCCCTTCTATGTTAACAGAGATGATCGATAATTGTGGCCTTGAAAAGTACCACTCGATGTTTGCTATTGTGCAGGTAAGTAATGCTTCTGACACGAAAATAAATACATGCATAAATAAATAAATATATAAAAGTTAAGAGTATTGCAGATTCAGCTATCTTTTAGATTTTCTTTAATATAATAATATGTAATAATGCGCATGGCATTATTGGCTGGGATATCCCCGAACGGTCCTGCCGCCGATTGACACAGTTCCGATTCGCAGCACGAGCGGCCCAGTACCGGAAATGATCACCTATTATATCCAGATAATCCCTCCGGGTAAAGCATACCTGCACTTTAACGTGAATCCCGCGTTCTGGCGTACTTCACATCACACAGCAAACTGCGCCAGAGGGGAACCACGAGTTAAGGGCCAATGAGAATCCTAGCCGAGACCTGGACTCGAACCGGGAACCTTCTAAGCTCCAGTCAGACGCCTTAACCACCGAGCCACTCTAGCTTCTATATGATCCTTCATGCCGGGAAGAACGTCACTTCAGAGAGGTTTTACACAGTTGAGGATCTAAGTCTAAATACACATTAGTGACGTAATACCACTAGTTTAATAATCTTTTGTTCGTTCTGAAAAGATAACTGATTTAATATTAATTTATTAACAAACTGACCGAGCGTGGTGGTGTAACGGCAAGCGTTCTGGCCTCGCATTCGGGAGGACGGTGGTTCGATTCCCCGTCCGGGCATCCAGATTTGGGTTTTCCATGGTTTCCCCAAATCACTCCAGGCAAATGCCGGGATACTTCCTTCAAAAGGCCATGGCCGAAACCCTTCCCATTCCTTGCCCCCATCCTTTCCCGTCTCTAAAGACCTCGCTGTTGAGAGACACTAAGCAGTTAAAAAAAAAATAACAAACTGATTCAGTTCTGTCCTCACATCAGGCAACTGATAATGAAATACCAGTTCGTGATAGGGAATGAAAATATTGCTTACCATTTTTTAAACAAAAGTAATGTATTCATTGAAGTGCTATACTTCTTTTACGCTTGGTTATATTTTTTTTTCTCATGCGAAAAAATGAACACTTGAATTTGCAAGTAAAAGCAAGGCGCCTATACAATAAGTAGGCCTATAAAAAAACTCCGGTGAGGATTGTATTCACGAGAATGTTTTTTCAATAAATAAGATAATCTGCTTTGTCTCAAAATTAAATAAAAAGATTCTTCCCCCTCTGTCAAACTAGCTACGATGTTGTTATTTCATGGAAGAAATTAACGTTTCAGAGAACTAAGAGGAGCAACTCAGTAGTAATTTGGATTTTCAGACGGCTTGCTTTCAAAGAACGTAACTTAAACGTTTCCAACTTTGTGTAATATCTGGCCTATATGTGATATTGTTTGTAGACTTGAGAATGTAGCAATAATTTATTTGTTCTGCGAACGGCTCCTTAAAATTCATAATCGTGAACTTTGAAACCGACTCCATGTTCATGAGGGATATATAGATGACTTTCATGACTGAAGCCAAAGATAACGTATTACAGCATCAGTCATGAGACGATTTTGCAGCAAATGTTATTGCAAATCATTTAAAGGTTGTTAAGAAAATAACTCTCAATATAGGTGGCCTACAGCAAAAACGGAAAGAAAAATGGTCAATGTGTTCAGACAAAACAAACTATTACGTATTGTATTGTGAGTCAATGGTGTACTATTTATTATTCACAACATTCTATTTGTGCATAACACAGACTTCTGGTCCATTATTTTTTAAAGGCTGCTGCTCATCGCCGATGTGTGGTTATATCAAGGTTGATGTGGTTCCCTAGTGCTTTCATTATCATGATGGTTAGTAACTAATCAAACAAGTAATTATTACTAGATACCGGTATAGTGCAATTTATGCGGGATTATTATTTAAGAAATCTGTTGTTTGAAAAAGAGAATTAAGTATCTGTCAAATGCCATTTGTGGAGACAGGGAAGTTACTCTAGAAGTTTACAAGACCCTTCATTTTACCTTTAAGGTTTTAGAAATTATTATGAGAAAAAATATTGTCATTTTCTTTTCTTGAATAGAAAGCTTCTTTTGCCGAGGAGAACCGGGCGCCATTTTCTCGTTTGTATTGTCTTAACTGGTCAAGGATGACGCGCATTCGATATCCTGAGAGGTCCGAGAAATTCGGCTCACTTTCCCCGTTCCACCGTCTCCTCGCCCCATTAATCTTTGTTTCCCGGTCGGTGTTCCGACGGTGAAGTGGAAGAAGCGCCTTCCTCAAACCCTCTGTCTCAACGAAACCAACCGAATACAGCTTCTTTTGTGATATTTTTTCTCACCGCTACGCTGGAGAAAACGTTCTTTGTAATTCAAACTTACAGTTCGCTAAATATGAAAAAATTTCCCTGGATTTCTAAGGTCCAAGAAATTTGATTTTTTTTTTTTTCTTTCAAATTTTAATTTGATGAGTCGTAGGTGCACATTGCCGCCAGTAAGGCTGATGAGAATAAATTTCAACCTTATCATAGCTACAATACGTATTCAAAGACGTTAGGATTCGATAACATAATCTTACTAATTTATACTTAACAAAGCTATGGTAAAAAATTGAATTCAGACTTAAAATCATTCACCTCTTGCCTCTGTTGATATGCCTGATGCCGAGTTGGTGGATTCAGTTTATTACCAACTATGGAAATATTATTTTATAGCTAGACTAAAAACCTTGGCAGAGGGTGTTCTAATCGATGTGCAGAACTCAAGTATAATGGGAGGGTGAGATTGTAATTTTTCATGTATTTGTCAACATTATTTGTTTAGTGATTTCTGAAGTCTTTATACCATATCTGTAAAGAAACATAAGAAATTCAGATTTTTGTTTACCGACTGAAATGAAAAAGTGAATTAACGTAACTCTGCGAGTTTTTTATTCCGCTTCTTCACTATTTTACTTTAAAAGTAACTACACAAGAAAGATTCAGGTGACTGTGCTACTGTCTACAGCAGTAAAACTGAGTTGCAGGTAATTACATATATAACAGTTGACGGGTTATGCAATTAGCTGTCTGTACAAGAAGTAAAATTGTAGTTAAGTTTTTGACTAACCTTGTGGCAGCAATGAAAATATATGGCGAACTTAAAACATGTAGAAACTGATATCTGGGTCTATTATTAAGTAAAATTTTCTTTTAAGGGGGATCCTGTTCCTTCAAATTCCGCTAAAGGATAAATGAGGTTACAACTGTAAATTCTAAACAACGCTAGAAATGCAGAAAATAATTAGAATCATATACACGAGCTACAAATACGATATAAAAGCATCTATCGTAGTGTGAAATTCGGTCACAGAACTTTAGTCATAACTGAAACTAGAAAATTTAGGATTTTTTACATGAAATTTCTTGGTGGTTGTTATAATAATTTCTTACCTAAATATATATCAATTAAAGAATTCTTAAACTAACACAGCTACTGAATGAATGATCATCGATTCCTAGTGTTTTTTTTTAAATTTTTTTCATCAGTCTCTCCTCTAGTTTGATGCAATTCTCCATCCCTTCCTATCTTGCTCTAGCCTTTTCATCTCAACATACTCTTTGCATCCTTCTAACCTCTGTCTTCCTCTACAGTTCTTACCTTCGACTGTTCCCTCCACTAACAAATTAACCAATCAAGCATGTCTCAAATTATGACCTCCCAACCTGACTCTTCTTTCTGTAAGCTTCCTCCACAAACTTCTCTTCTCGCCCATCATTTCCAAAACTAGTTCATTCCTTACTTTGCCCGGCCACTTAATTATCAGCGTTCTTCTATAACACCACATTTCAAAAGCTTCAACTTTCTTTCTTTCTGGTATTCCTAAAGTCCATGCTTCGATACCATGAAGTGCTGTGTTCCACACACAGAGTTTTAAAAAGTTCTTTTTAAGTCCTAGATCTATGTTTGAAACTAAAATATTTCTCTTTTTCATGAAGGCTCTTTTTGCTAGTGCTATTCTGCTTTTAACATCATTTCTGCTTTAGTCATCAGTTGTAATTCTAATGCCCAAGTAGCACTTACTTCGTCAATCGCATCCGATCCTATTTTTATATTTAATCTACTATTATATGTATCAATTCTGGTACATTTCTTCAATTTTCCTTCCACTTAATCTCACCAACCCCCACGACATCTAACTTAATTTGTTCCATTTCTGTTTTTAAGTTTTCTAACCTAGCTGCCCTATTAGGACTTCTAACATTCCACGCTCCGATTTGTAGAATGTTTCTATCCATTCTGATGACTCCTCCCTGAGCAGTTCCCACACGGAGATCCGATTTGGGGACTATTTTACCTCCGGAATAGTTTACACAGGAAGTAACCATCATAAAATACGTAATTTGAGAGGATTACATAACCTCGGGATACCCTTAGAGTCTTTAATGCAGTGGCTTCCGTTGCCTTCTGCATCCACATGCCATTGATCATTTCTGATTCATCCGCCTTTAGGGGCCGTTTCCAACCCCAAGGGCAAGAGGGTGCCCTGGACCACTTTCCACTCTTCCGCTCTCCTTTAGGAGGCCGTTGACAAGCAGTGGGTGACTCTTCATACCGGGAATCTATCAGTCGCCAGAGCCTTGTCCGTGCAAATAGGGTGAACCACGTGAAGAAGAGGTTGACATTTGTTTGGAAGAGGCTAATATAGTCTTTCCCAAACCGTTATACCCCAGTGTTAAGTGTTACCTGTAACGAACTGTTGACATCAGTGGTGGTAAATGCTCTTTATTCTCAAAATACTGAAAGCAAGATGAATTAATTTGTTTGCTATGACTGATGTTTTTAACCTCATATGTTTCAATGCTGGACGACTGTTAGAAGCGGGCCTTGCGAGTTCATATCCTCGTCCAGCCATCCAGATTTTTGTTTTCGATGGATTCACTTCAGGTGAATCCCGGAAAGGTTCCTTCAAAATGCCATTGCCGAATTCCAACCCGTTTCTGGTCCCCAGTCATTTCTATTTCGCCTCTGATGACCTCGGACATAGACGAGATTTAAAACCATAAAAAAATTCACGGTATTAACTGTCCTGTAACTGATAATTTGACAAAAATATGAAATCATTAAATTTCTAATTGAAACAAACAATTACTAAAAATTTATCATCTTCCCCACAACTGAATGAGGGCTCTAAGTCATCAAAATCTCGTTTCTGCTTATTTATTATTATTATTATTTTTACAAAAACTCCAGTTATTTATAGGATTCATTGAAATTTGTCAAATTACAAAGATATAATTTATTACAATACTGGTTTTCTGCTTTCGTTTGAATGTACTTATTCGATATGTATTGAAGTTTGTCGCTTCTAAACGATTGTCATTTTTATTTGCTGATTTCTTTTTAAAATTTATTTATTTGACCCTTGGCCTGTCAGCGATTCAGTCATAACATGTTGAACAACTATTTAACAATAATATTGAATAATCTGTATAAAATAAAAGGTAACAACAGCGAAAACCCTGTCGTTGACGCGCCCTAATACAACATCAACAACAACAGCAGCAGCGAAAATTTTTCAGTAAAAAATATAAGTTTATATCAGATAATACACATGTATATATTGCTATTGGAAACAAAGTGTAGCATCCTGTCGTATACTGACGCGTTTTCCATAGCTAGTTGAGGTTTGTGAGACATGTTTCATTAACCACGAGGTGACCAGGCGTACCCATGACATTTCCGCCGCCCGATATATGTGCTCTGCGCTTCAACGTCAATCAGTGACGTAAAGCTACGGGCGTCACAGAGGCTCCAAAGATAATATTTTCGTAGTGATCTGCCTGTTTACATTGCTTCGATGAACATCATTCGCATTTCCTGGAAGTTCAATATTTACGCACTGTCCCCTGATGACGTCGGTGTTTGGTATTCGTAGAACGGAATGCACATTTAATGCTCTCTAAATAATCAAATTACGGGTTGTAGCTACAGGGTTGTTTGTGATTCTTCCCTTTTATACAAACAGTAAACAGCCGGTGTAGCTTTTATTTTTCTGATATGTGATTACGATCCTGCATACCGCCTAGACTTAGCAATGTATACTGAATTGTCAAATTTGGAGATGATTTATTACAGAGATTTTATATGGACCTCTAAGGTAAGTGAAATCGATGGTGATGTCAAAGAAATAGGTTACCACAAGTAAGAGTCCTGTATTTTGTACTGATTAACGTCTACAAAAATCATAGGCCACCTCCTTTTGAAACTTGAAGTTTTTACAAGCTGGGAACGTGGTCTCAGCATATCAAGGAAAACCCTTCAAAATCGTAGGATTTCCTCCCAGTTACATGGAAATGAGCCACATTTACCGAAATAACAAACTTCGGCCTAATAACGAGCAAAAACTCAACTGTATGTATTTATCTGTATCAGCGATTCGGGGCAAAGAGAAAATTACGTGAAATCAGACCAACGAAAAATATCTAACCTCAGTCTGAAATATAAGATTGAAAGTGGAACGTCCTTAAGAAAAGTGCAGGCAGTAAACCTTTCTAACAGTATCTCTTGATGACTAGTATCCTGTTGCTGAATATGCTTACTCGGTCGGGTGCAACTCTGCTCAAGCGAAACAAGTCATACAGAATCATTACGGTGAGTCTAAGGCCCATAACTCTACGAGATTTTAGGATCGCACCGTCTGAGCATGAGCTAACTACATCTTATGAAATAAACAAGATAGTCAATAGGTACACAAATAAACTACATGGCGACATCACAAAACTGCGGCCTAGGTAAAGATTCCTGAAGGCAATACCACCTTGTCCACTAGTCCGGAAGCAGCAAGAAATGAAATAGGGAATCCACCAAAGACTGACAATATTACGTGATCTGAACTATAGGGGAAGCTGTCATTTGAGTATTAACAGAAGTAGACCATTTCGATATTTCTCAACAGCTTTTTGTACTGGAGCTGAAAGAAATCAAAATTCACTCTTCGTAAATCGCGACATTATCAACCAGCTGTCATGTCGTTACGTATAGCTCCACGTCATGGAGCATACGCTAATAATACACTCTGGAAGAAGTATCGTTGGAAACTTCCACTGCTCTGGAACTTGCCAGTTTCTGATCGAACGTATTGGACATTCTGCATATGTGTACGGTAGTTTATAACGTTATTTTACGTTGAAGCTTCTGGTATCAACAATATAATATCCACATCTGTGGCACTTACATAAAATTTTTATACATTAAAGCTCAGAATTTCAAAAATAAATTATATTAATTTCAATCGGGTCTGGAAATAGATAGTAGAGTATGTATAAATACGCCACTGCCACGAATTACCAGGTATCGCCAAGTGAATTACTATTAATAATATTATCACGTTTGTGAAATTTATATTTTTATCTTGGAACAAGGAATCATATTAAGATTCATCAACCACTGGGAAAAAAAAATCCACAATATTTGAGCCAGTATGTTGTTTGATAGGCATTTACTGTTCAGTAGACCTAATTCGAGCTTAAGGATAGTGAGTGTTTTGATACAATGCTTATTTATCAATTATTTTCAAATTGAGGAAGCAGTGATAATCGATTAATACGAAGAAAAATATTGTCTTCCAAAAAAGTATCTTAGCCATATTTCTGTCTCAGTGTTCATAAGTGACAAATTATATCAGAAATAGAAAAATAAATACCATTCAAATTCACCAAATATATTTTTTTGTAAACTGAGAAAATAAGGGGTATTTTGACT
This sequence comes from Vandiemenella viatica, assembly GCA_031002005.1. Lineage (NCBI taxonomy): Eukaryota > Metazoa > Arthropoda > Insecta > Orthoptera > Morabidae > Vandiemenella > Vandiemenella viatica. Next base: position 361,721,500 of record JARYHS010008074.1, on the reverse strand, counting down.
ACCGTTAATATTGTTCACCACATGTCTCATAAAAATCGTATTTACGCATATAATTAAACACAGTGATTGGTAACTGAGGAGAGTGACCTAACTAAATATCGTGTCCGACAATAAAGGTCTAGTTAGCAATAGACTTACACATTTAAATATGACGTGGTGTACGTAGGCAATTAAGTTAATATCTATCACTGACCGGTTGGTCATTAGTTGCCATTCGGATGGTATTCTGGTTGCGAAACCTACGACGAGCCTGGCATGACGATAGCAAGAGAGCTGCTATAAATGGAATCGCCTCAAGTGAGTCACAGTACCAAACAGTACAGAAACTGTGGACGAGCACAAACGCCGAGATCATATTTAACAAGCAGATAATCTTAAAACTATGCTTACTGAAATTTCCAGTTTTGCACAAATTTTTCTCTTTAATGAGATCCTATGATAACTCGAGGTGGCGACAAGCTATCATTGCAACCAGTGCGAATATCAACTGATCACAATATTACCACACAAGTAGCACACACAAAACTGAAAATGAAGAGTTTTTAATTTTTAAGAAAAATAAAATTGTTTGAAAATCATATTCGATAAAAATTATGTTGGTAATTTAGAATATGAAATTCTGTTTTTTTTTTTTTTTTTTAAAGTTTAATGTAGGCGAACCAAAATATGAAAAATATGGGATATTTGTTTGTACGAGGAAGTTTCTAACTGTATGGTTTACTTTTTTTATTTTTTTTTTATTTTTTATTATTTTTTTATGATTTTAATCTTTTATATACTCGCGGTTATATTATCGTTGCTGCCCCCACCACCTCCGACGGTCTGTTGCGTTCTATGAGTGGCTGCCTCCAACGCAAGTCTTGTGCAAGACCAGCCACCTACCTCTGTTAACTTGAAAAAGGGGATTTTCACCCGAAATATTGTTTTTTCTTTGTTTGTGTGTTGTGCTGTTTTGCTGCTGCCCTCCTCCCTTCAACTTTGGTGAGTGTTGGGTGTGTTTTCCCTTTCTTTTCCATGTAAATATTGCCTCGCGGCATTTCTTTCCTTTCATTGTTACCTTTATTGTATTACATAAATACACTAAGATTTTAGGGACTCAACTGCGAAGCGTCATCTTTGATGCACGGTTCATTGTAAACCTGAGGATCCTAGGCACGCTTTTGGATGAGACTTTAAATATGCTACGGGAATCTTAATGGAACTGTCTACAGGCACTGAGAAAACATACGTTTAAATCCTTTCTATAAACTGCAGTATTTTCGTTTAGTTTAACAAAGCTGTATTAACAAAGCTGGATAAATCCTAAGATTTTTGCTGAAGGCCCTTTCACCATGGTTATTACCGTTCAATAAAACACTCACTTCCGAGCTTGTTGGGTGAGCGGTAACGCTCTGGCCTCGCATTCGGGAGGACGCGGGTTCGAATCCCCGTCCGGCCATCCAGATTTGAGTTTTACATTGTTTACACAAATTTCTTCAAGCGAATAGCGGAATTTTTTCTTCAGAATGTCAAGACCGAATACCTTCCCGTTCCTTGCCTCCCCCCAGTCCTTTCCCGCCTCCAAAAAGTAAATAAAGGAAGGAACTCGGGTGAACTACAGTTGGAAGTTTGGATTAAAAAGACGGAAAATAAGCACAAAAATTGCATTAAACTGAAATAAATTTGTGTACACGATAAGTGAAATTGTATAGTAATTTCACTATTTAAAACGTAATGTACAAGTATTATTTATCTTTTTAATCTTGTGAAGCCTCGAATTGATTCAATTAATTATGCATTTCTCTTAGGCTAGCTACCTTTTTGATTAAGAATGTACAACATCATTATTTGTACTACCTTGCTAAAACCAATAAAGTGGCTGAAATATTGGTCATAATATGAACACAGATTAAAGGTCTGTTCTTACAGCAGGAAACCCCTCACTCCCGCACCGACCACTAGCAAGCTGCCCAGTGCCGGCCACCTGTTTGACCAGTAGCGGTCCAGAGAGGGGCAATTTAGCTGAGCGGAGCAAGAAAAAAACGAGAGGCGATGACCACTCGCGAAGTGTGCCTGCGAGTGATTCAGTGGCCGCTGAGTCACAACGGACAGTGAAAACAGCAGGCAGCGGTGGGCAGTACCGTTACAGCCCCAGGACAGTGCAGCCGAGTCCAGCAACGAGCAACCCTGGAAGACACTACACAATCTATACGCATAACAATACAACGCCGGTGTAAGTAATATCAAGGCATTATGAATCAAATAAATGAGACGACCAACTGAGATAGCATTTTGGTCTAATACACACGCAAATTATACTTCAATGACTTTATTTCTTAGCTACCAACAATAAATTTAGTATACCTACATGGTTGTATTGTCAGTAGTCTTCGTCCATACAACGCCAGCCGTGTAGAAGCGATCAAATGTGCCATTCCAAAATACAATTTTTGATAAAAATTACAACGGAAACTCTCAATCCCTTCAATGCGTGTAGATCCATATTTGCTTATTGCGTTCTGAATATTGCACACACACATAACAGCACTAGCGAAAAACGCCATCTTGAGAAAGATAAATCTTTTAAATTCAAATACTCATCTAGGACTAAAAAAGAACTTTTTAAAACTCTACGTGCGGAGCACAGCACTATACGGTAGCAAAGCATGGGCTTTAGAGATGCGAGCAAAAGGAAAATTGAAGCATTTGAATTGTGGAGCTAACAGAAGCATGTAGAAAATTAAGTAGACGGTTAAAGTACGAAATGGACGTATTTTGGAAATGATATGTGAGGAAATAAGTTTGTGGAAAATTATTACACAAGAAATAGATACATTATGGTGGGTCATATTTTAAGACTTGCGGGATCGGCTAATTTGTCAGTTTCTTGAACGGTAAGAACAGTAGAGGAATACAGGATTTAGAATATATGAACCAGATAATTGAGAATGTACGTTGTAACAAGGATATGTGGAGATGAAGAAGTTAGTTCAAGTTAGAAAGAGAGGAAGGATTGTATCAAACTAGTCGATATATATATACGAACTACAGGATTTTTCGAGAAATCAGCTCAGAATAGGTAATGTGCTAAAGCAAAAGAAGCGTGCTTATTGTAAACAAAAGTGTTGTTTCCATATGTTACAACACCAATATAAAATACTAAAAACAATTCGATCGCTAACGATACCGGCACTAGAAGCGAAATGCGTTCGCAAACAAACACATCTTCAACAACAGCTATTGGCACTATTTAAATATCAGTTAATTGTATTGAACTGTTTCTCTCGTTGGTTTCATTGTGCTAATTACGCGACAGCATCTTATTAATCATAAAAACATAGCAATTAGCATGTTGACAACTCTAGATGAAATGCATATACTTATTTCCTTATTCCTATGCGTTATATGTCAATAATTGTCGACAAAATAATTGAACGACGTCTATAGTGCTAATTCAATACTGTACAAAAAATATTTCTATCACACAGCTCAGAGTTTACCTGTTAATAATTAAAACTGTCAACAACAAGTTTTGAGTCTTTTTTCTTTTTTTATGGCTTTACGCATCGTCGAAGTCGAGGTTATAAAAGATTTGGGGCTAGGAACGGGAAGGAATATTCGGTCCTGGCCTTTTGAAGGAAGCATCCTGGAATTCGCCTGGAGTGATTTGGGGAAACCTTGGAAAACGGGGTAGCCGGACGGGGATTCAAACCGGCGTCTTCCCGAATGCGACGCCACGTCGATGCCACTTACCCACCACGATCGGTTTAGGAGTGTCGAAGACAAATGTTGTTTCAGTTATATCATCTGGTTCCTCACGGATCTCAGGCTGATGATCCAAGTGGTAAACAGTGCAGGCTGAACCCCGAGCTCGCGTGCCCGGCAGGAAGCTCTGCAGTAATAGCACCCCCTTTGTGACGTCACGTGCAGCAGCAGGTGTGTGCCCACGCCGGCTCGGCTGCTTTGTTCGGTGGCGCTTTACTCAGGTCAAAGGATAGGGCCTTACGTAAGCCTTCTCCCAAGGACGACCACGATTCACAAGGGACATTTACGCTTTCGATCCCACTCAAAGTATAGTATTCGAGGCAATATATTGTGCCAAATTATCACCTCTCTTGAGTTGCAAACGGGAAGAATGTGTTATTTATTGGCTATCTCTTAAGACACTACTACTGAACAATTATTATGGTATGTAAACAAGTATCTTCTAAAAATAGATGTGACCATTCGTTGCCTTACATAACAAAGTTGCGCGATTTCAGCTCTCTCACTGTGCTGAACTTCAACAGTCACTGCTGTTGTACTGTTAAAATTATTTACAAAAATTATATTGCAGAAACGTTGATTGCACCCAGACTTAAGACAAACAACAGGCTGAGCGCTGTTACTCGTCGTATGGGTGTATTTTCAACGATAGTCCTTTAGTTGAAAGCAGAATAGCACTGGGGAAAAGAACCTTCTTGAAAAACGGAAATCTTTTTCTTTTAAATATATTTATATTGATTATAGCTTACGCCTCATCTACGTCAAGGTCATAGATTTTTTAAAGAACTGGGGGCACGGAACGGGAAGAAATTCGGCCATGGGCTTTGGACAGGGCTGACGCTAGGATTCTCGGGCCCCAGGTAAATGTTTTCGGGACCCCTACCTTGAGATTATATATATATACTTTAAACTTTGATTTTTTGGATAAAGTCAGAAAATTTTAATCCAAAAAATCAAATAACACCTTTTTTAAGAAAAGATTTTTTATTTCTGTTTAGCTAGACATCCTGGCAGGAGGGCCCAGGGTACTCTTGCCCCGCTTACCCCTCCCTAAAGCCGGCCTTAGCTTTGGAAGTACCCATCCCGGCATTCGCCTGGAGCAATTTCGGGATTCAAATATAGATTTACATGTCAGAAAAAACTTTTAAAACTGTGTGGAGCTTAGCATTTTGCGATAGTAAAGCATAGACGTTGCGAATACCCGAAAGAAGGAAAATTGAAGCATTTGAGATGTAATGTTACAGAAGGATGCTGTGATGTGATGTGAACAGATAAAGTGTTAGTTGAATGTAATTCGGAAATGACATGCGCGGAATGAGGAGACAGAATAGTGGGTAACATCTTAAGACATGACAGTGGAAGGAAGACTTGGAGGAAAAAACTGTAAAGGAATACAAGTATTAGAATATATGGAGCAGAAAATTGAGGACTTTGTTGTAAGAAGTATGTTGAAAGAAAGAGGATTGTATCAATCTAATCTATAGATTGATAGCAGAAATTTTTTTCTATCACCCAGTACCAAGTAGGAAGTGATCTTCGCACGCCCAGTTAATTATGTCGCGTTGCAGTTGTTGTTGCAGATCAAACCACGTCTTTACATGCTGTATCTTGAAACTGATATAATCTCAGTGCTTTCCAAAGTCACACATGAGATTCAATATTTATTTTCTCACCAGATACTTTTCTGACCTCAGAGAATGATTTGGCCACTGTGCAATTTAATATTAGCAATTACAGTTAAGATGTACAGTTCGTTATTGGTACAATTCGCGAAACGTATTTATCTCTAGCACAGTTTTATCAGGTTTTTTGTCTTACAATTTGCAGGATAAAGAGTGAGAATAATATGGAATGTTTATGATGCGGCGTACCTTATGAAGAAACAGTCTCCCTCACGGTTTGAACTAAAAAGTACAAGTAACTGGATGATTGATCATAAACATTTTATTGACTTTAGGCAGCTGTGATAAACAAATCAAATGTACAGTAGTAAAAGAAGTTTTATAGTTTACTGTTATTTGTATTTTAGTCTTTTACTGTGTCAAGATTATTTGTAATTAAATTGTTGTACTGGTGGGTACAGTAATAAATGACAAGCTTATTTTAGCTTTTACGGCAATTATTATCACATGGTGTACTGAAATCCGTTTATGATAGGTGCGTTATGTCCATCAAATTTTTCTTCCGTACGACAATTTGTACCGTCCAACTGGTGCTGATGATACTTAAAATATTGATGGGTGGCTTGGTACGAAAACATATCGCCAACGTTCCAAAATTCATAGACGTAACAAAGCACTTTACAAATGCGTTTCACGGTACTACTAAATGTTTTAAATTGATGAACAAATTTGCTTTGTAACCAGATTAAGGCAAAGCTTTTCTGAAACTATGTTTACAAAAAGTTTATAAACGAAGCGTATGTCGCCGGTTTGAGTCTTGCCACAAACATTAGTAATTTAGAATGTTGCATCTGTGTTAAGCTGGAAAAGTGATAATAATGATATACGAGTTAATTATTGTAATAGTAAAAGTATAGTACGTAGTCTAGAAGCAATAAACATTATTCACATTGAAAAAAAAAAAAAGTTTTGTGTTAGGTCGGTTTTACAAAAATGGAAACGAGAAGTTTTTTTTTAATTCTTTTTTTTTCTGTATATCTTATTCAAAATCTCACCTAAGTCGTCAGTTTGTACCTTTTTCTGGAAGCCGTCCTCAATAAATACTGTAACTCCTGCAACTTATGCTCGAATCTCTGCCGGTGTAACTGCTTTACATTGCTTAGAGCGTAACACACAGGGGCAGTGGTATACAGTGTGCCGTCAGGTTTATTTTCATTGTTGCTGTGAGGAAATCATGTAACGATTTTTTAATGTGCTTTTCGACGGAGCAGACGGTTTGTAATATTTTCGTTTGGTTGAGAGCACTTCCTATCATTATCTAACTGAGCACGTGCTTCGCTTTTTATTTTAATCATCTGAATCCATTAATTATACTGCTCTGAAATTACGTTTGTATTTCTGAATACCGCTGTGGACACCTTCAAAGTCTTCGTCTTAATTAACTACACAGCGATGCCAGTGGCGCTTCATCTTTCGAAACAATTGCTCGATAACTTATTAAATCTGAATACTATACCTAACCTCAAATTTAGAGTTTTTAATTAAGACAGTAAATCTGTGTAAAATTTCATTTCTCCTAGCTACCATTAAACCTCTTGTATAATGATCTACAGAGCTGCGGCCATATTAGCCTTGATGTTCTCAGTGTCACCAAATGCTGATCTTTCGTAACTTCTTTGATGTCGAAGTAAAGTAGTCAGCGGAACAAGGTGAGGTCAGTACCGAGAGTGAACTTCCACATTAGTCATAAACTCGCGTACAGAGAATCGTCGTGATGGTACTGCTGGTTATCGTAGTTTGAGCCTCAGTGTCTCGCACTGCCTTAGAAGTACACTTGGTTAATTGTGTGAAAAATATAGGCAATGTTTTCCTCCACTAGAATCATTACCGACTGCTCTAGCATCTTATAATCAGTCACTTGTTCCTTACCTTCAGTCCACACCGCATTCTGCCCGTGCAGCTACACCAAGGTTTGCGTATTTTATTCTGATTCTTAACCAGTTTCACAAGATATTTAATTTTTGTTCCTTGTTGTAATTCCAGCTCAGAGTTTTTAACGGCAGAGCATACACGCAAGCACAAACGAGAATGCACGCCACTACGCACCACATTTCCACGCGATCGCTGCTGTCGGGCACTGAAGGGCCTAGATCGTGTACTATTACTCGCCTGCTTGCTTAGTTTTTTTTCCTTCCTGGTTGCCACTTGATGACGAGTTTGTGAACTGAACTATCAGCACCCCATCTCAGAATAGGGTTTCCTATGGAAAAATTTCCAAGAAACGAATTAACGAATTATCCGAACCGTTGTAGAGATGTCTGCATGCTATTATCATTGAAAGCTGTCAATAGAATATTCTCCGCTGATAACACAAAAGAATAGTTTTTAAATCGAAGGTTCGAGAGAGTAATTTAGTTCTCTTTTTGTGCTATAAGGAATCGATGAGATGTAAAGGTTTGGGAGAGACTATATAGCATTTTCTAACCAAATGTCAACCTCTCCTTCATGTGGTGCACCCTGTTCGCACGGACGAGGCTCGGGCGACTGAAAGATTACCGTTTTAAGGAGTCACCCACTGCTTGACAACGGTCTCCGAAAGGAGGGCGGCAGAGCGGGGAGTGGTCCAGGGCACCCTCTTTTCCTTGGGGTTGAAACGGCCCCTAAAGGCGGATGAGTCAGAAAAGATCAATGGCATGGGAATGCAGAAGGAAACGGGAAACCACTGTATTAAAGACCCAAATGTATCCCGAGGACATGTAATCCTCTCAAATTACATATATCATGATGAATGAGTTTTTGAAATGATAGGTGAGGAAAGAAGTTTGTGGAAGAAGCTTACAGAAAGAAGAGACAGGCTGGAAGGTCATATTTTGAGAGATGCTGGATTAGTTAATTTGTTAGTGCAGGTAACAGTCGAAGGTAAGATCTGTAGAGGAAGATAAGGAAGACAGAGGTTAGAATATATGATGCAGATAACTGAGGACGTGGGTTGTAAGGGATATGTAGAGATTAAGAGGTTAGCTCAAGGTAGGAAGAGATGGGAGATTGCATCAAACCAGTCGAAAGACTGATGACTGCATAAAAACAAAAACAAAACAAAAAAATCTATCAATTACCTGATATTCTTATTGCTCTCAATGACTTCAAAAAACTTACTCTCCTTGAATTAGCTGTATTCATATGAACATTATTTGAGTGGGTACTTTTATTTTTAAAGAAAATTTATAAATTCATAGCAATAAAAATAATTGCGAGATGTGCTCTCAAATAGTATCTGCAAATGGAATACTTGTGTTAGTGAAATGGACCAGTCATACCACTGCTTCAAACACACGTGAAGCCCCGTTCGTGTATGGACCAATTGTGCAGGATTGAATTTGGCTGTAGTTTACTAATGGAGGTAAAGAGAAACTTTTTCAGCCTGAAATTAAAACACTCTCATGTGACGCAGATATGAAAATAACTGCTCGCAACCAGGTTACAGAATAGCTTCCACGTTACCAGTATAATGCAAAAATTTCGACCGAACTGTTTCGGTGTTATTCTATACCCAAACTGTTTCGCTTGGAAGTTATTTATTCCGGCCGAGGAAGCCTAGAAAAATCCAGACACTCTTATTCACTGACGATGGTATTTTAGAACGTTCGCCTTCTTTTTTTGTCTTCTGTTGCCTTAAGACAAATAATTTTCAAATGTATGAAATTTTTATTTGTCTGTACCCACTTGATGATCAAAACGTTTTCCCGAATTTTCAAATTTAATAGAAATTTTGTAACGAAAACAGCATTACAATTAGCTACTGTTATGCCTCTCTGCTTCTCTCAATTAACCTAGGTTCATTATCCATTGCGCACTGCTATGGTAACGAACTGGCATAGAACAGCATAGCTGGAATACTACTTCTCTTTTAAAATATGGTGCTAAATTTACCTTTCTATCCCCTACTTTATAATGATTTCTTGATATTTATTTTCATTGCAAACAGCATAACAGGATTTTTTAGGAATACTATTAGGAATGCTATTGAAGGTGAATGAGTAATGTAGTAGCAATGGTTTGCTTGTTAGTTAAGATGTGATTCATTTTTTCCGACCCCGGTCAGTCTTGTATTAAGAGTCCAAATCGCAAAACAGATGATCGGCAGTCATCATTAATTCACAATATGAAAAGGCCATTGGAAAATGAACATTGTTCGACAGCATAGATAACCAATCGGCTTGTGTGGGGAGGCCGTCGAAACTCGCGTGACAATTGCTGTAAGTCGCCCTTCTTAATTTGTACGTACAACTATATCTAAAAATACTTTAATCATTCATTTAGTTGAAAACGCTACTTTTCGCTCGCTTTACAAAACTACATTGACTCATGTAATGTACAAGCCTGATGCCGACCTACGAGTACACGTAGCTAGAAACAAAGAATCAAATGTTTCCGAAGAATCCGGTTCATCACTACAAACCTTAATTATATTCTTTGACCGCTATTAGTGTATCGCTTCACATAACGGCTTACACGGTCTGTTTCTACTGTTTACCAGTTTCACTTTTCTTATGTAAAATGTTTTAGCATCACGTGTGTTTTATGCATTTGCTCGAATAATGATCCCAGCTGTTTACTCTTCGCCGCTTGCTTGAACTGTCAACTGTCCAAGTTTCCTCCTACCAGCTCTCAAGGATAATTTTTTTTACTGGTGCTTTACGCCTCGTCGACGTCGGGGTCATTAGAGGCGGGATGTGACTGGGTACAAGGAACGGAAAGGAATTCGACCATGGTCTTTTGAAGGAAGCATCCCAGTATTCGCCTGGAGTGCTCAGGGATAAACAATTTGTGTTTATACTCGTACACATGCTTTTCGTCGGTTACAGGCTTTTACAAATTCAAGTATAATGCTTGCCAGTCAAAGGAACTTTTAGGTATTGATTCTGTCTCGTGCAAGTGTGCAGCTGTCTACGAACAAATTCGTACAGATGAATGCATAAAAAAAAACAGGTAGTTCCGGTATTGTAAAGAAGCTGACGTAATAATTCTTTTTTAAATAAACCCTACAACGAGGTAACTGATACGGTTCATCCTTCTCGCAACGCGTCTGCATTTTTTAGAACGGAATAAATACCTTATATTCTTGTTTATTTGCGCCATTGTCACTCAAAAATATATTCACCAATGATATTTTATTATAGAAAAATGTTTTGTTCTTTACTTTTCAGTACCCGAAAGTAAGCACAAGAAAACCTCGTTCATTACATTTTCTGCTTCCCACTGCTGAGTCTGTGGTGAAATCTCCAGGTGTTATTGTATGTGGCGATTTAGATTTACAGGCAGAAATATTTTGAAAATGTGTGAACAAAACTTAAAACCAGATTATACTCTAGACCATGTAAAACTCCAAACATAAAAACTTCGTTTTATTTTATTTTTTAAAATGTGATGCTTAGTCAATTCATAATTTTTATTAACAAAATAAAAGAATTCAACCAAACCAACCTGAGAGACAAATAAGGCAGTTTTTGTTTCACTAAAGAATGAATGCTATGGCTTTTAACCATGGATCGTTATTAGTTGCACAAAATTAACAATAAGTAGCATCCTGGAAGTTGTCTTTTTATTTTGGTGGGGGGGAGGAGATTCTGTGAGTCAGTTTCGTCACATGATTTATCCTATTATCCCAGCGAAGAGACGTTACTAGTTCTACAATCTATTTGTGAAGACTGCAATTTTGTGCGAATATATTTCGTGTTGGTATTAGTGTTGGGGAAATCTGAGGCCACCCTAACATTCACCTTCATGTTAAGGAAACTCATGGAGACATCTATGATCAGGATGGCCCTGAATGTCAACGGCGTGTGGGTTTGAATATGGACTGGTGCTGCTTGCTTAAGACCGGTAGGGCGGATCCAGCCAAACTTCTGCGTCTGACAAGCACTTATTAAAAACATTCTGTCACTGTTGCCCAATACCAGAATTTTATATAAAACACCTCATTGGAAGGAAAACTATGCGGTTTACACGTCAATAATACATAAGTAGTAAGACATTTGTTTGTAAGCACCAAATCTGGTGGGTGAACGGCTTTGGTCTGCATTCGAGTGGACGAGTGTTCGATACCCGATCCGGTTATCTATACTTCAGTTTTACGTGGTTTCTCGAAATCATTTCTGGTATGGATCCTAGAAGAGGCTAACAAAAAGCTTAAGAAGCTGTGTTTTCGAAATCATTAATCAATAAATAGCTAATCAAGATATCCGGTAGTCAACATTATGCTGACCTTTAATAGGAAGCTTTTATTGAGAATTCAGACTCGCGAAAGACCACAATTAGTGTAGTATCACCTATCGAGAACGTTAAGCAATGATATAAATTTTATGACAAGTTATAACTCTCGACCGTACCACGGTTACAGACATTTGCCAAACAACGTTCTTCGAATATAACGTTTCGAGAATGTAAGGAGTGAGATATGAGGCCTCTAGCACGATGTAACGTTTTAATATACCTTAACGATTGACTCTGGACGGACCACATTAACTCGGCACCATGTGTTAAGTGTCAACAGCTCCTATCATCTCATATTTAATTTCAGCGCCTGCTATACTCTGCTTACCATGAAACAGCGAACAAATTTTATTTACTGTGCCTGTTTCTCCGCAATCGTACTTTCTGATATCGTATGTAATAGTTTCTTTATGGATCATGAATGTAAATACGCTGACAATATTCCTTCCTTCCTATGCAGCATAATTTGTTACTTGTAATTTGTAATGGTTATATACTATTTTAGGTCCTTTTATGAAGTTAATTGTTGTGTTCAGAACCGTCCATTGTTTGATATAATGGTTATCTGAAACAATGAGTATTATATCCAAACTGATTATTTTTGTTTATACTCTATGATGCTTTGTGGTGTTTATTTTTATCATTCCATTATCGACGAGATTTCGAGGATTATTTTTATCTTTAGAAAGATTCTAGGTAATGTGTTTCCCCCGTTTTGAATAGTCGTGGTTCAAATATTTATCTTTTTCACAAAAGATAATTAATTAGTAGGTAGTTTCTCAGCAGGAATGAAAGAACAAGTTTTGTTTGGTAGGAGGCCGTGCTGACGAGTGGAGGCCACTGAGAGACGGCGTGTCCGCCTCGGTGTGCGGTGGAGACGAATGACGAGGGACACTGGTTACGACCAAAACAAGTTATTTGTCTGCCAGACGCCGCAGCGAGCAGGCCGGAAGTCACAGCGCCCACCCGGGGAAAAAATCGAGGCGCAGCAAGAAAACCAACAGCTCCTTCACTGACACACTCATTCCGTGCGCCAGCCGAGATGAAATGCCTTACGGTGTGCTTCCATAAACAATAGTAGTAAAAACGCTTCATTCAATACAGTCTGGACCTGTTTCCTGCAAACTTCAGTTTTGATTTTCTGGTACTCTGTTTCATAAAGGTGAAGTTCTAAAACAATGTTTACTGTCGCCATTAAATGTTATTCTTAAGAAAAGTAGCCGTTACATTATGAAACGAAAAATCACTGTCACATCACTGTAATTGCTTCTTTTTTTTTTGGGGGGGGGGGGAATTCTTATGCTTGGAACCATACCGGTATCATTTTACTGAACGTAATTAGAGTACTCACTTTGGGAATAATCAAACACCTGGTTTGAGTTTCAAAAGATACAAGAACACCTTCTTCGGAATCGATTAAGTTTTCAGAAATTAGTGATGATTTTCAAATATCGCCGATAAGGGAACGTGCACAAACTACGTGGCTCCGGCAGAGAAGGGGGGGAGGGGGGGGTAGAGGTTGGCTGGAAGGCTACGCTGGTCTAGGTGGGGGGGAGGGGAGGGGGTTTGCGAGCCAGGCCACGTAACTTTCCTTTCATAACATTTTTCACAGTTAAAATGAGGAATAGAACTCACAACAGGATGTGAATATTTATTTCCGTCATTTAATTATCTCCATATGTAATTTATAATAGTCTGGCATGAGAAAACGTCTTCTGGAATCAAAAGGGGAAAAAGCTACGTGATACGGGGGGGGGGGGGGGGGGTAGAGGCAAAAGCCTCGTAGTACTACGTGGGAAATTCACTTGGAGAACAATTGTTGATTTGTAGATGGTAGAGAGACCCGTCCACTGAGAGATACGTCAATTAGTCCTCCTTATTTTTTAATACAATCGATTATACCGGCAGAGATTCATCGGAAGGTAAGTGTGTGCTGTGATTAGTGATCGAAATGAAACAAAATGGATCAGTGTGTAAACGTACGGGAAATACCGACGAATGATATTTACAGATGACCTGGGGGGGGGGGGGAAGGGGGGTGTAACAGACAAAATACTTGACAGCACTCAATTTAAAATTTGGAGAGCCCGGGTTGTAATAGTTTCCCCGCACTTCTCGATATATTTTTCATATTCTCTTAACATAATTTATTGATTTTCATAGTATGGAAAATATTGAAACTATTTTTTACTCTCTAATAAATATATTTATGTCATTATTTATAGTGAGATTTTTAAGGATAATCTATTTGACTACTTGTGTATTTGGACGTCTAAAGACCAGCTCAACTACACAACAACACAACTATCACCAGGAAATTCCACAGCGACTTGGAAAACGCAGGTTCATGGTGGCACTATTCAAAAAAGTTAACTTTGAAGTGTCTATACGGGTTAAACTTACAAGGTGCGACGGCTTACGTAAAAAAGAGGTTAAGTTCAAAAACAAAACGAACTGCATATTAAATCATCTTGAGAACGAAAAATAAAATCATGTTGTGACTGTGGCCAATGTTTGCATAAACAGATATTATCATCAGGCTGTAAGTGGTTACGTATATTCCACACTTAATGAGCATTTTCTCATCAACAGATCACTGAGAATGGTGGGGTGCCGAACAATATTAGATGACGTACTATTACTGGTAATTAGATGTTTAAGTTTTTTTTTATTTATGTGAAGATTCTACTTTCGTAACTTCGCAAAATGTAGTTAGAGGTGTAGCAACTTCCAAGAATTGTATCGCTGTGCTCCCAAATCTGTCTCCCAAATAAGACAGTATAATGGTGCATTGTTACCGTATTCCAACCCCGTGAGCAGCTTATTCCGCTCTGAACTATTGATGTTATGATCCATGTTGTTCTTGTACCGCAAATATTTGAAGACGATTATTAAGTAAGTCCGATTTCTAAGAGAACTGGTTAGTTTTTTTTTATCTTGAATATCATTTCCTGATAAACTGATAGTTTCCCAGCTCGTGGCCAGTATAAAGAGAAGAAGTTTATTTAATCTGGAAACTTAAAAGGCACGTTCGAGCTTAGAGGACAATTACAGGACCTGTAACATGAGCATTTCCAGTTTATAGTAAGCTATGAAGGTACATAGAAATTTGACTTTTTGAGGCATTATATCAAACAGGTTGTTCACAAGTGATAGGACCAGAGGCGTATCAGCAACGATTTCGTTGATACTCCTTTCATTGTAGTATGCATCTACGCTGTTGGGCCAGCCGCCTTGCTCTAGCGAGCTATAGCCATCTTATCTAAACGAGGGAAAGCAATCTTCTCACATAGGAAAGTTGTGTGTTCAGGGGCGTAGCTACTATGGGGCTAGGCGGTGCAGTACACCAGGGCCCCTACGCTCAGGGGGCCCCCAAGCATACCTCAGGGGGCCACCAAGCGCACCTCTGGGGACCCCAAGCGCAGATCAGAGGGCCCACGTCTGGCGACTTGTTGACCTAGTGTGTGTTTCGATGTAACGAGGGGCCAATAAAGTGTTTCGGTTTTAAGCAATAACTAATTAATTAGCTGGGTTTTGGTGGCTATATAAATTTCGCATTAGGAGTAACTATTTTTTACAGCGATTCGAAATTATATTGCTACGAACAATGTAGGCCTTCCCAAGACCGACACGGTAGGGAATTGTCTGAAAACATTGTACGGCCTGCTTTCTCATATCCAGAGACCACTTCTCAATAGAATGATTTGCGCTAGTAACAAAACGATTCTTATAGGCCTGTCTCTTGTCTGTCTTTTAGCACAGATTTCAGCACGGAAGTACATGGTCTAACAAATGAGCATATTCAGTTATTGTTGATCTTCTTGTTAAGGTCTTAATCACGAGAATATTAACAGATTTGGAACGTACTACAATATCAATAATAAAATTACGAAGAGCTACTAAAAAGAAACTATGGTTATTTTATTAGAGATTTTGTATTTAAGATAACATTTTAAAATTTAATCGTCTTAAAAACAGAGCACATCATACGTTGGATGTGAAAACAGTTTTCTAAGTCTTTCGTAGTTATGTTGTTCAGAGCTTCCAATGTTTTTATATTATTTATTTATTTTTTTGGTCATTCGTCTCTCGACTGGTTTGATGCAATTCTCCATCCCATCCTATCGTGCGCTGTCCTTTTCATCTCAACCCACGTCCTCAATTATCTGCTTCATATATTCTAATCTCTGTCTTCCTCTGCAGTTCTTACCTTCGACTGTTCCCTCCACTAGCAAATTAACAAAACCCGCATTTCACAAAACATGACCTACAACCCTGTCTCTTCTTTCTGTAAGACTCTTCCACAAACTTCTTTCTTCACCCATCATATCCAGAACTCGTTTGTTTCGTACTTTATCCGGTCCCTTAATTTTCATCATCCTTCTATAGCACCATATTTCAAATGCTTCAATTTTCATTCTGTCTGGTATTCCTAAAGTCCATGCTTCGCTGCCATAAAGTGCTGTGCTCTACACATAGAGTTTTAAAAAGTCCGTTCTGTGTCCTAGATAAATATTTGAAACTAAAAGATTTCTCTTTTTCACGAAGGCTCTTTTCGCTACTGCTATTCTGCTTTTAACATCATTCCTGATTAGGGCATCAGTTGTAATTTTAGCAAAATTCACTAACTTCTGCTATTGCATCGGACCGTATTTTTATATCTACTCTACTAGTATTGGTATCATTTTTGCTACATTTCATCCTTTTGTCTTGCTTTGGTTTATATTTAATCCAAAATCTTCCTTCAGTATTTTGTTCACGATATTCAATAACTTCTCAGTGTCCTAAACCTTTTCTGCTAACAAGACAATTTCATCAGCAAATCGTAGCATACTCAGTTTTCCTCCTTGTACATTTATGCCACATTAAATTCATTCTTTCACTTTCTTTATTGCTTCTTCTATATACAAATTGAAAATTAATGGTTATAGGCTATAACCATGTCTCACACTCTTTTCAACTGATGCATGTCTCCCATGATTCCCTACTTCTATTATAGCTACTTGATTCTTATATAGTTTACAGAGTATTCTTCTATCTCGGTATTTTAGACCCGACTTCTTTAAAATTTTGAATAACTTGTCCCACCTAACATTATCATAAGCTTTTTCTAAATCAACAAACGCCATAAAAGTATCTTTGTTTTTCTTGATCCGCCCTTCAATTATTTATCTTAAGACCAGAATTGCTTCTCTTGTACCGCAGTTTTCTTCTAAACCCAAACTGATCTTCACCTACTATCCCTTCTACACTTTCCATTCTCTGTATATTATTTTGGTCAGTAATTTTGAGGCATGTGAGTTTAGACTTATAGTGCAATAATTCTCACATCTGTCAGCTTGTGCTTTCTATGGAAGTGTGAAGATGACACTTTTACTAAAATAAGTGGGAATATCTTCTGTTTCATAACTTTTTGATATATGTTTGAATAATCTTTGTATTCCTTTTTCTCATAGGGATTTCTGAAGTTTTGCAGGAATCTTATCAATTCAAACTGCCTTATTTGATTTAAAATCTTCAAAGCTCTACAAATTTTGTCCTCAATACAGGCTCACCTACGTCATCAAAGTCGACATCAACTCCTTTTTCTATTGCACTGTTGTTCAAATCATCTCCATCATATAGTTTCTTTATGTGTTCCTTCCAGCATCGGTTAGCTCAGTTAGAAGAGGTTTCCCATCGGCAGCTTTAATGTTTATGCCACTTTTCTTCATTTCTCCAATATTCTGTTTGATCTTGCTATATGCCACATCTACATTACCTACGACAATTTTCTTTTCTACTTCTTCACACTTTTCTGCAGCCATCTTTCTTTTCCTTTTTGCATTTCCTGTTTATTGGATTTCTAAATTGTCTGTATTGCTCTCTTACTGCTTCATCCTGAGCATTTTTATGCCTTCTCCTTTGATCCATCAACTCTAAAATTTCTTCTGTGATCCAATGTTTTCTGGCTGCCTGTTCCATAATGCCTAATGTCTCTTTACCAGCTTTCATTATTTCGGTCTTTAATACATTCCATTCGTCCTCAGTTGAAGACTTTCCAGTGTTACTATTTAGACCCTTGTTTACCATTTCTGCAAACTTTTATCTCATGTTAGATTGTTTCAGTTTATTCACTTCCAATCTATTCTGCTTATATTGCTTCTTTATTCTCTTGAATTTCAACCTGCACTTCATAAATATCAGATTCTGGTCAGAGTCTAACTCTATTCCTGGGTACTTGATTTCTGAATTTCTGTTTGACGATGATATAATCTAGGTAACATCAGCCTGTATCCCCTGGATGTTTCAGAGTGTATATCCTTCTAGCATGATTCTTAAATAGTGTTTTCGTCACAACAAGTTTATATTTTTCACAAAATTTTAACAATCTGCTTCCTCGCTCATTTCTTTCTCCTAGGATTGGTGCTTAGCACCCTCTGCCACCCACAGTATTTGTGATTTGCAGAGTATAGACGTAGATGTAGACGTAGATGTACAAAACAAAACTTCCTACATTATTCTCCTCCTTTCCTTCTCCCACTACCGCATTCCAGTCACCCATGATTATTAGATTTTCCTCCCTCTTCATATATAGGATTAATTCTTCAATTTCAGCGTATATTTTCTCCTTTTCTTCATCATCTTCTTGTGATGTTGGCATATACACTTGTACTAACGTGGTTGGGGCGGGCTTAGTTTCTAACCTTACTAAACTGTTCACAATAACTAACCCGTTACCCTACTCTCTTATTCATTACAAATCCTACACCAGTGACTCCACTGACAGCTTGTGTGTTAATTATCCCGACCAGAAATCCTGCATGGGGAAAATTTTATAATCAGAAATGAAACGGGTAGATATTAGATGGGGATATTCTGCACTTTGTATTCCTTATTTCAGTCGCTCAACTGAGTTTCATATACTAGCATTATAGATTAAGCAACAAGATACGATGTGTGGTGTCTTCCCTTTGCTTGCTTATGACTTTGCGCCTCGTCGTTATCGAGGTCGAGAAAGGAATGAGGGCGAGGAACGGGAAGGAATGAGGGCGAGGAACGGGAAGGAATTCGGCCATGCTCTTTTAAAGGATCTATCCCAGCTTTCACTTGTAGTAATTTTTTGAAACCAAGGAAACTACAAATCTGGATGCCCTTACCGGGATTCGGACCCACCTCCTTCAGAGCGTTACCACTCACCCGCGACGCTCAGCTCATCTCTTCTTCACATGTGATACACGACCCATTATAATGCAATAGTGATTAAACGGGATGTCACAATTTTTATTCGCCAACTGGTTGAGTTTCTTAAATGTTTGTGTATTACCGAAGGAAAGTCTAGCCGATGCAGTGTTTGGTGAATTTGGTAATTTTCGCTTCTTGTTGATATACGTATTGCAGTATTCGTCTCCAACATCTGAAACAATTAAACGCTTTTCTACTGCAGCTTGGTACCCGTCCCCGCCAGCCTGATTTATGGCGTGTTAGTGGCGCTTATCTCATTGTGATACAATGGGAGCGCTAATGATCTCCCGCGACAATCAGCAATCGTGAGCTAATGATCTAGCCTAGACTCGTGCCTCGCCTCCCGTTGTGCCGTTTATAATTACGCTGTTCCAGTTTTAGAGACGAGCATGATTGTCGAGTGCTGAGCACATCTAATGAGCGGTAAAGGATCGCAAAAAATATTGGATCTCTTTGGGGTCGGTCGTTTTGCACGATGATGTATTCCCTCTCTTTAGCAGTAAGTGTGTTTGCATTATTATCGATTCACCATAGCCCGTCCTACCAAAAGAAATCTATTTAAAATAATTTTCAAGTCTTTCAAACAGCTCCCCAGATTAGTATGTGCATCAAAAACTCGTTACAAGCATTAGAAATAGTATCCAAGAACTTATTAAGAGCGAACTAACGATCAGAGACTGTACAGAGGGAGTGCAAAGTGATACGAAAACACAAGCAGAATAATAAAGCTTCAAGCAGTGGAATGCATCTGATTCCCTAGCGCTGGTTTCGATAAAATTATATACGGTGAAGAGTTGTAATACTTGTCTAAGAAGGTGTGAATGTAGCAAGGTAGGAATTTATTTCTCATTTAAAAACTTTTAGTATTTTATAGAAAACGGTGTTGTCATAATACCACAAAATGTTTTTGGAAACCAGATGGCTGTATAGTTAACAAGAAAGTACAGAGGAAGAGAACAGCGTTAATTTTTTTTTTTATTTGTGGTGGGTGAGCTGTAAAGCTCTAGCCTCGCATTCACGAGAACGCGGGTTAGAATCCCGGTCCGGCCATCCACATTTGGGCTTTCCATGGTTTCCCAAAATCACTCCAGGTGAATGTCGGGATGGTTCCTTTAAAAGGCCACAGCCGAATTCCTTCCTGTTCCTTGCCCTCAGTCCTTTCCAGCCTCCAATGACCTCGACGTCGACTAGGTGTAAAACAATAATTAAAAAGTATTAATTTTTTGTGGATCTTCATTTTTTTTGGACCTATGTTACATGAAAAACAATGGCAACATTTTGTTTTGTCTCATTTAATATTTAGTAGCTCATTCTTCGTTACTATCCATTTGTGTAACAATATTACCAGAACTGATACAGAAAGATAATAGAAAATCAGTGCCACGAACTATGAGATCCTTTTAATTCTACCGTCATTCAGTGTTGTCTTTAATATCTTCCTATCGCTGAGTCTAAAAGCTGGCAGTAAATACGTCTTAATGAATTTTCTTAAAATAACAGCATTCTGTAGAATATATTATAATAAACATTTCCTTCTACGAAAAACGAACAAATTATGTTTACTGTATTTATCTGTATCATCGACATTAGTTCACCAATAGACTAGGTCCACGAGGACGAGGAGACAGGCAAAGTCTGAAGCCGATGAGAAGCTCTTTGTAACGGTGTTGTCGAGGCTGTATTTTGCAAGCTGCCAAACATTTCCCGCTTGATCCTCCGTCGGCTACATCTGTCCGCTTGACGGGTAAAGAACCGCCAGCGATTAACACTCGACTTGCACAACACACGTGCTGGCCACGTGCTGCTGACTTGAGGACCATTCGACTGCGAGGCAGCTGTCGGCCTGCTGGCACAAGGAGCTCCCGCAAGTCTGAGTCTCACAAAGGAAAGCAGTAACCACGTCACATTAGCTGTTACAACGCGACTCTGCTTCACACCAAAAATCATTGGCAGACACGTCTCACCTTCACATCAAATTCTTGCCAGTTAAATTCTTTCTCTTCGTAGATAAATGAAACAATAATAATTTAGGGAAACAATCATATTCATATCGATCGGCGTATTCCGGAAAAATTCTTAACGACACACAGAGCTTCTAAAGTAGATAATATACTTATTGACATATAAAACAGCTTGTAGTTTGAAATGGAACTAGTAATTTCATTTCATAATGAAATAAATCCTTTGAAACAAACACGTACTGCAAGCAGCATAGTAAGTTGTCATTTTGAAAAACTGTACGGTTTACTTATACCGATGACCTTAAACATTTCCAATCTCTTCATTTTGAACATTCTCACAGCAGAGAGAAAATTAAGAAGCAGCTTCTGAGAGTTTATTACTGAACAAGTCCTTTTCACGTTCGGCAGTAGTGAGATTGGTCCTATCAACGGTAGCCAATTGTGATTTTAATTACTTGATTTGGATTAATTTGCTGTCTCCTCGACGGCAACTACATGTGAGCTATAGCAATTAGATGCCAGTCAAATTCACGTAACCCAGCGCGTCGTAAGCAGAGAAAAATTACGCCTACCGACTGCAGGTATTTGCAGGAACCTGACGCTATAGTACCGAAAAATTATAGGTCACTGGGGAAAACTGCAGGTATCTCACCGTCTACTCAGTGAGAAATAAACCTTCAATTAACATTATTTATTCAACCACTTCCATCACAGCCAACATTGAAATTCTTACATACTACCAGTATCCAACATCCCAAGGACTATACGTAGTACTCCATGAAACTTCTGAGGCAAAATACATTAATAATATATAATACATTAGCTAGAAATTGCAAGCATAAATAGGCCTTCCGTAATATCGTCATACGCTCTAGGTGGAGAAAAGAAAATATTCACATATAGTTTATTCAGTTTTCATTATGTTTAAACCAATATCAAGCTGGGCAGCGGAAATCCCATCCTTCGGCCAGTTTGAAAGGCACATCTGTAGGGAGTGATAATCTACACTTGCCTACAGTCTAAAACAAAAACGCGCCTAACTGACGAACCTCGTATGGTGGGAGGTGCATAGAGGAAGACCATTAGGCCTTTGTGCTGGCAACATATTTCATGCTTCAGTACTACTTATGTTACGATATTGATCTGAAAAATTCTTGCCCATTATTCTATATTGCAGTGATAAGACTTGCTAGAAATGCGATGACTCTTGGTTTTAAAATACTTGAATAGAAAATCACATCAAATAAGTAAAAAAAGGAAAGTCTCTCTCTGTTTTCTGTTATAGAATTCCGTCAAATTGCGTTCAATCAAAAAGACATGGTCACCACTTAGATAAGACATTTCGGTTCAGTGATAAATTGTCTGTAGCAGCTGTGGCATATTGCAGTGGTGGCCAACGCGCGGCTCGCGGGCCGCATATGGTCCGCCAAGAACATTTTTCCGGCCCCCCAGATTATTCACACTTTTACAAAATATGTTAATTTTTTAATGGCCAAAGAAGTGAAAATAAATGTATTAAAAATAAATTATTTGTGTATCAATATATTTACTTTTAGTGTTATATATTTCTTTACGATTTGCGTTTAATATCATTATTATTATATTATATATATTTACATATAATAATAATAGTAAACACAGTAATAATAACTCATTATGTTTCAAGTTTTCACTACAAAAAAATCTATAGAGGGTCTAAATCTAATTTTGTATGCGGCCCGCGGAGGTATGATGCATTTCCAAAGTGGCCCGAAAGATCATTTGCGTTGGCCACCCCTGGCATATAGTATCGCACGTTCCTAAAGAAGGCAGAACTATTCATATCAATCAGCTGACCAAGTCAACACTACAATCTGAAGATGCTGGTTGTATTGATTATGTTACGGTCCTCCTCTTTTTATCAGATGAACACATCAACTATACCTACTCTCCAGACAGATCGACAGACGCTGTGTCGGCAGGCGAGGCGGCCTTGAACTCGGGGCTTTGTGGTGTGGCAGCTGCGCGGCGCGCTATTGGTCTTTTCTTCCTGAGCAGGGCTCCCTGGAGACAGCTTTACTGCCTGCCATTAAGTCTGCACACGACACCGCCCCACACTGAATGTACAACGCCGGCTTCCGATCAATGGAATTTTCTTTACTCAACTTCAACAACCATTCAATGAGAAGAAAATCTGGCATGAACCTTTTCGGCTAAGTCGAGAAAGATACCAAATATCATGTCATCAATCAATCGTTTCAGGAATCTTACAGCCTTCGCTAATTTCGGGAAGAATTTGTGTAGTTGACTAAATGTATAAGTAATGGAATTACTATTTATGAGTAATTGAAGTCTATGACTGCAAACGTTAAAACTCTCTGGTATTGCATTCGGAAAGACGTGGGTTACAATCCCCGTCCCACTAACTATTATTGGGTTTTCCATGGTTTACGAAAATCCGAAATGACGGGATGGTTCCTTCAAAAGGCTATGGCCCAGTGCCTTCCCATTCCGTCTCTCCAGTCCTTTCCCGCCTCTATTGTCCTCGATGTCGACGAGGCGTAAACCTAGGACCAAAAAAAAAAAAAAAAAACATTCTACGTGATGACGCTGCGTAACAACTGACGCTTAAGACGTTTACATAACAGGCTTTTCATATCACGAACCAAAAAGTAAAGCAATTCCATATATGCTTGCAATGCTGATAACTTAGCCAGTGACCGACTCGACCCCTAAGCTAAGCTACATCCAGCCCCGTATTTCTCAAGGATAAAAAGACTGAGGTCTATCGACGTGAGCCTCAGCTTGCCTGCAGTTTTACGCTCAATTTGTCCAACCTCGGCAGACGTCATTGTAGTTAAAACAGGCAGCCTATTCTTCCAAAGGACTCCCTTGAGGCCTTCCCACCATACGAGATTCGTCAGTTAGGGGCGCTTTTGTTTTAGAATGTAGGCAAATGTAGAGTATCACTCCCTACAGATGTGCAGGCGTCCTACCTAATGCGAGGCCAGAACGTTAACTGCTCACCCACCACGCTTGGGACCGTATCTTTAACATCGTTCCTGATAGTTCGGTAGCGAATAAAACAAAGCATCTCCTTGTAATCATGTTAAAGCTAGTTAGAACTAAAAAAAAGAGTTCAAAAATCGTAAGGATGGGAGAGACGAAGGGGCAGAAGAATGGAAAAAGAAAGAATCAATAAAGGTTCAGTTTTTCATTCAAAAGGAATCCTAGAAACAGAAAGGAACACCAATGAAGATAAGTGACATTGCAATCTGAAAAAAGGAACAGTTTAATGACACAGTCGTGACTTTTCTACGCGTGAACTTAATTTTTTTTTTTTTTTTTTATTTTTTTTTATTTTTATTTGCTGCTAGAATTGGATATTGCTGCAAGTTACGTAAAAGGTAACTCATAAACTGTCTAGGAGAGGAACAAAGCCTGAGCGACCGACTTGCACACGCTATCCATTTGTCTGTCATCGTTCGGTTAGTTTTCTAAATTACATGACAAAATACGTTATTTATCCCGAGAAAGTATCCCATGTCCTTATTAATGATACACGGTATTTCCTTGTCAATTTTCCTCAAGATCGGTTTATTTGTTTAGTCGCGAAAACGTAACAAAGCGATAGTGAGTTACTTTCGCATTTATAATATTAGTGTAGGTTCTGCGCAGGGCAGCCACGTCCTTTGTTTAAAATTACAGTTTCGTTCTCGTGGTTGCATCCATCAGATCTCTAACCACCTTCCTGGAATAGTCCCCTTTTGATACACTGTCACGATGATAACCTGAAGCGGATATTTCTGTTGCGGACTGCCATTGTGCGTTGCGTGCCGGGCCCAACTGGCGGCTGTCAAGTTTGATTAACAGCAGCTGGCGCCACTGTGCGAGGGGAAACACAGTCCAGCGTGCACCTCGAGAATGTAGCACGCACGCATACATTAAAATCCGGACAAGCCTCGCGCATTCAGGTTTCCCAAACACATGCTGTATCTAAATAAACCCTTCTCGCGTAAAAAGTCACATTTGTTGGACTTGGACGTTTCGAAGGCGTCTATATCAACCCTCATTTTTGGAAGTTCGAGAAGAGTTTATTTATTTACAACGTCGTGAATAACTTCCATCTTACATTCTGTATCTCTCATGTGGTTGGTCACATCCCCGACGGACTCCGTTCCGCGTATCTCCAGCGCTGCTAATGCAATCGTTCAGTTGGGATCAACTTTATCATAAATATGCTGAAGTGTCACCATATTCCACAAATGTATTTAATTTTATTCATGATTAATTTATCCATTAATATTTAGTATTGGGGATATGAATTGATAATCAAGGCACCATTTAAAACTACTATTTATTAGATCACGTATGTGTATTGCATTAATTAAATAGACGTGATTTAGAGATGGGATTTGGATGGCTTGAATTGTCAATTATACGTTAGTGTTCCTCAGGGTCGTTTGCTGGGCTAGTGGACGCCAGTGGCGAACGCACTCAACATTCGTTAGTCTCACAATACCGTGCTGGGGTGCGGCCACGGCCTCAAGGAAGTGCCCACTGCCCACACGCGTGCCGGGATCCCGCAAGGCCGTGACCATTCCGTCCAAATCCCGTGGGTTTCCCGTACGTGTGTGGCGGCCTTAACAGTAAACTGTGGAACATTGGCGGAAAAGCTAATAAGAACAAAACTAAGCAACAGTTATACAGAAAGAGACTTTATAGAAAAAAAGTAAGTCATCCCCTCATTTTATGCATTTCAATTATTTATAAGCGAATTGTATACATGTTAACTTTAATTTCTTTGAGATTCTCAGTTGGTATAGGCAATTCGTTGTTATAATGTAACTAATGTCGCTGTATGAATTCTCAGTGAGCCCATTGGTTATTATTGCATGAAGATTGTATCATGGTAGCAACTTTAAGTGGTAAATCTTAGCACTGTTACGCTAGTAAAATTTCACTTACCCTTGCGGGTAATGTGCGCTCACGGACAAACGCAGTTCGACATCTATGGTACTACGACATCATCTCTGGAACAGCTGAAACTCCCTCCAGCACCGAGACTGGTGGATTAGTGATTGACGTCTGGTGCTGATATTTCGAAGGACGTGGATTTGAATCCATAATTTGAATTTATGTAGTTTTCCGAAATCGTTCCAGTCGGATTCCGAAATGATTTGTTTAAAAGACCATGGCCAAATTCGTTTCCGTTCCTTGCCGTTACGCGTCTATCAGTGTTAAGCAACTCCTTGCTACGGACGTTTATCTAAGTACAATTTTTACAATGATGTGTTTTTAATTTAGTTTATTGTTTGGTGAAATCTTCAGTGAATCTCAGTCGTTGTACCTGTGATTAGATGTGCAGTTTTCGGTTTAACCAACTTAAAAATTATAGCCGAAAAGTGATGTTCAAAAAGCGAAAAGTTATAATCTGGTTTTTCGATATGACAGTTAAGAAAGATCATTAGACATAATTAAATACCTCTGAACAAATATATTGTTGGAAGAATTTCTGAAATCAAGCGATGTTATTACGTGTTATCGCATTTATATAACCACAAAATGTAGAATTTCTATGTTGGTTACAATGTTACGCATTTGGAGTTAATAAGAAGAGATTTTTTAATGTGTACGTTTGAAGAGAAAGGAACACATGACATGATTCACTTAACATACCAGTATCTATGGCGTTCTTGTTGAAGCTGCACTCGACGGAGAGAAAATGTTACATTTGGATACAAATTGCAAGAATTTTCGATCAGCACATCTGAACTGTCTTTATTAAGCGTTTTGAAGGTTCTCTTATACAAGAATACATGCAGGGATAATCCGTCAGCATACACATCAGTCTTTATCATGGGGAGCACAGTTACTCGCGTCTTGTAGCATTCCTTAAGCTACAGGTGCTAAATGGGTGACAGCGATCAGATGCCGCCGTACGGCCCCTCTGGGCCTCACGGTCATGACAGTATGTCATGTAGCATCATACGCTAAATAAATAAAATAAGAAGTCTTTATCATCACCAATATACTATGCTAACTGGAATAAAATATATTTTGAGCATTTTCTTAAATCAGCCTCAAAAATCTTTCCTTCTATAGACACCATATCGTTACATAGCGCACCTGCGCTATCAGGCAAGTGACTGCATGTGACGGGAAGTCTTGGCTGCATTATGTAAAGACGTGGCTGACAGTCCCGCTAAGTTTCGATCACTGGATGCTAATGTCAGGCGTGAAAAGACAGGACATGAGAAGAGCCTTCGCGATGTGTATCTGAAACCAGGTGTGTCGGTGTGACTCCGTTGAGCACCCCGCTCAGCGGCTTATAACTGTTCCGCCAATCTGATAGCGCACTGTCGTTACGTCAAGTGCGAAACGAGTCGAGTAGCGTCTGCATAAACAAAGCGCAGCTCTTGAAATGGTCAAAAGGAAAGTTCAGTGTGAGCGCAGAGAGCAGCAGGCGTGCCGTGGCGTGCGGAAGTGAGCCTTTACGACCGCAAATTTACTGCCTGCCCACTGACGTAACATCACAGCTCACAGAGCGAATACGATCCATTCCAACTTTAAAAATTGTCGCAGCAAGAAATGTCGCAATCACAGAGGCATCACTTTAACATGTAACAATATTAAACTTTATGGAAGGTCCCACAGAAGTAAAAATTATTCTCCTGATAGAAGCTAGTCTTGCTTAGAGATTATATGGGCGCAGTAATGTAATCACCGAGGTTAGATGGTGACGGATAACGCTTGAGCTTGGCATTCGGGAGGACGCGAGTTAAAGACCCCGTCTACCCTTCTCGATTTAGGTTTTCCATGGTTTCCTAAATTCATGGTGCGTTTGGCCTATTTCAGCTGCCATGATTATAAGAAGGCTCTGTATATGACTTTCCTGAATACCAAAACAGCATTTGAATCCGTTTATGGTCTCAAAGTACTAATTGAAATCGATGGAGTAACTGTTGACATAGGTATTGAGAAGAATGAAAACATTTGCAATAAATTGACAAGTTATATGAAATCACTGGTGGGAATGACAAAAACATTTAGAATGGAAACAGTTTTAAGGCAGAGTAGACTTCCAACACGAAGAGATCTTATGAAGACTAAGTCACAAAATCGGTAATGAGAAAATCAAAACCACCCTATTTGTTGTTGACATTCTTGAATGGCGAGATTCATACAGAGTGGTACATATAAGAAACGATCAGCACCTGGATAAAGATATGATAGTTACACCCAGAAATGGAAAACGTGAAGGTTCTGTTCAAATTGAAGGGAAAAAATTGATTACGTTGGTATGCAACTTAAGAACAGGTGAGCGATTCTAAAAAAAAAAAAAAAAAAAAAATGGGATGAAATAACCAATCCTTGACTTATGTGGTACGACCATGTATGTCTTGTCCAAGAACAGTCATAAAAACGTACTAAACACAACTGAAAAATCAAAGGCTCAATGGAGGATCGCTGGTCGGACGCAGAGATTGGATAAGGAAAGACAGTAAACAAAACTGAGATATAATTGAGGATAGATAGAGGTACTAGGACAGAAGATGAGGAGCTTCATTCGCCGATCAATAAAGTATATGGAACAGATAGTTATAGACTGAACAAAATGCACTATGCTGTGTGGGCTTTGTAACTGCTGTTACATACGTTTGGCTATAGTGCAATTTGAAAATAAAATCAGTCCATTAAACCTTAACAGTCACCCTGTATACTACATTTGAAGAATGACCTTGAGGAGCGTTATAGGATTGTTATTAGGGTACTCTAATTAGTGCTATCGCTAAAATGTGTGGCGCGCATAGACTTGTTGAAATACGAAATACAATTCCGTAGAAGGTAAGATCGATTTGATTTACCACGATCTGTACTAGTCGAGTGGTGAGAGCCTTGATTTGTAAGTGGAGATCCCCATTCAAGTAATGGTTCCAATCGGAATTTTTAAAGGTCCTAAAAATAACTTTCAATTCTGGTATTACCACATTCTGGTGTAGCACATTTGGGGGACTCTATGATCGGATTCCCCATTTAGTTAAAGGTCCAGAAGGAAAGGAACTGACACTGATAACAGCGTCAGTTTGTTCAAGTACCCGTTTCTTCTTTTCTTTATTAGAAACATTTAACAAACATTCACATTGTGGATAAACCTAAGATTGTTTTACGTTATATTTTCTCAGATTTAAAATCAAGGACAATTTGATCGAGCGTTGTGGGTGAGCTAATAACGCTCTGGCCTCGCATTCGGGAGGACGGCTGTTTGAATCCCCGTCCAGGCATCCAGGTTTGGAATTTCCATGGTTTCCCCAAATCACTCCAGAAAAATGCCGGGATGCTTCCTTCAAAATACCATGGCCGAATTCCTTCCCGTCCCTTGTACGCAGTTCTTTCCCACCTCTAATGACCTCGACGTCGACGAGGCGTAAAGCCGTAAGTAACAAAAAGAAAAATTTGCAATTTATTTAAACTACGGATTGCTGGAAGCCATTTCGAATACAGTCTGGACTTTTTCAACGAATTCTTACCTCATTATCATGACTGTTTGATACTGAAATTTCGTCAGAGAACAAGAACAGCCTAAAATGTTTCTGGTAATAAATGTTGCTGACCATACACGTTTCTCACAGTTGGACGAATTATACTTGAGAGGCATTAAAAAAACAGCATCAATGAGAAACCAAGCACTTTGCAACGCAGTACCAGGGGTGTAGTTACTATGGGGCTAGGCGGTTCAGTGCACCGGGGCACCTACGCTCATGGTGCCCCAAGCATACCTCAGAGGGTCCCAAGCATACCTCAGGGGACCCCAGGCTCACCTCAGGGGACCCCAAGCTCACCTCAGGGGGCCCCAAGCGCACCTCTGGCACCCCCAAAGCGCAGTTCAGTGGACCAACGGTCCTTCACGGCTTCACGGCAAACTGGCGACCTTATTTTTTAGCTCTACCGTCGTCTAATGAGGCCCCTGAGACACAGGGAGCCCCTCACTAAGGGCCCTCACTGCTCAGGGACCCCCAAGCACAACTCAGGGGGCCCCAGCCTCAGCTCAGTGGCCCCTACCAACAATGCAAAAAAAGGTCGCCCATCTGGCCTGAGGGCGCAAAATAATTTTTTTGCACCGGGGCCCTTGTTGACCTAGCTACGCCACTGCGATGCACTTAGCGTAATTGTGTAAAACTCGACAATTTGATCGATGATTAAGCCCGACACGATACAATATTACCACGAAACATACAGCAGAAATTTTATGATACAACTTTGGACGTAACATAATTTTAATACTACAATTAGAAAGGAGTTGCAATAACTGTTTCTTGTCTTTCACGGGGCGACGGTAAACATTTTGAGAGGGTTAAAAATATGGCTTATGAGTAATGTCTTATTAGAAATTTAACTGACAACAATTTCAAAGTCTTTACCTTTAAAATGAAACTTTTTGACAAAAAATTGATCCATTTAGAGTCAAATTTCTAGTACTCGCGATAACTCAACAGGATTTGATAAAGCAACCGAATAAGAAGCAACAACCCAGCTCTGCACTCAGCAACAGTTGCATTTGCTAAAAGGAGGGAATGTAATAATGTCGCGATGAATATTTGGTCAGTCAGGCTGGCGGCGTGTAAGTGGCGCAGCAGGCAGCACCTCGCCTGCCGCCTGGGGTCGCCTGGAGTCAACGAGACCCGCTCTCGGCCGTGGACCCCAGTTAGCGTGTTTGCACTCGCGAGATGGACAGCGGCTCTGCCCGCCAGCTGAGCACACTCGGGGCACGTGTGTGGTGG
The DNA here is from genome assembly GCA_031002005.1 of Vandiemenella viatica. Classification (NCBI taxonomy): domain Eukaryota; kingdom Metazoa; phylum Arthropoda; class Insecta; order Orthoptera; family Morabidae; genus Vandiemenella; species Vandiemenella viatica. The sequence continues at coordinate 361,690,915 of JARYHS010008074.1, read as the reverse complement.
GCGGGGGCGCTTCACAGAGTGGATAGGATGTACGAGGCATCTGCTAACACATAGCGGCAGTGTGTTTACCAGAACTTCATATGTCCACCAGTAACTAAATGAAAGGGAATAATTTATTAAACTAAGTTTGGAAAGATCGTGCAATATGCTTGCGTTATCTTTTACCCCGTTACACGACACAGTCATCTTTTATTTGTTTCTTATAATTCACATTATGCAAGATTGAGTTGAAGAGAAATTTTCCGATACATATATCCCATGTTGATACTAGTGTTGCAAACTGAAAAAAAATTTTTTTTTTCAGATTTGTGAAAAAAAAACATGAAAAAAAACTTAGCACCCTTTTTTTTTCTAAATTTTTTTTTTTCAGAAAACTATATATTTGATAAATTATAGTTTTATTTATGGAACTTACATTTTACATGTGTGTTTTAAACGTTACTAAATCATATAATATCTTACATAATGATTCATAAATGTATCTATATAGGTAACATAATTTTTTATTCATCTTCTATGTCGGAACCACATTCAGTAGTATCAGTACTACCAACACTAGTTCGGTCGGAGTTGAAATTTTCTGTTTCTTCTTCTGTCCCCTCTAGATCCATAACTTCAAAAATAGTTACATTTTCTTTTACCGGTTGTATTGCATGCAAAAGCTTTTGAGATTGCAATTTTAAATTGTGAGCAAAGTACACACTGTGAATGAATACTGCCCCGATAGTTCTGTATTACGGTCTTTTAAGAATTTGAATATATTATCATACAAAATAGGAGCTTTATTTGTTTTCAATCGTTGGTTTACGCCAACGGTTGCAATGAAATTATTCATAATTACTGACAATGACTCAGTATTATCACTATACGCTGCGAGTTTAACAAGTATATGACTATAAGGAAAGCACAACAAGTAATAAAAAGAGGCAAAAAACCGTAGTTAAATTTCCTAATTTTTTTAAAAGATTTGTAGGTCTACAGATAAATTTGTAGGGCCTGGCAGCACTAGTTCAAATAGCGAGTATCAATCCAAACAATGGGGAACGGCCGAACGGGGATTCCTTCTCACGCAACCTAGCCTTTTCGGGAAGTCCCCTTTCGTAAAAGAAAACTTCAGTCGATGTTACCAATATTTTTTTTTTCTACTGAACCAGAAAGTTATAGTAGATTTAAAAGTAAGATAAGTACTTAGTATAAACTCTAAAACAGTCATATTAAATGATAAATGCCTTAAAAATTTGAAATTTAGTAGTTATGAAAAAAAACATGTCCCAGAAAAAAAAACATGTTTTTTTTCACAGTTTTTTTTTTCATGTTTTTTTTTCACGTCAGAAAAAAACTGTTTTTTTACAACACTAGTTGATACCTTAGTAATTTTTCGATATTTATAGGAGTAATTAGCAAATAGCGCTTCTGTTGATCTTTGCATTTAAATTACTGCTCCTGAGTTGATAGGATTGGCAGGTCAGATATTCAACTTAACATTTTCAGGGTATGACGCATTGGTAATAGATATCAATGTACTGTTCTGTCTTTCGTTGTAACATAGGTATATTCAGATCCACTAAAAGGACTATGATATATTTTATTATATTCCCACCACCCAATGCCTATACTTCGTCCATATTTCCAATTTATTATAAGATTTACTTATTTGATAAAATTTGTTAGAAAATATCAATTTAAATTAGTGCAGACTGTAAGGCTAGTTTAGTGGTAGTAAATTAATCACCCTTAAATGAACATTAATTAGATATAATAATGAACTTGAATGACTGCGACGAGAGCAAGTTATCTATATTAGCAATGGCACTAACCTATAACCAGTTATTACCAAGTAATTAACTATGCTTATAAACCGATAGATGTTTTTTTTGTTTTTTGTTTTTTGTTTTTTTTTGTTTTTTTTGTTTTTTTGCTGTCGTCAATCTTTCGATTGGTTTGATGCAATTTTCCATCCCTTCCTACCTTGTGCTACCCTCTTCATCTCTACATACCCCTTACAATCCACGTCCTCAGTTATCTGCTTCATATATTCTAATCTCTGTCTTCCTATGCAGTTCTTACCTTCGACTGTTCCCTCCACTAACAAATTAACAAAACCTGCATGTCTCAAAATATGACCTACCACCCTGTCTCTTCTTTCTGTAAGACTCTTCCACAAACTTCTTTCCTCGCCCATCATTTCCAGAACACGTTCGTTTCGTACTTTATCCGTCCACTTAATCTTCATCATCCTTCTAGAGCACCACATTTCAAATGCTTCAATTTTCTTTCTTTCTGGTTTTCCTAAAGTCCATGCTTCACTACCATAAAGTGCTGTGCTCCATTGAGTTTTAAAAAGTTCTTTCTAAGTCCTAGATCAATATTTGAAACTAAAAGATTTCTCTTTTTCATGAAGGCTCCTTTTTCTAGTGCTATTATGCTTTTAACATCATTCCTGCTTCGGCCAATGGTTGTAATTTTGCTTCCCAAGTATCAGAATTCTCTTACTTCTCCTACTACATCCAAACCTATTTCTGTACTTAAACAAATATGATTGGTATCATTTCTGCTACATTTCATCACTTTTGTATTGTTCTGATTTATATTTAGTTCAAAATCTTCCTTCAGTATTCTGTTCATGCCATTCAGTAACTTCTCGATATACTCAGCCTGTTCTGCTAACAAGACAATGTCATCAGCAAATTGTAGAATACTGATTTTTTTCTCCTCGAACCTTTATAACACATGAGAATTTTTCTTTTACTTTCTTTATTGCTTCCTCTACATACAAATTGAATATGAACGGGGATAGACTACAACCTTGCCTCACACCCTTTTTAACTGATGCATGTTTCTCATGATTCTCTAGTTTTATTATAGCCACTTGATTCTTATATAATTTATTAAGTATTCTTCTATCTCGATAGTTTTGTCCTGAATTCTTTATAGTTTTGAGCATCTTGTCCCACCTAACTTATCAAAAGTTTTTTTCTAAATCAACAAACGCCATAAAAGTATCTTTGTTTTTCTTCATCCGCCCTTAAACTATTAATCTTAAAGCCAGAATTGCTTCCCTTGTACCTCGGTTTTCCTAAACCCAAACTGATATTCACCTACTATCTTTTCCACTACCCTATCCATTCTTTTGTATATCATTCTAGTGAATAATTTTTAAGCATGTGATGTTAGGCTAATGGTGCGATAATTCTCACATTTCTCGGCTTGGGCTTTCTTGGGAAGTGTGAAGATGATATTTTTATTAAAATTAATTTGAATTTCTCCTGTTACATTACTTTTTAATATCAGTTTGAATAATTTTTTGATTCCTTCTTTTCCTAGGGAATTAAGAAGTTCTGCAGGGATCTCATCAATTCCAACTGCCTTATTTTCTTTCAAGTCATTCAGAGCTTTATTAAATTCTGTCCTCAAAACAGTATCTCCTAAGTCATCAGTGTCGACATCGCCTTCCTTTTCTATTACGCTATTATTCAAGTCATCCGCATCAAACAGTTTCTCAATGTATTCCTTCCGTCGGTTAGCTCTATCGTCTGTGCTTAGAAGACGTTTCCCATCGGCAGCTTTAATGTTTACACCACTTTTTTTTCATTTCTCCAAAATTTTGCCTCCTGAATTAATGTTGGGAAGATATAAGCTGTTAAACAGGCTAAGATTCCGGACTATATGCAAACAGAACATACAGGGGTTGGACAAAATAATTTGAACACCTCACATTCACATACTATTGATTTATTAATAGGGTGTTGGTCCACATATTGCTTGTAGAATAGCTGCAATTCTTCACTGAATATATTCTTGTATTGTCTGAATAGTTTCCAACGTAATTTTTTCCCCATTCTCGTACCAAAGCATCCACCAATTGCTTCAATGATGTTGGAGGTGGAAATCTGCTCCTTAGACTCTGCTCTAGAACTCCCCACAACGGTTCAATTATGATGAGGTCTGGCGATTGTGCTGGATAGGGAAGATGTTTGATGATATTCTGATGTTCCTCGAACCAGAACAGAACCTTTTTGGATGTGTGTAGAGGCGCATTATCATCTTGGAATATGGCAGTGTTTGGCACCGGTATGCTAGTCATAGTAAGAACTTCATCATTGAGGATGCCAAGATATTCATTCTCAGTCATCCGGGCAGTGATTTTAATGAGAGGACCAGCTGAATACCACGATATAGCCGCCCAAATCATAACGGAACCTCCTTCATGCTTGACTGTAGGACGCAAGAACTCCGAATCGTAGGGTTTCATTCGGGGTTTTCCACACATAAAAAATGTGAACATGTGAACGATGATTCATTGGACCATACCACATTCTTTTAATCATCAAGTGTCCAGTTTTTATGATCGTGGCACCACTTGTTTCGCAGCTTAGCGTTGGTTGCCGTTATAATGTGTTTCGCAATTGCAGCCCTTCCATGAATGTTAGCTTTTTGGAGCTCCCACCGTATTGTTTTTCTCAAAACAGTGTTATTCAGGTGTGTGTCGAGTTCTGCTGTCACTTTTTCCGCGTTAGTTTTGTGCTGTCTGGCCACAATACTTTTTAATGTTCGTTGGTCTCCGTCTGTTAACTTTTCGTCCACTATTCCTCCTCGCCGAAGATGTTTTACCATGTTTTGTGTATGCTTTCATTACCGTGGATACTGTCGCTCGTGAGACGTTAAACAGTTCAGCTGATTTCGTCACAGACGCTCCCGGTAATCAAGCTCCAACGATTTGCGTTCTTTCGAAGTCTGAGAGATCAAACATTTCACCGATCGCTTGTTGTAATCGTCACAGAAAAAAACGCATAATAACCTGGCACATAACCTACAAGACCTGTCACATCAACTGCGGCGTACATGCGCGTCGCAGTATTCACACGGTAGTAGTGGTACCAGCATGCAACAACCCGTACTATATCGCATGGTGTTCATATTATTTTGTCCAACCCCTGTACATCATACGTACTCTCTCTCACTTAGAACTTCTTGTTGGCCGAAAAATCAAAATAAATGTTGACACAGGATTGGGTGTACTTCTCCAGCTGGGTCAAAGAATGATGTATTTAATTAAGTTTCGGTCTGTTAGTTATATAGTAACAGCTCCGGCTAGAACAGGCAGAGATAAGAGAAGTACAACAGCCGTAATAAGTACTCACCAAACTAGTCAATGTTGTCCTGTCTAGAGATATATTAGGTGATCGTATATTAATGCCTGTAGCAATAAAATTTATTGCTCCTATTGTAAATGATACCCCGGCTAAAGTTGAAAAGAAGATTGCTAGATCAACTGATTTTCTTCTATGTGCAATTGCACCAGCAAGGTCACGTTTTTTCATGTTTCTAGTACTTTCCCTGTAGACCTAATATTCCACTAAATGAACACAATGATGATGTTTCAGTTTTCGTTGACTCTACTTTTTTTTTGTTATGGTTTTACGCCTCGTCGACGTCGGGGTCATTAGAGGCGGGAAAGGACTGGCGGCAAGGAACTGGAAGGAATTCGGCCATGACCGTTTGAAGGAAGCATCCCGGCATTCACCTGGAGTGATTTGTGAAAACCGTAGAAAATCCAAATCTGGATGCCCGGACGGGGATTCGAACTCGCGTCCTCCCGAATGCGAGGCCAGAACGTTAACCGTTCACCCACCACGCTCGGTGTGATTCTGGTATTCCGAAATTTCTGCTATTCACATATATATATATATATATATATATATTTAATAGCAGTAAGGGTAGGGAAATGAATTCGTTTTGATACAAAATTATAGAGAGCAATGCCGTTTGTTGAACGCCTCGTTTTTACGATGAAAAATACCCCTGTTCGGCGTAGTGTTTGCTACCTCCTACCTGCTTCCTTCTCAGTTTTACCGTAATTCGAAGAAGTCGTTACAGAAACATGCGAAGAGCAATACAGTGTTAGGAGTCACTGCTTTCGTGTTTACAGTGATGCGTTGTGTAACGCCGTAGCGAGAAGTGTCCGTTACGCATGCTCGGTGTTTGGCGGCGGATTAGAGTGACGAGGCGCTGCCAGTTGCCGCCTCGAGATAAAGACGGCCGGCGTCTCCTTCACTGGTGGGCAGATTACAGACGCTGGACAACACCGACATGTCGTGAATGGTTTCGACGAGCGCCTGAAAACAGTTCGACGTTCAACCTTCCCTTGGTTGGCTTGGAGGAAAGAGGCGGGTGTGAGTGAAAGCGTTCTGGCTTGATCTTCGAGGGGACTTGATTTCGATTCCCTATCCGGCTACCGTGTACAGTCGGATTACATATCCAGTGCATTCATCTCGATTTCTGTTTTTCATGGCTTTCCGAAATCACTCCAACCAAATACAGCCCCGGAGAAAATCAACCACTAATAAACATGTTACCTTAGCTTCCCCACATGACACAGTTTCACTCCATCACCAACGAGTTTTCTTACTCCAAAACATCAAATTGGACCAACCAGCGGTGATAAGATGGTATTTGAACGTTTAAGTCTTCTTAAGAGCTATCTGGCTAACGTCCAGAATTTAACATCAGAGCGATTATAACGGAACCGTCAGTTAAATGTAAATTGTTAGTTCTGTGTTTATTACACTTACAGGAGGTTCATAAATTTCTTGATTATTTCATAATGGTAAAAAGTGAAAACATGAAGGCAGAAAAGCTTTAAATATTTTATTGCATGACGACATAAACCGTCAATGCTAAATGTCAAATTTAGAACTACTTTCATTCGATTTAATAGTGTTACTATAACGGTTGACACTTGGCTCTTTCCTTCTTTTTACCGTCCATATGTTACATTTACTCTCCTCCTTCTCCTAGAAACCCTTGAAATTTTGGATCAATCTCCTAAAAGTTGCTCTATCTTGTATTAAATATTCTGTTATTCCGATCTCAATCATATATTTCTTTACTCCTTGGATCCACTGGTTGCCCTTCTTACTCTTGTAAACATGGTTAAAAATTCTTTTTTCTCTGTTCTTATCCATTCTCATTATGTGACCAAAAAAACTGATACTTCTCTTTCTGATCGTGTTTGAAATCCTTTCTATATCTTCTTCTTTGTATAGATCTTTATTCCTCCGGTGTCTAAAATCACCATTCAAAAAAAAATTCACTTATAATTAAAATCATGTTATTCTTAAAGTAAGCAAGAAACAAAAGAAATTTTCTGAATGAAGATTGTAAAATAACTGTTATACAATCCAAAAGTAATTGGAATGGGAACTAATAAAAACGATTCAGTTTCTAAAATTTCCAACATGTATGTTCATTGCTACTCTACTGATCCCTGCCGCATCTAAAATAATCATTATATTATTTAAAAAAAAAAACGGTATCAGCGAGAGCAGATGTTTCATTACAAAAGTTTATCTAACTGAACCACGAAAGGATGATAATCATACGTCTGAGTATTTTTACCTCAGGGAAAATAAAGTACCATAATTTCAAACATTATACAGTGGTTATTAATATTATACAGTGGTATTCGATACATCTGTACATTATTAGACACAGCTGTTTACTTCATGAGATTAAATGTCACGTCATCAGCAGATCAAATACAAAAAGTTTAACTTAATTTCTTTTCATCCATTTAGTAAGATACTTAAGTTCATTTAAGTTACAGCACACCGAATGAACCGTGAAACACGCTTTTTACATGGCCTGACATTCCTCAAGGTGTGTCAGATAACTGGTAGGCAATCGGGGAAATCCAAACGGAAGGCAGCTGGCGATGCGTCATCAAGGACGTTGTCGAGCGAGGTGACGCAAATGGAGCCGGAATTCCACCTGGCGGGAGAAATCAGCACTCGCAGGCCGGAACACGGCAGGTTCCCGGAAACGGAAAGTCGCCCTGCCCTGACACGGAGCCACTTTACGTCAAACGAAACGTTCGCGGTACAACAAGAACTTACAATGACCATGCCTGACGCAGCTGGAATTTGAATGTCTGAGTAGATAACGGATCTCACGTCGAATATACAGACACTACGTAAGATTCCGAGCCTGGACGGTGAGCAGAAACACTCCGGCTTGGCATTCTTTCAGTTTCCCATGGTTTCACGAAATCATTTCAAGTGAATGCTCGATGGTTCCTTCAAAAGACCATGGCCGACTACCTTACCGCTCCTGTCTTCCCTTTAATGACCTGTATGTCTATAAGGAATAAACCATCAAAACAAAAAACGTAAGACGACTTTACAGCAATAGCTATTGGCATCCTATGAAATGATAATTGAAACAGAATATTCGAAGACATTTTGTATTAAAGTGTAATTACAAGACAAATCAATGCATAAGAATTTTTTTTTTTAACAGAACTGCTAAGCAAATTTTACAATAAATAATATTTCTTTTAAAATTATGTACTAAACGTTTGAGATATAATTTTACTTGAGCGAAGCTTGTGGGATACAAGATTTTTAATCTGTCGATATTATCTTTGAAAGACCTGAAATTGATCAGCATGTAACATCATGGTTACGAAATTGTTAATGTGTAGTTGTTGTGAGATATCCACTTTCGAAACGCATGATTGATGCACAGACGAACATGGTCGAGTTCTCGACTTGTGTGACAGCGTGTCGCGTCTTCTGTAACTGCCTGTCGAGCCTGGTGTGTGAGCGGAAACATTCGGTCCTGACATCCATATATCGGTTTTCCATCGTTTCTGCTGCTCGCTAATACCGGGTCGGGTGCTTCAAGAAGAACTTGGCCAATTTCCTTCAAATTCGTGACGAGTATTCGTATTGCTCACCAATCAAGCTCGCTGGTGAATTTTCGATCACTCAACAAGCAGTCGCTTGTAACATATAACCCACTAGATTTACTGTTAGGCGGCGTCCGTTAATTACATGTGGTATTTTTCTGCATTCTAAAGTCACTGATGATTTCTGAATATCTGATATCGGTGCCTGTTTCTGTTTAGTCTTGGGCTATTCCCTTTATCCTCTTACAAAGAAGACATTGACAATTAGTGCTCAGTTATTATATACCGACTCAATGAACAACCAAAATTTCATCAGTAACTAGGGGGCATCCATATTACGTCAGGTGTTTTCCCGGATTTCCGGACCTCCACTCCCTTCTGGTGAGACTTCGTGAGATCTGGTCCGACGCCCCCCTCCCCCCCCCCCCACCCCGCTCTGGTGAGAGCTGGTCCGTGAGATCCCCCCCCCCCCTAGAAATCGACCTCTCAACTTTTTGAGACTTTTTTTTAGGTCTCACTCTCGCAATGCCGTTTACACCCCCACCTTTCGACGAAATTCCCCCTAAAATCGACTTTCCCGTCATTTGTAGACTTTTTTTTTTGCCTCTACGGTCCACAAAATATAAAAATATTTCCAAACCATCACGTGAGATTTCTGTTGACCCCTCCCTCCCCCTTGGTGTGATTTCGCCAGACCCCCCCCCCTATTTCAACTCACCTAATTTATGGACGCCCCTTAGAATGCACCACGAGGAGAACAGGTGGAATATGATTCGAAAAACTAATATTACTTCTCAACCATAGAAATATTAGCCTTGGTAAGTACACTACGAAGTTTCGAATTATGTGTAGTTGGTCTAACTGTCGTGCTGTTTAAGACCTGAATTAGGGTGAAGCTTTACCTTTCGCGCTGTGGCTCAATGTATTTCTCTGCGACTTGAGGAGTTACGCACCAGCGGGTTATTGCTGAAGCTAACACCCGGCGCCCCACTGCGACCGCCTGTGAACTGGTTCCGTTCAGCACCAGTTCACTCTGAGTGCAGAGGTGAAGGGAGGTGGTGACGCCGAAACGCTTGGATGGACCGGACTAATCAGAGGTCACAGCCCGCAGCCATAGCGGGATCCAGCACGAACGGCTGCTGTGCTCATTTCTCAACCGTTCTTACGTACACATAACTTTTCATTAGTCATCCCGTCCCGTGGAGCTTGTATCCTAATCGTCCTTATTGCTATCTAACTCCGATATTTCAGTGAGAAATGCAAAGTCGTAAAACTCTTTTTATAAATTCTGCAGACAATATTTAGCATCATACCGTTTCGTACATTTCCTACATTTGTAATGTGATTTTCTGAGTAGTAACCAACCTTAAACCAAAATTGGTTTAATGATTTCTAGTTCCATTCTCTAAAATAAGCCTGTACTAATGTTTTGTTTCTCACATTATTTCTAAAATAAATTGATACCTGTTATAAGTATGGTTGCTGTCGAAGTAAATGTGGCGTAAGGAAGGTATTCGTATGTGGAAACCTACACATATGCTACTAAAATTTTTGACGGCTCTATTCTCAAGTGGTTATTAGGATTTTTTTTTTTTTAGTTATAACGCTACGGGTCGTCGACATCGATGGCATCACAGCCGGGAGAGCATTGCTGAAAGAACAGATAGGTATTTGATCGTGACATTTTGAAGATTAATACCGGTATTCGCCTGGAGTGGTTTCGAGAAATCATGCAAACGCAAAATCCGGGTGGTCACACTTCGCATATAAGCCGTGTTATCCCGGATCCAGGCCTATCGTTAACTGCAACACCCACCAAGCTGGATGGTTATACAAGTCGTGAGTGGACAGTGAATTCAAACCAGGGAATTAATATGATAAGACACTGTTCATAATGAGAATTCAAAGATTTGTGACCAAATCTACTTACTCTCTTCAGTAATATCACGCTGTGAAGTAAAAACAAATAAATAAAAATAAAATAAAAACAAAAAGACTGAAATCTACGCCTTATTTCTTTTATGCTGCCAGGTACAACTGATAGCTTCAATTTTCAGTTATTTCTGCAGTTATGTGTGGTGTTTTGTAATACTTACAACAATGATTTGAACCGAAGACCTCTCGATCTCCAGTCAGACTGAATCACTGAACCACCAGACCGCTTCAGAAATCATAACGTCCGCTTTCCGCGTACATTAGAAAACTGCTACGAATTACGGTTGGTATTACTGATTCAGCACTCCAGCGTGACTGCATAGCCCACTCCAACTCTCTTTGAGATCTGATACCATACACTTCAAAATGGATTTGGTGCTATTTTCCTTGGTCGAAATAAAAACACATTGCAAACCCACTAATTTAACTTCAGCAGGTCGTATTAAAGGTAAAAAAGGTGATGTGTAAGATTATAAGCTGCGTAGAAACAAGATAAGTATGGTCTTCCTGGAATTGAAATTTGCTTGTTGTATCTGAACAGTCTCTTAAATCTTTAAGGACTACGGGAGATGGGGACTTGTATCTTTCTAAGCGTTAAGTAACAAAATGTTGACTATTCAGCGCCTCGTAGATGGTGGTTTCTCAACAGTTTGCTGCAAACCCTTACGGAACTACCACCCTGTGATTAGAGAGACAGATCTCCTTGAAACTCAAGTTCTTCTAGCCAGTAAATAAAGACTTAATTGCAGCGCACTTCATTAAACCATATATCCTACGCTACGTCCCAGTCCAGTAATATCGCAGATTTATGAACGTATGTATTAAAATTTATGGCCTCGTAAAATGTGCTCAGATTTCATAAGCGAATAGACACAGATAGAATTGCTTTTGCTATGTGTGATCAAATTGTTAATCACTAATTGAATACATAGATCATCACAAACTAAATATTGATCTTGCGAACGTAAGTAATTGTCGATTAATAACTACTTTTCCAAACCGAATGACATAATAGTTTTTGATAAACGTTCATATGTTCTCAGTATATTACTGAGTTTTAGAAGAAAATAAAGTTGGAAGTGAAAATTTTTAAACAACGATAATATTTCATTAAACTAAAAAAAGGTAGATGCGCAGAAATTATCCCTAGAGTACGGAAATAAATATTGATGTAAATTTAGAATAATGTATATGCCAGTTACAGTTTACAACTTTACGCTGCTAAGCTTTGCTTCAGTGACATGTAAAGAAATTATATTTTGAAGATATCAGATATTCCAGCTCTGGTGTATTGACCTGAATACTTTAAAGATTATGTCAATCCAGTGTAGCAATAAAGTTTCACATCCCACAGAAATTGTTCTCAACAAAACGACTCTGTCGACAGCCGTGGGGGAGGATGAACGATATCCCGTCAGTTATGCCGTAGTTTTCTCGGTCATGTCGAGCGCATAAATGTGAACAGCGTTACGGTTATGTCAGAAACCATTATCGAGAACAGTTAGCACTATCATCATTAACTGAGAAACTTTGTGTTTGGTCTGTCAACGCTCTGTCTTAACTGAAATTTAAGATGAATCACTGAGCGCTTTGGCGAACGTAAGCAGATACGATACCGCCGCCAGAGATGAGGGAGTTACCAGATATAGAGGTGAATCTGCGTGTGAGCTGATCAAAAGCTCCACTGAAAGCAGAGAACAAGCAATGTGGGATTAGCGTGGCGACATACGAGACCGGAAGCAGCCATTAGGCACGTCAGATAAGAAAGGCAGTTAGTTAGCCCCCCCGGGGTGGGCTGGTGGTATGTGGGTAGAGGGAGGCTCCCGGAAGAGACTCACAAAGCACTGTGACGTGAGGCGCCACTGGCGGTTACTGCAATACGGAAGTATGCGCGAGCTTTCAGACTCTAGCATTAACATAGGTTATTCCCGCAATTTTTACAAACTCACGCATCAGTAAAGGTCTGGCAGCGCAGTGATTATTACACACGTTGCACCACGTCGGTCGCGCTTATATTCCCGTGTGGAAATTTGGATTACTTCCTCCACTATTTGCACAGCGAGAGGAAGTCACTAAACGTTTGTGTTGTGCACCATGGCGCTACTATCTGCCAGCCTCAAATAGTAGCCTTACTGACACATGCGTACCTGATTGGGACCTTACATTGATAAGCCAGAACATGATGACTACCTACCTGCTATCGATATAAACCCGTCACCTGACGAGGAATGACAGCTAGTCAGACACTTGCACGGTGCATGTCGTTTCAGTGAGCGTGCTATCCGTGTTTAGAATGGGGAATGCGTGCGATCCGTGGGCAGACTGTGATGGCCCGGAGGCTCGGCACGAGCATTTCGGAAACTGCACGATTTGTCGGGTGTTCGAGGAGTGCTGTGGTGAGTGTCTTCAACAAGTGGTGAAACCACGTTCAAACGTCGAGGGGTTGGGCGACCACCCCTCATTCCAGATGTCGAACGTCGAGATTGGGCAGACTGGTAAAACAGGACAGGAGGCGAACTGTGGCGGAACTAACATCAGACTTTAATGCTGCGCAGAGTACAAGTGTGTCTGAACACACAATACACCTAACACTCCTAACGATGGCCCTCAGCAGCCGAAGACCCATACATGTGCCAATGTTAACACCACGACATCGGCAACTACGACTCAAATGTGCACGTGACCAAAGTCACTGGACGTTGGCGCAATGGCAGAGCGTTGCATGGCTGATGAATCCCGATAACTTCTTCATCATGCCGATGGGAGGGTGCGAATCCGTGTTTTCCAGGAGAACAGCTTCTTAACACCTGTACTTCGGGACGGAGACAAGTTGGCGGCGGCTCAATTAAGTTCTAGGGAACACTCACGTGGGCATCCATATATCCAGTGGAGCTCGTGCAAGGCACCATGATGGCCAATAAGTATCGTACAATGGCTGCAGACCATGTACGACAATATTTCCCAATGGCAGTGGAATTATTCAAAAAGATAATGTCGCAAGGCCAGGAGTGTGATGGAATGGTTTGAGGAACACAGAAGAGAGTTGCAATTGATGTGCTGACCCCCCCAACTAGCCAGATCTGAACACCATCGAACACATCTGGGATGTGATTGAACATGGTGTCAGAGCTTATCGTTCTTCTCCTCCACGGAATTTACGGGAATTAGGTGACCTATGTGTGCAGATGTGGTGCCAACTCCCTCCAGCGAACTACCAAGGCCTTACTGCTTCCATGCCAAGACGCGTCGCCGCTGTTATCCGTGACAACTGTTAGGTAGGTAGTCATAATGCTCTGGCTGATCAGTGTAAGTCTGCCATTGGAAGGTTGGTATAAACTACTCAAAGACTGTCCCTCAATGTCAAGAGTGCAATCTTACAGTCGAGACTACCAGACTCTATCGGAATGAATAAATGTAGGGCTCACTGTCCGAGACGAAAAAGAATGTGCTGTCAGAGACGCAACCATGGACAGAATGTGAATTGCGGGGATCACTGTATCTGACCGAATGTGTGTCTTGCGCGATGCACAGATACCAACCGAATATGCGTTCTCTTCTGCTTTGAGAGCGGCCTCCCAATCGTCTTCCATCTAGGAGATTGGCAGCGATCAAATCAAAGTTGCATGAACCTTATTAGCAACTATATGTTCTTATAATTTCAACTTCCACAATTTAATATTAAAGCAATTGAAACTAAAATAGCAAACGTCACCAATACGATTTGATAAAGCAGTTGATAGACTCGCTTTCTAAGACTTAGCATTAATCGTGCAGGCATCACTCACACAGCACGTCTACTCGCTGGTTCCTCTCCTTGGTGAGCTCACGCACGTGACCTTAGCCAGTCAGCCAAGGCGCCAGTCACCATTTCTCACAACACGAAAAGTTGGTTTTAGAGTCCACCATAATTAATTCCATCACTCTCCTTCCCTAGTCAACGATATATCTTACCGATCTACTAAAACCTTTTGACTGTCGTCTTCTCTTGCTTTGAAATCTTTGCATAATGCCAGACTCGTCGCCCGGTAATCGGTCCGGACCTTAAGCGATGTGCTGTTTTATGAGGCCTCTACCTGTTCCTTGTCTAGATCCCCGCATCTGCTCGGCGACATCGTCTGTCTGCACTACCTTTCAGCCATCTCCGGTATACAAAACTAATGCACTCAATTCTTTAGTAAATCAATGATACTTATGAAAGCATTGTCAAACACTACGATGTCATTTCCATATTGTACCTTTGTCGAATGATATACCCATTTGGTATTTCGTAGTAGAATTCATTATAGAAATTACTTTTTCTAAAAAAGAAAAATTTTAATATCTCATTAGGAATTTCAAATTGTCACGAATTACCACGGTTTGGGAAGCATTCGTACTTAGAGGTAATATTTCACAAAGGATTGACTTTCCGCAATAATATTAAAGAAAAAATTAATAACCATACTAATGAAACTATACTGATATCTTACATTAAGAAATACGGATATGGTAATGGAAAAGAAATGACGAATCAACCGCTCAGAAATACTTCCAGCGATCCTATATGGGTGTCAATTATGAAGAGCCTTTTGCATATAAAACATTATACTCAATCAAAGGATCCAAAATATAATTCATAAAGCTATCTTAATCCGGTGAAGATACACCTCAAGAGCTGAAATACATTTTGCCATTGATTAAAAGTTGATAGTTCAAGAAATGCTACTTCAAACAATGGATTTCCAAGATCGAATAGATTAACCCCGACATGAAGCGATTACGTAAAATACCTGTTGGAAGTCAAAAACAACCTGGCGACCATTGATCGGAAATTTTCAGATTATTACACAGTGCACAGTCTTCTCTATGTGAGAATGTATTGTTTATAAGTACTCCTCAGACAGAGGAGAGATCAAATGCAGGATATTAACAACGCCAAATATTACTTTTAGAAATTGTAGAGGTGTCTCAAAACGAAGCTAGGAAAATGTTCACGGCTCAAAATGATCATCCTCTCTCACGTGTCAAGTTATGGCATCTATCGAGATTCACGCATTTACCATTTTGGTTACCGTCTGCCTCTCAACTTGTTTGAAGCTATATTTCTACAATTCTCAACCGTCTGTAAATGTACTTAATCACATACACTCACTCTTCTTCCATGAATATTCTAATCTTTGAGTTTCTCTACGGACATTACACTGCCAGAAATTAAAAACCCAACACCCAGACAGGAATGCCGCCATACCATACCACTTGCTGCACATGTGTGACGTTCTGAAATCACAGCAGATTGTGTCCTGCGTAGATGTTGTCAACTATCACTTTGTCACAGGCAGAATCGAGACTCGTCTCTAAACACAAATGTATGGCGTTCACGTGTCCATTTTCGTCGTACATTACACCAAAATAGGCGGCGGTGGCAGTGAAATCAGGTTAAAGGAACACTTTGAATAGGGGTCAGAGAGTGTAACCCAGCTTCAAACAACTGGTTTACAATCATCCAGGGAGGGACTCTTTCTGTAACCATTGATTGGTCTGCCAGCAACAGCAACCCACACAGTTTTGGGAAAGCAGTCAGTATTGTAGATGTGCGTCTACTATAGCCAATTAATATCTTTTCTTGAAAAAAAACAAAAAAAAAAACGGAAAATACAAAATCTTGAATTTTTATACGCCGATTTGAATTTGACGCCAAAACGCCAGCAGCTCTCACGTCCTCTCTTGTAACGTCACAATCCTGCTCGTGCCGCTGTAAGAAAGGCAGTGGAATGTTTATTTTGTTGTAGTGAGTAAACACGTCATGTAAAAAATTGTTTATTTACGTTCAACACAAGGAAGATATGCGGAAAAAATGACTAAGACTTGCTTGAAGTGACCCAGCATATTTACTATTACTATTACTCCGCGATTCACTAAAAGTGTTTGTCTACAACGTCTTGAGTATACTTTTGTAAAGACTACTTTGAAGTAAGAGTTTACGTAATATTTTATGACGTTTAATAAACTAAGTACCTCAATATTTGGTTCTGTCTTAAAATTAATTTTTTAGCTATAAATGAATTATTAATTTCAAAATTGAATATCGTGTGTTCCCATAAACACAACGTATTTATAACATGTTGAAATTAGTCAGACATCAGCTATATGATCTTGTAACAGCCCTCAAACCTAGACTTTAAATGGAATTGTATTTTATGAAGCATTTGTAGCAAGCTAGAGTTTGATTGATTATGATTTTGTTTACTTGGCTTGTAATTTACTGTAAATCGGTGCAAATGAACTTTGTTTTATATAAAGAAATTATGTAAACACTGTTTAAGGACAGAACTATGCAAGAGAATTACTTAAATGTTTGTTATTCCAAGTATTAAGGTGAACTACGATGTTTAAAGGATGGTTTTTCTACAGTTTAAAATGATTCATGTGGATGATTTTGTGTTTAAATATCTTTAATTTTCATTTCTAAGCATTTCTTAATGATTTTAAGTTATTATGTATCAATTTTGATTGGTTTTAAAATGTTTTTAATTGTTTAAGTTCGAGAAACATCTGTCGGAAGCCTTTGTAATGTTCTAGAACTTTCGATGAAACTTATATAAAGCGAACGCCAGAGACAGTTGAGACAATTTAGAGCCGGTGTGGGGAACCTTTGCTTAGCTGAGGGCCTAATTTCGGGACTTAATCAGGCCGCGGGCCGTAGGCAAGAAATCGCGGGCCGTAGTAAGAAATAAGTAGGTAGTAGTGAATAAAAAGGCGATAAAAATTCACACATTTTTTTTATTTATTAGAATTACAATAGCGTAATCAAACATACAAAAAGAAAAATAACAAAAAAAGATAGAAAAATCAAATGAACATTAATGAGAGACTTGAGTTTGAAGCTTATTTGAAATTTCTGAATCTCTCGCGGGCCGGATTGAAGCTAGTGGAGGGGCGGATCCGGCCCGGGGGCCGGGGGTTGCCCATATATGGTTTAGAGTTTTGAGTGAGCAGTTTTACGTGTACTGTATTGTCTTTGGAAGAAGTGTTGAATGTAATCGCTGGAGTTTGTGCATACATGTGACCAGTGTCTTTGAAGTCCGAAGTCTTAAGGAAAATAAAAACAAGTTAAAATTTGAACTGTATCGTGTCCTAATTATTTCTTATAAAATTAACCACGAGACACCTAATAATCGGATACAAGATTTAAATGAGTAAAAGTACATAACGCATCTAGCAAATTAGTAATTCTTTTCAAAATATCTCCGTAATTTTCGTAACGTCCCTACTGTTTAGAGTTCGCTGTTCATCATTAAAAATGTTTGCGGTTTATTTATTATTTTTCTAATAGCCTATGGGTAGAAAAAATACAGTTACACTTTGATAGGTTTAGCTATATTTTATCATCACAATTAATATATCATTTCATCTTAATATCAGTATATTGTCGCGAAGAATGCTTGCTGCTAGTTTTATCATCTTACGTGCATATCAATTAAGATATGTTTTTAACTTAACTGCAGCCTCTGCTAATATTGGTCATACAAGACAATATTTATCTTACAAAAACAATTCTTTCTAGACTATGTTAGTTTCGCAAATCTATCCTCAGGACTGAGTCTAAAGCCTAACATTCAAATACTACGCCGAGAAAGATTTTATTCTTATATAACGTTTCTTGATTATACGACAATATGTGCACTTTTCAGCACAAAATCACGTTTTCAGTTTTTGAGTACGTATACTTTGAGGTATATTTTGATATTCCGCAATACTACAGTGCAAAAATCACTGTTTTATGCGAGAAACATTTCTACCATTGTTACATCAATTTTGAACAAATTACAGCTGTTTGGTGTGGTAAATCCAGCCTTCATTGCAAATATTATTTGTTTGATGGATTGGTAACAAGAACTAAGTAATATATTGACTTAGAACCTTATACATGCGACCCACAGACTGGCGACAGATGTTTAACACACGTAGCAAAACTGGTGGGTGCTGGGATGTGACGTCACGAGCGCTGATTGCCTTTCGCGTCAAGTGACTATTCTTCATTTTATTTTATCAAAAATATTATGCTTGTAACTCTTATTGAGCAAATAAAGTTGATTTTCGGTATCGTTACAACTTACCCTATATTTTTCAATTAAAGTTTCATAGTTTTCTTTTTAGTGTAAAGTACCCTGTCTGGTGATCTTCACGTGCTTTTTTCCATCTGTATATACTGTACCTGTACCTGCCTGTTGTAGGAGTATTAGAACCTTCTTTTATACACTGGGTAACAAGTCTGTATACCGATATTGCACTACAGCCAATCCTTCGGGAGATTTCACAATACGATGCACCCATTTCAATCACACCAATTCTCCGACCTAACTCACAGTTAGACATTTGGCTGTAGAGGGTCGTCATTCTTCGCCTTGGTCAGCAAGAACATGAAAACATGTTCACTACACTGTTTAGTGTTTACCACTTAAACGCTAATAAAATAATTGTTTAAAAAAACATAAAAACCGCCTTCAAAAAAAGCACTAAAAATTTTAAAATAACTTTATACCTTGCTTAGGAAAAAGTAAATCTAAATAGACAACATTTTACATTACTTTCATTGAAATTTTGACATTAATTAGTTATTTTTGGAGTCGGTGCCAGCTGTCACATCGCGAAGATCTAATTACTTCTTTTTTGGCGTTAGAGGCGAAACGGGTAGTACGAACAAAAATTCCCAATATTTTACAGCATGTTGTGAGGCAGATTGTGTTACTGTGGGAGACATCTTAGGGAAACTAATTAATAGTATTTCAATCTGTGGCTTGGCCTTATTGGTCATCCAGGAATATCTCTGAGCTACAGTGTCAGTGGTAGGTTGCATCATGAAGTAAACGATTTACAGAGTATAATATCGGCGTATCATCTGTATGTTTCAGTTTTGTTGAAACATGTTTCTAGCATTAATTGTAGGTAAGCAGTAACATGATTTTTTAAGTATTATTGTTATTCCTTATTGTTTTTATGGCACCGACTCCAAAAATAACTAATTAATGTCAAAATTTCAATGAAAGTAATGTAAAATGTTGTCTATTTAGATTTACTTTTTCCTAAGCAAGGTATAAAGTTATTTTAAAATTTTTAGTGCTTTTTTTGAAGGCGGTTTTTATGTTTTTTTAAACAATTATTTTATTTTTAAATTTTTAGTGGTATTATACTTCGTTTAGTATTTTAAATATGCCGCAGCAGTTCCCATTTTGCGAACTTCCTGGTAGCTCAGAGATCAAAGCACTTGCTTTCAAAGAAGAATTATGTCTTTATATACCACAACCACTTCCAGAACGGGGTGAATTGGGCGTTCTGTTAAGGAATGTCAGGCTATGTTTCGATCTTATCATAACATCTGTTAAAGCTGCTGCTCGATAACCGAAACATGTAACATCTGGGCATTAATACATACCACATACAGAAATCTCTCTGGAATATATCTATTTGCTCCGGCATCACACAAAAAATATAGATTTTTAATTGGTGAAAGCTTGGGATCAAAGTTGAAATCTGAAGTACATGTTGAGACATTACGACATTATTTTATAAATATTAAGCCATGACTTAAAAATGGCTTAATTGATTTTGACGGAATTTAAAACTGTGGATATTTTGTAAAGAACATTGGAAATTAAAAGGGGTGATGGTAAAGGGGAAGAGGGAGTGAGCTTTTGTATACCAAATGTAGACTGCCTTTTCTGATTGATTTAAAGTATACGTGTGTAAATTTCTATTGATATCAGATAAATCTGTAGGTATGTATAAAAAAAAACAATTAAGCAACCTAATTTAAACAAAATTGTTCTGTATGTTTTAAAGTATATGTGTGCAAATTTCCTTCAGAATCGGAAAGAAACTGTAGATTAAATGATGGAAAGGAAGGAGCGGTGTTTGGACTCTCGAAACCAAATGTAGACAGTATATTTCTGTTTGTTTTGCAGTATACATGTGCATACTTCCTTCAAAACCAGAAAGAAACGGTAGTTTTGTATAAAGAACAGTAATTAATGGGGTAGAAAGGGGGATAGGGTTTGCATTTTTGTGAAAGTTATGTGGACAGTATTTTTCTTTTTCTATTTGTTTTAAAGTATACACATGCGAAGTTCCACCGATTCGAATCAAAATGTGGGTTTTATATAAATATTAAGGGATGGGGAGCTAGGGTAGTTTTTTTTATTTTTTGGTCAGAGATCTTATCCATAAAAAAATTACATATATATGTGCCAACTTTAATAAAGATCGGTCAAATGATGTCGACTGTAGCTTTCTAAAAAGAAATTGACAAAAATCGAGGGGGTGGAAAAGGGGAGAGGGGTTCATTTTTTGCAAACCAAGAGTTGGCATCATTTTTCTCTTTGTTTTATAGTAAAAATTTGCTAAGTTCTGTCTAAACTGGATAAAAACTGAGGTTGTGTATAAAAATTAAGCAGTTTAATGGGGAGAGGGGGTGGTTTTTAGATCTTTTGGTCAGACACCTTCTTCGTAAAAAAAATACATATAAGCATCAACTTTCATGGTAATCGGTCAAACGATTGCGACTGTAGCTTTTTATAAAGAACATTGACAAAAGTTAATGGGGTTGAAGGAGGAAAGGGGTTGAGCATTGGCAAACCAAATATTGACAGGATTTTTCTCTTTGTTTTAAAGTATACATGGGCAAAGTTCAATAAAAATCAGATAAGAAATGTAGATTTCCATAAAATTAAGGGGTGTAAAGGGAGACATGGGGTGGTTTATTTATTAATTTAATTTTTTTG
Organism: Vandiemenella viatica; assembly: GCA_031002005.1. Taxonomy (NCBI): domain Eukaryota; kingdom Metazoa; phylum Arthropoda; class Insecta; order Orthoptera; family Morabidae; genus Vandiemenella; species Vandiemenella viatica. The sequence continues at coordinate 361,669,534 of JARYHS010008074.1, read as the reverse complement.
GTCAGAAACCTTCTCCATGAAAAATTACATGTATATGCCAACCTTAATGGAGACCAGTTAAATGTGTCGACTAGCATTGTATAAAGAACATTGGTAAAAATTTAGGGGGTGGATAGGGGGAGAGGGCTTCAGTTGTTTCAAACCAAAAGTTGACAGTATTTTTCTCTTTATTTTTTACTATACATGTCCAAAGTTTCATCGAAATCTGATAAAAAATGTGGGTTTGTATAAAAATTTAGGGGTGTAAAGGGGAGAGGGGTGGTTTTTTAATTTATTTTTTGGTCAGTTACTCCATGAAAAATTACATGTATATGCCAACTTTGATGATAATCGGTCAAACGGTGTTGAGTGTAGCTTTTTATGAAGAACATTGACAATAATTAAAGGGGTGGAAGAAGGGGGAGGAGTTGAACTTTGGAAGACTAAATATTGACAGGATTTTTCTCTTTGTTTTAAAGTATACATGGGCAAAGTTCAGTAAAAATCAGATAAGAAATGTAGGTTTCTATAAAATTAAGGGGTGTAAATGGGAGAGGGTGGTTTTTTTATTTTGATTTTTTTGGTCAGAATCCTTCTCCATGAAAAACTACATGTAATTGCCAACTTTAATGGTGATCAGTTAAATGGTGTCGACTGTAGCTTTGAATAAAGAAAATTGGCAAAAATTAAGGGGGTGGATAGGGGGAGAGGGGTTCAATTTTTTTAAACCAAAAGTTGACAGTATTTTTCTCTTTATTTTTGGCTATATATGTCCAAAGTTTCATCGAGATCGAATAAAAAATGTGGATTTGTATAAAAATTAGGGGGCGGAGGGGGGTAGAAGGGGTGGTTTCTCAATGAAATTCATATGAGACCACTTTGGAGTATACCCTACATTTAATTGCCAACTTTAATGGAGATCAGTTAAATGGTGTCGACTGTAGCTTCGAATAAAGAAAATTGTCAAAAATTAAGGGGGTGGATAGGGGGAGAGGGGTTCAATTTTTTTTAAACCAAAAGTTGACAGTATTTTTCTCTTTATTTTTGGCTATATATGTCCAAAGTTTCATCGAGATCGAATAAAAAATGTGGATTTGTATAAAAATTAGGGGGCGGAGGGGGGCAGAAGGGGTGGTTTCTCAAAGAAATTCATATGGGACCACTTTGGAGTATACCCTACATGTAATTGCCAACTTTAATGGAGATCAGTTAAATGGTGTCGACTGTAGCTTTGAATAAAGAAAATTGGCAAAAATTAAGGGGGTGGATAGGGGGAGAGGGGTTCAATTTTCTTAAACCAAAAGTTGACAGTATTTTTCTCTTTATTTTTGGCTATATATGTCCAAAGTTTCATCGAGATCGAATAAAAAATGTGGATTTGTATAAAAATTAGGGGGCGGAGGGGGGTAGAAGGGGTGATTTGTCAATGAAATTCATATGGGACCACTTTGGAGGTATACCCTATCCACTAAAAAAATTTCATTTAAATCGGTTCAAAATTGGCGAAGATATCGCTGAACATACATACAAATAAAGAAAAATGGCAAAAATCAAGGGGGTGGATAGGGGGAGAGGGGTTCAGTTTTTTTAAACCAAAAGTTGACAGTATTTTTCTCTTTATTTTTGGCTATATATGTCCAAAGTTTCAACGAGATCGAATAAAAAATATGGATTTGTATAAAAATTATGGGGTTGAAGGGGGTTGATGGGGTGGTTTCTCAATGAAATTCATATGGGACCACTTTGGAGGTATACCCTATCCACTAAAAAAATTTCATTTAAATCGGTTCAAAATTGTCGAAGATATGGACTGAACATACATACAAAAAAAAAAAAAAAAAAAAATACAGACGAATTGAGAACCTCCTCCTTTTTTTGAAGTCGGTTAAAAATATAGAAATTTCGCATAGTAAGTAGCCCCGGAATTATCATATTATTCCATGTAAAACTTTCAATTTTTAATGATGTAATACTCTTCATATGGTAATACTTGGGGACAAATTTCATTTATTTATCACAACTCCGTCTGACTGTTGGGATTTTAATTTCCGCCAGTGTATCTTCTGCTGCATTCTCAATAAAGTGATTAACCAAACGTTTAAATTTCTAAATTTTATTCATCATCCTAGCTTTCCTTTTTGTAAGCAGTACTAAACATCATGCCAGGGTAACGATCAAAAACTAAGTGTACATTCTTCAGTGATGTAGTAGTAATCTTTACTGTTTTTAACTTAATACAATTTGAGTTGAGAGCTCTTGTACCTTCAGATGGATTCGTTTGCTTCCTCTAAATTCATAATGTTGTGAATAGAATAGGTAAGTAGCCTAGTTCCTATTTTTATCTTAATAGTTGATAATGTTCTAGATAACACAGTTTCTTAGTATCAATTCTGTTAATACCATATTACAAGGCCCGTAATACAATATAGTGTATGAGTTATTATATTATCTAAGTTTCTGTATATGCAGATGAAAGTAACACGGCTAATAAAAGAGCTTGTACAGAAATGTAAATGACCCAAGATAAAAGTTTCCAGCGGAACTCTTGGTTAAGTTAATATTTACCCTTCTAAGAAGTTCAAGTGCGTCGCTGGAAGTTCGACGGAATTTCATAACTGTTTAAGTAGGTCACGCTGTGAACTAAGAATAAGAAAATTTCGGCTGTTGGTGAGCCTTGTTTCGAGTAAGAATTCTAAAGATAAAAAAACTACAGTCGTTATGATCCTGGCAGATTTCTTTCACTTTGTACGTCTCACGAAGCCTTCTGACTATCCCCTTATACTATTATCTTGCGCTTCCGATATCATGTTGAGTGCCACTGTACGAACAATCTCTGCGAATGTAGACAAAGTATGATTGTGTAAGAGTTTTAGTAAGCCTGCCACTTTTGAGTAAGTATGTAATATTCTGGATGTTATATGTCTGCGTAATCATAACAAATGTTCACCTTAATAATTTATTTTCATTAGGATAATACTGCGGACACATTGTCAAATAACTCCAATAATCCTATTAGTCTAAACATGGTGGAAGGGAAAAAACACTAAATAAAAATTCTATGACTATCTCCATTACTACGCACGAAATTATTGTCGATTCACTGTTACGGGGAGGGGGGGGGGGGTCAATTGACCAAATAGCGGCAGTTGAAGCTTTAATTTCTAGGATGTTACAACGGTTGCAGAAGAAATAGTAAAATATCTGCTTTCGATTATAGAAAATACTTTTGCTCCTCCATATCCCCGCTGTAGTTTTCATGAGCTGTATAGAATTTGTTCGTTGCCGCTTAAAGTAGTTGAATAGTGTACAGTCTTTGCTCAGGAAACAATAACATACTTAATACCACCATAATTTTCTTGGAGTATTTGAACAGTCATGACACACGATAAGTTACATCACTATGGCACATCAAAAGTTACCGTAATTGGGTAAAGTGTATTATGTGGGAACTACTGTAATTGTTATTTGCAATATGTTATCTGCTTTGAGGAAGTTTAACATCTTATAAATAAAACGGTTAATTCTTGGATTTCAAATGCTAATCTTGGGTGATGGCGCGGCAATCTGTGATACACAGCTCCAGCATACAGGATGCTCGGACGAGGATTCGAATCCGCGTCCTCCCGAATGTGAAGCCTGAGCGTTACCGCTCACCCACCACGCTCGGTCTCCTTTCTATTGTAATTATCTTAAGATAAAGCGGGAAATGTTTCGCGTATAGGTAGAATGTGGAAACAAAGTATTCTAGTCTGAACCTGTTTCGCGTGTGAAAGATAGTGATACTGTTCCTTATCTTGATTTGGATTCTTATTACACACAGAGCGCAGTGGACGAGCGACAAAGTTTTGGCTTCCTATTCGGGGGTACATGGTTTCGAATCCCCGTCCGGCCATCGAGATATCGGTTTTTCATGGTTTCCCTAAGTTACTAAAGGTGAATGCCGAGATGGCTTCTTCAAAAGGACAAGGCCGCATTGCCTCCTGCCCCCTGCCTCCTAGTCCCCGCTCTGAGTTTCTTCCCGCCTTTAATGATCTCAACGTCGACAAGCCGTAAAGCCAGAAGCAAAAAAGGAACAGAGAGAGACGTTTACGATTTCAAGAAACTGATTAATAATTCCAGATGAGGTGTAAGAATGTGCGAAAAAATTAATCATATGATGTTATCTAAGTCAATGTTTTCGTTCCATTAAAATGAGATATCTTGGAAAAAACAGAATGAGCATATCGTGTAGTAGAGACTCATGTATATAGGGTTTCGTACTTAAATGACTGAAAGAAATATCTTGCCTACGGTAAGTATGACACTGCATCCAGAATTTAGAGCACTCTAAATAAAATTATATTAACATACCGCAAAATTAACTAAAAATAACAACGTTTGCTTCTTTTGCTGGCAACTTACAAAGTGCGTTGAATGTAAGTGATTTTACTGTTTGTCAATTAAATATAGGGATTTTTCGATGCTGAAGAGAAATTTCAAGTTCATAAGAAGTAGTTCATTTTCATAAAGACATGATAACTAAAGTGGCCTAAAACTGATAACTTTGACGGCCATACATGTCTTTACTTTATTCATATGCAACTCCCCTTGAGTACAATTTTTCCAAAATTTTTAATTGCGATGTCTTGTTTTGGGTCAAATCATGTGTATACTTGGTGTCCGATACTGATTTAGTTTTAACTAGTTAGAAGACAAACAGACGGACAGTAATAGGGTTCCATTTTATTTTGGGAACGACACTCTGAAAATGGTAAGTCATGTTGGCCGTCTCGCAGTGCCCGGCCCGTACTGTTTTGTTCTGATGACACACCTGGACAGCAGGTGCGTGTCACAGAGCTGACACGTGTGCATTAGCATTGTGTGTGGAGTGGCACACGTGTGTCTCAGGCGCGTGTCTTTGTCAGTTATTATTCTCCCGGTAACACACACTAACGAAATCGACGCAGACGAACTGCGTGCAGTCGATTCGAGTTACAATTTGAAACAATGAATTACGTGTATGTAATTCTATGTCGGCACCTATAACAAAATGTGCTTTTGTTAACTGAAATTGAATAAATCCAAACGTAGGGGGGTTTTGTTCCTCATTCCAGATCTATCTCCCCCTTATGTAGTATGATGGAGGTAGGGCTCTGCACTTTCCAGACCTCGCTGTCGAACCTACTTGATTGTAGGCAGAGTAAGTCTGGAAAACTTTTCCGAACTTTCTGTTTCCAGATAAAAAAACCTCAAGTTCGTTAAGGATTATAACACAAAATTCACACTCTAGTCCTCAGAACAGCAGATGGAGCCGCAACTGCAAAGCCGCACCCTTGTCTCTTAACCCCATGAATTTCCTACTGATAAAACGAAACTGTGTTAGAAGTCATTAAGAGAATTAACTTACCGTTCAATGTCTCAGTGAGACTGTTCCTTTCTCTAGCGTGAGTGAGCGTAAAAATCGAGTACCTCGTCTTCCAGCGTGGGCGGAGACAACCTGTTGCTGGACGGCGGGCGCGGCGCCACATCGATTGCCGAGGACAATGCGGGCCTGCAGCGGACCTCTGCACGCACACCAGCGTAACAGAGGACATGCAGCTGACACAGGTGGAACCCAATTAGTGGTCACTACCTCAGTGTCTGAGTGTTTGATTAAAATAATTTGCTACATGTTGTATCCATCAAAAGATTATTTCCGGCTTATCTCACTAATAAATTCTAAATTTCAGTCGAAAGAACTGGAAACTGTTAAACATATCGATCCTTGCAGGCGACACAAAACCATCTCCTGAATCTTTATTTCTTCCGAAACTATAGCAACTTTCCTTTAGTCAACTAGCATTTCGATTCTAAATATATGTACTCGTAATTTTCCTTAGACTTCATCTTCACAGAGAATGAACATCTTTTGCAGCAGACTTGATATTAATAAATTAAGATCATTCGCATTAACACACGGATTTGTGAGATAGATAGTGTTTCCTAATGAAGACGAATAGTATGCCTCTTAAAATTCCAAATTATCTGCGCATAACGCAGCTATCTGTGGTATAAGCTACAACTGTTATCGTACCTGGAGCTGTCCTAATCACCAACTACAAAACATGTTATTACGAAACCCTTCACAGTTATTCAAAGTATACTTGTCTCTTTCTTTCATCATGCATTTCTAAATTCATAAGCCAATACAATGGCTTATGAATAGTAGTTTAACAGTTTATGGGTTCCAGCTATCATCTTTTTTACCTGTTCAGCTGTATGGCTGTTTCCAGTTTCTTTCTAAATAATAAATATTAAAGTTCAGTTTCAACACTGCAAAGAATCTTCTCCTGTTGTAAGCATATACAACTTCGAAATGCTACTATAGCCATGTGATAACCTGTGGATTGTTTAATAAATTTTCTTGTCCTTGTACGAGCCGACATGTGATGCGAGAATGGCGATCAGATAATTGGGTGAGTAGCTAGTTAATTTCTTACCGAATGGCAGAAATCCTAAAAGAGAGGATTGGAAAGAAGAACAAGTTTCTCAGATGTCTTTTGTCCTCTCATTCATTTTTGATTACTGAAAACTAAGGGTCACAAATTTAATTCAACTCTATACTTCAATTATTCTTTAGTGAAACTTCTTGTTATTATAACCACCAGGCAGATGTACTAACAAAGATTTTACTAAGGAGTACTGCTACTAAACCATATCAAACTGTGTTGACACCATAAACCATGCTAAATATTGAAAGATTTAACTCTAATGGTAAGGTACATTCGGGACAGAATAATCTCTAAGCAAAACAAATACTCAATCAGTCATTTTTCTGTATTTCGCAGAACGAACGACAATCTTTCACTGTCGGGTAGATTAGTAGCAATCCAGTTAATTTAAATGTAAATAAAAACCACTATAGTCCTTTGAAATATCAAAAGAAATAATAAATAGCCTGGTTACATTGGGAAACTATTGTCAGTATATTGCTGTAGATAGGGCTATCAGAAAAAGGATACCTGAAACACGTATAAGTTCCAATTAACAACTGATCTTTGATGTTTCATTGATTTATACGTTGTTTCCAGTTACTGTATCATTACAAAATAATTTCGTAGGTCAGTATATTGGTCCTCCTCCTCTTGTAGTACTCCCCTTATTATTAGTACCAGGCTTTTTTAAATATTATTTTGTATTAGCTTTCTCCCATACTTAATATTAATCCATATAATCACTATTTTCATGATACATCACGGTAAATACTGACAGCCTAATCTTTTATGGTGTTGCAAAATTCGTGAACATTAATTTAAGGTATATTATCTTTCGATATGAACAAGTTATTAAAATTCATTAATGTTCCGTAAATCTTCAGGCCACATGGGGAAATTTTTTAAACTATTCCTTTCTCCCCAACTTCCAGGGCGGATTCAAATACCTATTAGGTCAGCATGTCATTGACGTCGACTAGCTGTAATGCCTCAAGAAAGAGAAAGGCATGCACTACAAATGTATTGAATCTAAACAGACTCTACCAGAAGGGCTTTAGAGCGTTACCAAACAGTTTTTTTCCGATAGGCAAAATCTCCTTCTCAATCAGGGATGTGGATTTCAGTTAGTAACAAAATATCACATTTACCCGATATGCTCTCTTCACACTTACATCTGTTTCAAAGCCTTAGATAGTTCAGTCTGACATCTATTTTAAGTCAGATCTTAAGATCATTCACTGTCTCACATTTGTATACACCAATGAGAAATCCTCTTTTGAGGATTGGTACAACAGCATTGGGATGGCAGTGGAGGATATTCATGAACGACAGAGGAGACTCAACATGTTGAAAAACACAGAAAAACTCGTTTTAAACTTATGTGCATCAGCGTAAGGCCGCGAACTTATGCTATAATAATTGTCGTATATATTAATTTCCCTGTATCGTATGTCAGTGTCATCATGCAACGCGATATAAACTTGATTCAAAATCTTCACAGGTTCTTATACCTTTCTTTCATATTACCTGTGATGAAGATCGATGTTTTAAGGGCTACACAGCTTACGTCGGGTGAAATCATGACCCCAGTGAAAACGAAGTATGCTGAAAATAAATCTTAACAACTTACGCTATGCCACGTAATATTCAATTGTGGTTTAGGCCCAATAGATCGCGATCAATTTGGAATTTATTTCATTCAAACCATCTAATGATGTCAGTAAAATATAAAAAACCTTACTATTAACATGCCAATTTAAACGAAATACATAGTTTTCATTCAGTGTTCTAATTCATTTCTTAGCTATTGCTTAACTAAGTAGAATTGTTATAAAATAAGATTCAATGTAATTGCTTGTGCCTTGCGCTTCAACAAAAGGTTTCAGTTTTCATCCGGGTCCAGGTTGCAGATCAACCTAACCACATACTACGCAAAACTTGCCGCCAGAAAAACAGCACTTCAATATTAATACTTGTATTGAATCCCATTTGAGTGGGAATAATGCATCGCTATATGACTTCGTTCTCTAACGTAATCACTAGGACTCATAAAGGAATTGTCCTTTTGGTTTGAAAATTGTTACACACATTCGGTAGATTATATTGTTTAATGTCTGTTGCTCTTAGAGTTGTAAGATATATGAATACCTCACAAATTTCACTCGAAAGGGCCGTAATGTTATACCGCGAGCGACCTGGAGAAGCCTTATAGCAGAGTGTAATGATCAAGCGCACGTTCTTTGAACGATATTATTCAGGAATATGTTGCTATCACAGCCATCAAAAATATAAATATGGAACAAATAACACACAAAAAAACTGCAACAATTTTGAACTATTAGCACACGACAGAATTTAGTTTTTATAGTTGAAATGCAGCCTGTACCAAAATGGCGTTTGGTTCTTGGTGTTAAAGCGTAATTCGCTAGAAATTTGGATTTATTAAACATTTAAATTGTCATGATTTTCAAGTAGAATCATTATCGGCGCCTGTGAATATTCTGGAATGTAGCCTGGACCAGAATGGACAAAGACGCTTCCTTTTGTAGCTTAACGGAATTTTGTTTTTATTATGAAGTTAAGATGGTTTGATTTTTATTGTTGTTGGTCACTGATGCATTTTGATGCACGTAATGTTAGTATCGCTGGAGGTCGCATATGATATCAAATTGCGTTCTCTAATCGCTTAGTGCACAACGTTACGGCAGTTTTTTCTTTATTTCTTTTTTTATTATTTTTTGCTTGAAGTTTGTGCATTATATACTATCATGATGGGTGTATTAGAAACATATTACTAAATAAGATAGTCGATGGAACGTTTGCGTTTTCCTTATACATCGCTTTATGCCTTCTCCCAGTAGCTTATCGCTTAACGTTACGGCACTTTTCGAGTTAAGTTTGGAAGGATGGATATATATTTTACAACTCTAAGAGCAACATATATTAAACAATATCATCCGATGAATGTGTGAAACAGTTTTTAGACCAAAACGACAATTCCTTGATGAGTCCCAGTGATTGCCCAACAACCTAAATTTGATCAATAATCTTCAAGGGTTTTTACAACTTTCTTTTTTGTTATCGGTGATTCAGACAGATATTACGGATGATTGGCTGACACAGTTACATCTTGCTGAAATAATAGCCCCAGTAATATTGCTCAGTGAAAGCAAAGGAAATTAAAATAATTCTTATAAACTTACATTATACTACGTAATATTTGTTTTAATTTCAGTTTAGGCTGCACAGATCGCGAACAGTGTGCAACTATTTCCACTCAATATCAATTTCAATAACTGGACACAGTTTAAATTATTTTGAAAAAAAAAGAACTAAATTATTCATGCCTTCTTTCATAACATCAAATGCCAGTTGTAATTCTGACCTATGCTAAGTAACAATCTAATCAAAACTTTGATGCTCGAAACATAAAGCTTTTATCTTACATATCTATGGGCAAAGAATTTAAGGAATACTTCTATATATCAAAAGAATATTATGTAATTATAAGCATCTAATGATTGATATGTCGATTTAAACATAAATACATACATTTATTTCAGTGTTCTGTCAGTTAATTTATTCGCGGATGCTTAGAAATGTTATCAAATAAGATGCATAACCTAGAAGAATGGCGTAAAGAATGACGTCATAGTGCGACGTCATAGAATACCGACAGTTGCTTATTATTATATTATTATTCCGAATAACCCTTTTGGAGGGTACGATAAATCAACTTTGGCTATGTTTCTTTGTATTTAATTTTCTTTGCTTCCAAACTTCCTTCATTCTTTGAGAGTGTTGTTCCTTTTGTTCCTGGGTCCATTTCCTTCCCTTGATGTATTTCTGTCTCTCCTGAAAACCTGCCTTGTGAATTACTTTTCTAAAAAGTGTTCTGTTGTCTATTATATCTGCTTTCACTCCAGCATTTTTCATGTCCTTTTCAGTTTCTGTGAACCATGTGGATTTGGATTTGTATTTGTTCAATAAGGTGAAGATCTGTTTTGTTAGTCTATTACTATCCATTCTGTATATGTGCCCGTAAAATTTCAGTCTTCTTTTCCTCATTATAACTGTTAATTTTTCTATTTTCGAATATAGTTCTCGGTTTGGTCTTAATTTGTATTCAGCATTACTATTAGGTTTGGGTCCCAGTATTTTTCTCAAGATTCTTCTTTCTACTTTTTCCAGTCTTTCAAGAACCCCATATCTTGTTAACTTAAGTGTTTCTGCCGAATACAGCGTTTCTGGTCTAACCACTGCTTGATAGTGCCTTAGTTTTGAGTTCCATGATAAGGATTTTTTGTTATATAATATGTTCTTTGTCATATGAAATGCTCTTTCCATTTTATGTATTCTAGTTTCTATTGCAGTCTTTTCTTTTGTGTCACTCGTTATCCATTCTCCTAAATATTTAAAACAATTTGTTTTAGCTATTGTTCCATTGCGAAGTTTAAGATTTTGAGGAGCACCATTGATGTTTGTCATGAACTGTGTTTTTTCATAGGATATATGTAATCCTACTAGTTGCTTATTATAATAATAGATTTATACCAATATTCCGGTGAGAAACATGTACCATATTAACAAGACAATGCTTCTGATGATAATATAAATAGCGTTCGGTAAATAAAAAAATAATATTACATTGGCAGTAGTTATTTATTGTATATATTCTAGTTTGAAAGCCCGTGAAAAATGATGGCTACAGGAATGATCTTCGCCATAGAAGAAGGGAGGCATTTGTTTCTGTAGAGCAGTCTGAGCCCCTACGACATTTTTGGGCAAACAATAGAGAAAAACCATCTTCGGACATCATCTGCTAAAAAAGGGAAAGGTAAAACATAATTAAATTAAATTACATAGCAGCAGCATATACTGACAGAAAAGAGAGCGAAAAAGTCTTGAAGCGTCACTAGATAAACGAACATGGCTGAGCCATCATGAACAGACGATCCATTTACTATATTAGAAAATTTATATCCCTAGGATATAACTCTACTGTTATAAGCCAAAATTCGTTAGAAAAGACACAATGTGCAGAATAAAAAAAATTAATTTATCATCAAGTATTGTTTCAACTCATCAAACTGTTTTGACTATAGGAAACTCTAAGGATTTAAAGTACGAATCGAGGCCTAAATTGTAAAGTTTTTTTTTTTTTTTTTTTTTTTTTTTTGTGGAATTTTACAGTACGTCGATTACGAGTTAATTAAAACCTGGAAGGAAAGGCAAGGCAATCAGTCGTAGCTTTAACGGAGGAACCATTCAGGCGTTCAAGAGGGGCGATTTCGGAAAATGGAGAAACGAAATGAGGTTGTTCATATTTGCGATCTAATTCACGTCCTCTAAAAGGACACACACACTAGACTTGGTAACTTCTTTCGTTTTCCAGAAGTCAGACTCCTCCCTGACATCAGCGTTTATCATCGAATTAAGATGGGGTACAGTGGCGGTGGAACATCGCTGGAATGATTTAACTGATTTTATGATAGATTATGTTTCAAATCAGTAAAAACTTTTATATTATGAATTCTATCAATCATTGTTAATAGAGTTGTGATACAAAAGTCTAGGCTTTGATGGAACAACGGATGTTCATTGCTCTCTAAATTTTTACACATCTTTAATGATTAACTAGAAAGCGACGATTATTCATAACCTCAGTTTTTTTTTTACAGCTCCCCCCTCTCTGGCACTCCTGTTTGTATTTGAATTTTGTTAGTTTCAGTGGAGAATATCTATTTATAATGTCATTGTTCATGTAGGGAATTGTGTAACATCCTGATTCCCTTGTGATGAAGATGCTTCAAATTGCTCACTTTCCCGCAAAGCTAGGTTAAATTATATAGAACAGAAAAATACTTGTTCCGAAACTATATAGCTATCCAATTATATCCTTTCTTAAAAGCAAATACGTGAACTAATAGTAGTACCTGATTAGGTGTAGGTATTTGTGTTAAATTAATTAGTTCTTGCGGACGATTTTAAAATTAAATAAAGTCACGCTCATAGCTAATCACACAGCAGTCATGCTTAGCTACTGCACCAATGTTTATGTTTATCTTTCATCTACACCAATTTCATTTTAGCGTTTATTTTAATTTGTTTGTTTGCAGTTGTATGGTTAGTCAGCCTCTGCATTTCCCTGTTGATGTTTATTACATCGCCAGCTTCTGTAGATTAGCAGTTATTGTAGAGTAGAGTGAAGTGTCGAAGATACTAATTGAAGCTAATACCGTTAATTAGTGCAATAACGCTGAGTTCGAAACAAGCCTTCTTACGTTGTGATAAACCTAAACTATTTCTAATATACTCCCATGCGAAAATGTTGGCTTATCATTACAATTGACGAAAGCCCATACTAATAATATCACACTATTGACACCCACAATTTCACACACCTCCCTCTGAATTGGTCATCGTCTGCTCGCAGAGATTCACGTCTGCTTACAACGACGAGTGCTGCGCTGGTTTGGTCAGAGTGAATTCTTACGTCAGAAAACATATTACCTGATAGCAACAAGAATTATGTTTTGACTGAGGTTCACATTGTTTGTGTTTTACTTTGTATGAGTGCATAGGCATTCTAATTATACATCTCATAAAATGAAAGAGTTTTAAGAATTTATATATGGTCTAATTAATGAAATAATGTTTTTTTTTGTTGTTGTTTTTGTTTCGGCGACTAAGCCATTCAGCCAGCTCAATGTGTTTTTTTTTAATGATATCTCTTCATGTGAATTTAGTTTCTCCAGTGCGTTTATGCTTCCTATGTATAGACACCACAGGACGGACAGGACATTCACACAGACACACAACACTTAAACATCCATGCCCGCGGCCGGATTCGAACCGGCGACCTTCGGCACGTGGAGCTAGTGCTCTAGCCCCTACGCTACCGAGAGCCGGCGAAATAATGTTTTCATTGACCTTGGTGGTCTTCTGGAACAATGACAGTCACTATGGAAATATCTCTTACAAGAGAACTAGTCCTATGTAAAGAACACATCAGGTTGTTAAACCGTGCAATGTAAGCTGTAAGTACTTTGTTGACATGTTTCCATTGGCGGTTGACAAGTTTGATTTTTGTGGTTTCTATAAATCAGTGTTACCATCAAAATGGTTTCTCACCTCACGTTAACTTAAAACTACTGGTATGTGGCTTTAATGAAACTGGTGTGAAAAGGTTAATACTGTACTCTAATATCGAAACAGGACATAAGTCGCATTCGCATGGTCTCGTGTCATTAAACGTTGACAGAAAGTCGCTCACCGATGAGGCCTGAAAGTACTTGTTGCATATTCATGCAGGCAGCCAGCACCTCGTTGTGTAGCGTACCGTCATTACGCAGCACAATAGCCGACACCCTCTGAGAGCTGCTTGAGCAATTCCAGGGCAGGGCCTTTGGCCCACGCGGCGTGGCTTGAGCAACCGCCATCACTCCTGAAAAATGGCACATCACTTTGTTCGGCTTGGACGACTGCAGCACTGAAGAGCAACTTAGAAGTATAGAACTGCGTCGTTCGTTGCGAATCTCTCTCTGTGTTTATGTGCTGCAAACTGTGGTCTGTAGTCGCAATGAAAAAGGAAGAGATTTTTGAGAGGAGAATATACATTGAACCAATTTAGAGACAACTCAGGACGACCATAAGACTTGCCTTCTCTCGCTTTTTCACATAACTCTCTCCCACAGTTTTCACTTCCTTGTTAAAACGATGTAATGCTTTGCGTCACCGAGTAAAAATGTGAAGTGACATGGCAAAAGTATGTTGGTGATTACAAAATAATGATCAAGAAGTAATAGAGCATAGTCATCCAAATGCTGTAAGCATGTATTCAATCTAAATTCATGATTGCCACACGTATTAAGAGGTTTCGTTCTGCAGGATAACAAAGCTCTTTGTATTTTCTGATTGGCATGGTTTGTCTTCCGAATGCTTTTTTTAAATTTATTTTTCGTTTATTGCTGTTTTCGAAAATAATGAATTTATGAATATTTGTATCTCTTTAATCCTTTCTGAAGCACATAATACCATTTCAACATTGGAAACTATTATCTCCAGGATTTGGGCAACATTGGAGCAACCTTGCCAATTATGATTTATAGAAGGCTGTGTTTTACTTTTCAGCTAGAATTCATTCCATTGAATGGACAAGGGATATTGCGGAAAGCTAGGCACACGAAACCCTTTTGCCAGTTGGTCCCGCTAATGGCCTCAGTGCTAGAGCATTGAGGCGAATAGCGGGACCAAATAAGAAAAGACCAAAGCAACGGGGAAGACGTTGGGAGAAGTCTTTGCCTCATAACGGGAATGCACTCAAAAGAAGAAGAAGACACAATTTTCTTTAGTTTGGATTACACACATTGCAAGGCTTCATCAAAACCAAAAACAGTTTTAGTTAATAACATCGCTCCTTAGTTATTTAGAAACCATAATGTTCAGTTTTTTACTAAGAATTATTATACAGAAGAAGAAATGATAGTGAATGTTGTCTGATTCTTCTTTTCCTTCAGTAGGAAAAGTCGGTCTGCGCATATTATTCTACTATATAATTTCGTAAGGTCACTCACTCACCTCGATAGCTATTGGCTGGAAAATGGTGACGTCATGTGCCAGCCTTCGCCTTCAAAACAGCGGCCAGAGATACCATTTTAAGAAATTCGTGGTTATGTCCACAATTTAATAGCTAAGCAACTACTACAAGATTAATAACCACAATACAGTCATTAAGTATGCATTTCGTAACGTTTCATAGTTAAAAAAAGTATTAATAAATTTTGCAGCTGAAAAAAAAGTGGATCTGCTTCTCAGTAACATGTTGCTAATGAAAGAAACTTAAAAAAACTTAAAAAAGTTACTCATGGTCTCTGCTGTAACCAAGAATGCCAATTGTTATTTCGGCTTAGTATAAATTTCAGTTTAATTATAACATTCACTAATTATGTTACTTGACAAAAATTGATGCATTACGGTTATTTGCTTTTTAGGCATTTTACTGACCACTTTCGTTATTGGGTTATTTTAAGTAGACATCAGACCAAATGTGTCACCGAATCGAATATTCTGGCAACCTATTTCTGTGGAGTTGCTTAACTGTTTCATAATAAAATGGATTGTGTATTAAGTTCTCTGGCCGTCGCAGATACTATGACCAATGTTTACAATATGAATGTTTGCCCAGTCTCAATAATAAACAACGTGATGCTTTCGAAACAAACAGTTTTTTTTATTTTTTTATTTTGCAGAGTGAACTTTAAGGGTCAAATACAAGTCAAGTTCGTATTTAAGCAAGTTCGAGTGTATGACCTTTGAAACAGACAAACAGTTACACTATAGCGCGATGATTCCTGTCGTGTTTAATATCTACCTCTATTAATGCTTCTGAGTTCCTCAGCCTCAAGAGATTTTATTCATCCTAAGGGTGGAACACAGGTCAAGCTTATATTTGGCAAGATCAGATCAACCTTTTATAATCTTTGACCCTAGAAACTGGAAGTATTCGAGACCCGTGACGATACGCAAAAAACAGTCACGGGCTTACACCAGTCACAATTAAAATTGTGAGAATCGTCTTTCCTGGCGTACAGATGACAAAAATTCTTCTCGGATCAGTTCTTCCATGGAACATATATTCTCTGTAATAAGTAGTCCACTGCATAAAAATTTTAGCTCTGTGATAAATTTTACCTCACATTGTTGTTAAATGCAGTGACTAGTCATATTTAAAATTTGATTAAGCATATAGCCCATTGGACTTAATATAAACGTTTCAGTCAAATAAAAATACTCCTGCACAGGGCCGGCGTTAGGGAGGGGTAAGCGGGTCAAATGTACCTGGGCACGCCGCCTGATAGGAGGCCCCCCGATCACTGGCTGCAGGGGTCCCCAGGTCTCGAAGCCAAGAATCCAGTCGTTCGCTAGTCACCCGAAGCGATAACTTCCGGGTAGCTCGGAGCAGTGAACGTGAGCTTGTGTCTTCCTGTTTACAGCGAAGTTCAACACTCAGTGCTGGAATAAGTTTTATAAGTGTATCGAAAACTAGCTGTATCCACAAGCGCAGCCTGTGCAGCGAGAAGTCAACAACCACCCGAGGTCCTCCCCAGCTGCTGGGCGAGGATGTTTGGCGGCCACTACGGAGAAGGCGGAGGAACGTCTTCGTCCCCGACGGCCGCAGAAGCATCAGCAGGTGTAGCAGCAGTTGGAGCAGCAGTAGTTCAAGCTGTGAGTACTATAAGTGGAAGTGATGAAGCGGAGGTGAATATGGAATATAACTTGGAACCGGAAATTGATGATGTAGAACGTGTATATGCTAGAAAGCGTCCTATAGAATCAAATGCAGAGGTTATGGCAGAGAAAAAGAAAATTGCTAGTGCTAGTGTATGCTATGAACCCCCCCAAATAGAGATAAACTCAGAGCTAGGACGGGAACAATTGGTACAAAATGAAAAGTCGAGTAATATACAGACCCATCCCGAGAACAACAGACCCCAGCGGTTTTATAGAGGGTCGGATACTGGCCCATTCATTATATTTATTGAGAGCAGGGATAACAATATAGGAAAACTACACCCAATGTCTATAGGGAAAATTCTCCACTCGTCAATCCCGGAAACTAAAGGAAAAATCTTAAATATTAGCTACAGTGGTAGGAATAGACTAAAGGTTGAAGTATGTGACGCAAATGCCGCCAATAATATTGTTAGATCCTCAGGGAAAATATCCAAAGACTTAGAAATATACATCCCCGCTCATTTAGTATACAAACAGGGTGTGATAAGAGGAGTCCACAAGAGTATCACGATGGAGGAGTTACTAGAGGAAATCAATCACCGGCAAAGGTAGTTAGTGCAAGAATGAGCAAAACAGTAATACAAAATAATGAAAAACTAGTAATCAATCTCCAAACTTGTGTTCTAACATTTGACAGCCAGTCCATCCCACATTATATAAAATATTCACGGGACTAGATGCGAAGTAACACCATTTTCCCGTCAGTAAAAATTTGCTATCCAATGTTATAGATATGGACATCTTAAAAAACAATGTCGTGGACAAGCTCGTTGTATCAAGTGTGGTGGGGCACACCCTGACAGCCAATGCACAATTCAATCTATTACATGTATCCAGTGCGGGGGAGCTCACTATGTTACGGATCGAAGGTGCCCAGAAATACAATAGGCGGAAAAACATTCAGGAAATTGCAACCCGCAACAACATATCGCTAAGGGAAGCGGAATCTGCTCTTAAAAATAGATCATATGCACAAGTCGCTAATATATATGAACAAGGAAAATATCACCTTAACCCTTCTGTAGCGCCAGTATAGAGAACTACAGCCAATTTCCACCTATTAAATTAGACAATAGGGGAACCCCCCTCGGCAAACATACAAGTAATCCCGCAACTCTTTCCCCTTTCTTCAAACTGCAGCCTATGAGGTACCTCAAGTCAAGCATACCAACTCAGAAGACATAATGACGCACTTCAAACAACCTTGCTCAGCAGACCAAATACAAACTCGGCTCCACCTAGAAAAATGGCAAATAAAATAACAATTCCCAACCATCTCTACTGGAGAAGCAATGGCCCGGCTAGACCAATATTCAACACCCACCGGGAGCCTATAAACACAACACCTCCCGCAGATCCATCCCATACTCTAGAGCATTCAGATACTACAACATCAGTTAGCAAATCCTCTTCACTAGTTGAATACCTCATGACCTTCATTACCGCCATGCTTGAAGTGGTTAAATCAGGGGGCACGATCGATCCGATCTTCATCAGCAATCAGTTGCAAGAATTATTAATAAACACCGGAACATAAATCTTCAATCAATGGATAACAAACAGATTGAGCCCTTAAATCAACAGCGCAAATCACTCTCAGTCAGTATCAACGAAGTAGCTCTCACGCAAACACCCTCTGACAAGAAGACGGAAATCAAGATATTGCAATGGAACGCCCGGTCACTCCGTGCAAACAGGGAATCGCTACAACGGGAATTAAGCGAAAACAATATTACTGTCGCAACGATATCAGAAACATGGCTTAATACAGAAACAGTCCTTTCCTTCAAAGGCATCAACTTACTAAGAAAAGATAGAGTAGATGGTAAAGGTGGAGTAGCGATTCTAATACACGTTGCTATTCCATTCTCTCCAATTCACATCGACCATACTCACATAGAATCATTTCAAGCCATTGCAGCCACTATACGAAGTCACAACAAAAAATTAACTATAATTTCAGTATACTGCCCACCTAAAACAAAAATCAGTATATGTGAATGGCGTGCACTCTCCAACAAATAGAAGAACCCTTTTTAATATGCGGAGATTTTAATGCACACCACACGTCATGGGGGTGTGAATTGAATGATGCATTTGGGGAAGCCCTATTAGAGATCATAGAAGAGTTCAACTTGTTTATACTTAACGACGGTTCTCCAACTTTGATTCCTAAGCCTGGCCAACGGAAATCCGCAATAGACTTAACAATATGCTCCCCCTTACTGGCCACCGAACTCCAATGGGAAAATCTGCGACAGTCCTGGGGGTCGGATCACTTCCCCATTATAATAACAACTAAGAAGCTGGAAGTTCTTCAGAACAGGAACCCCACTACCAAATGGAACATACAGAAAGCAAATTGGGTTAAATACAGCCAGTTAATTGAAGGAAGCATTAAAAGGGTTTCTACCGCCAATACAACCAGCCTCCAATACCAGGAATTCTTAAACGTTATAAACGAAGCGGCAGAAAGATCGATCCCCGGCGCAAACCTGTAAAAATGACAAAAAGCATTCCGTCACCATGGTGGAACCAAGACTGCTCCAGATCGATAGCCAAAAGGAAGCTAGCGTTTACAAGATACAAACAGGAAGCCTCATGGGAAAACTACTTAAAATACAAGAAGATAGACGCCGAAACAAAAAGGTTCCTGAAAGAAAGGAAAAAAATGTGCTGGAGAGAATTCTGTAGCAACTTAAACAGCAATACGTCTATGACCACAGTATGGCACATGATTAACGGACTTAGGAAACAACCGGCGGGAATTAAATCGCCAAAAAATTGGGTAGAAGAATTTGCACATAAAATAGCTCCACCGTCGGCATCACTCGGACCACTAATCCTTCCTAATCACGTCAAGGAAGACCACGGACATAACATTTTGGATGATGCGTTCACGCTCAATGAACTGGAATTGGCCCTGAAAACCGGATCTAACACAGCTCCCGGCATAGACAATATCCATTATTCGATGCTTCACCATCTCCCCCACTGTGCCAAAGTTATCCTACTAAAGCTGTTTACGAACATCTGGGACAAAAGCGAGATTCCGAAGGACTGGACAACTCAAATCATCATTCCTGTGTTGAAGCCTGGAAAAGATAGAAATAATGCCAACTCATACCGCCCAATAGCTCTTTCTTCATGTATAGCTAAAACTTTCGAACGGATTATAAAAACGAGACTGGAATGGTGGCTAGAACACCATTGTATGCTGCCAAAGACACAGTATGGATTTCGAAAGGGTAGGAGCACAAATGACAATCTTAGTATCCTTACCCTAGACATAGAACAGTCCTACATCAATAAAGGATACTTGACAGCCTTATTCCTGGATATAACGGGAGCATACGATAACGTCCCTATCCCAATTCTAATAGAGAAGCTCAGGAAACTACGTCTCCCGGAAAGATACATACGTGGAATTTACAATCTTCTCCATTGCAGAACTGTCTATGTTCGTCAGCAAGACAACTCTCTTTATGGACCACGCGTCGTCTCAGAGGGATTACCACAAGGGGCAATCCTTAGCCCCATCCTGTTCACCATCTTTACAGCTGATTTAGAAAACTTATTTAACCCATCAATAAAGGTGCTGCAATTCGCAGATGACGTGTGCATATACACTTGGTCTCCCTCCCAGGGGATTAATTTCTGGAGATTGAATGAAGCAGCAAAGAAACTGCACGAGTGGTTACTACAACTAGGATTATCTGTATCACCATCGAAATCATCAGTTGTGATCTTCTCCCGTAAACAAAACATATTCCGAGAGACAGAGATACACTTGGGCCCATATATCTTCCCGGTTCGAGCATCGGTCAGGCATCTAGGTTTATATATGGACAGTAAACTCACTTGGAAAGGCCATATAGACCACATTATAGCCAAAACGGAACGCCACTTTAATGTTCTAAGATCCGTTACACGCATCTGGTGGGGAGCCGATCCAGTCATCCTGCTCAACTTATATAGAGCAATAATTCGACCCATCTTAGATTATGGAAGCTCCTTTTTTGGAAATGCTCCTAAGTATACCTTAAGTAAATTGGACACAGTACAACATAGAGCTATCAGATTATGCTTGGGTGCTATGAAATCCACCCCAACAAATGCCTTGCTAGTAGAAGCGAGGGAAATGCCTCTAGACATACGCCGCCAGCTCCTATCGAAACAATATTTAATGAGACGTGCGTCCATAACAAATCATCCTGTGATTCAGAAGGTCATCGAATACACAAAAACATTGGACAGAAGAGGTATACTCACCAGTCTCAGAAAGCCCATGTTAGTGCAAAGTCTTACCAAAATTAATCATCTGATACCGTTAATAATTCAAAATGACCTATTACCTATCTTCTCATTTCATTATAATCTCCTCAGATTCAAACCACATATATATTACTTACCAGATTGGATTATAAGAAGTGACTCTGCAAGTTCAATGACGGATAGTTTTATAAGTCTAACTTGGCCGGATTTTATACAAATCTATACGGATGGTTCCAAAACCTCAGATGGAGTTGGCTGCGCCTATTTCTGCCCATCCTCACATGAGTCAAAGAAGGTTCGCCTCCCATGTGAAACAACTACATATACAGCAGAGGCAATAGCAATTAGAGAGGCCATAAAACACGGTACTGAACGTTATGATAAAATTCTTATCCTATCGGACTCCAAAAGTGTGGCTCAAAAACTGGAAAACCCCAAACGGCAGATTGGCCTGAACAAGATATTAACAGAAATACTAAACATGATGTATTTAGCCTCCACAGAAAAGAAAGAGATCCACCTACTATGGATAAAGGGACACGCACGCATTCAACACAATGAAACGGTCGACCAGTTAGCTAAGGAAAGTACAGTAGAAGGGGAGACACAGCTCATCCAGCTTCCTCATACAGACCTCACACCAATTATCAAGAAAGAGTCCTTTCGCGCCTGGTCAGAATCATGGGCTATCACACAATCCTACAGAGGAAGATATACTCTCAAATACAACCCCACATCCCACCCAAAGCCTGGTTCGTATCCTCCAAATTGGGAAAAAGACACAAAACGTCAATCATACGTATGAGATTGGGACACGGGTGCTACCCTAGCCATCTATACAAAATCGGAATTTTACATTCCCCATTCTGCCGGAAGAACAAGAAGAGGTTGCCGACATTAACCACATCATCCTCGCATGCGTCCGCTATTGGGTACATCAAAACAAACTATACAAAAATCTTGTTAAGCTTAATATACCTCTGCCTACTTCGGTAACTGATTTGCTGAGGACTGAGCGACAGGATGTTTATCGGGCAATAGCCCGATACTTAAGTGAAGCCAATATTAGCTTGTGATTGTTAAAATATATCACAAACCATCAACTAAGGAAGGTTAGTGCAAAATAAGAAGTATTAATAGGGAAAATTACGAATGTAATAGTTATTCACTATGATTCTCACCTACAAATTGTCTAAAGAAATAACTGTTCTAAATACAAGCTGTAAGATAGGAGGAAAATAATTTAATTTAGTTCATTTTAAAAAGCAATTTTTTGTAAACTCATATGTTAATTTATTTAAGAATTACTCTGTATGTAAAAATAGTTATCAACTAAGAACCCTTTTACAACAGTTTTACGCTAAAACAAATATTTTATTTTATTTTAATTAGATAATTAAAAACAAAAATTGTAGTGGAGGAGGATTCCATATTTAACCATGTTCACTTTACAAATTTCCCTCCTGTTCAAGATTGTACGTTAAATTATCTAAGAATACCAGTTACCTAGAACAAAACTGTGGACAAAGTTTGAGTATGATAAAACTAGTTGACATGTATCAATTTCAAAAGTTAAATGCAACACAAAGATAATAAGATGTACAGAAAATAACATTTAAGCATATATCATAGATAAGTATGTAGAACAACTGTAATGTAAAAAGATGTACAGAAAATAACATATAAGCATGTATCATAGATAAGTATGTAGAACAACTGTATACATTTGATGCTGGCCATATGGTCGTCAGGACCGAAGGCCAAATAAACAAAAAAAAAAAAAAAAAAACCAAGAATCCGCCCATTGCCCACCCGGCCAGTTTATAGAGCTTTTTTTAAAAAAATAAAAGGTCGCCCATTTAATTTACCCCAGGCCCGTTATTCCTAGCGCCGGCCCTGCAATCCGGCACCATTTTCAAGATATTATTTTACAGTTCGAGGATCCGGTCGTTAAATGACAGCGTGAAACTATGACGATTCCATTACCCCCCATTTGTTACGAGCATTATACATGGGCCGCTCAGGACTGGCGATGAATGTTTATCAGGACTACCACGGTAGCCTACAGCTACAAATGTTTCTCGTTCCAGTCTGTATGTACTAGGGCACTGGTAGTTTTTAAGTCAGCATCCAAATGAATATAATGATTAATTATTAATAAACAGCGCCAGTGCATTTGTTTTTTTTTTACTTGATTATTTCCGTATGCCTATTACCTCACTTATCTTCAGCGAAATTTGCGTTGAAATTTAGACTTAGTTTTACAACATATTGAATTATGTTTAATATAACCATAAAAATGTACAATTTGCATGGTGTTTGTTACTTACTGTTTGCATCGGTGTTGTTAGGATTGGAAACTGCACATTTCAGCTCTTTTCACAAAGCGTTTACCGAATAAAGCCATGAGATCATGTGTAAAAAATTTTGCGTTGTTGTCGGTTTTTGTAATTATTATGTTGGGCACTGAGGTTTTTTTCGCTACACTTTTAAGTGTCTTTCTACTATTTTGTTAGGTTATCTATTTTTGTTCTTTAGCTATCAGTTCCATTGTTAAATCTATGTTTAATCTGCTTTCAGCTTTGTGTTGTTGGGTTAGGATGCATTCAGCATAGACTTGTTTTCGCAGCAAATTTTTCTATTTTTATTTTCTGAGCTCTGTAATTTTCGATTTTTGATAGTTTTGATATTTGTTCAGTGAGCTGCAAATTCTAAATGCGATTTGTAGAAAACATTGTTTAGATTGCATCTTTTTAAATAAAGGGAGTTTACTGCATTATTTAACTACAACTTTTCGACGACGTGTTTTGCTTTAGCTGGAGAACTGAGCAGTTACTAGCTACCTTCCTTCACATAGGTGTATCTATTAGTTACGTTATTGCCTTTGCACATCTTGTAACACCATATTTTCACCATGATGAGGTTTGAACTACGCTGTTTATAGTTCCTGAAGAACAATCTCTAGACACCACAGATTCATGGTGAACATCGAATTCCATACCAAATTGGCCAAACAGATTTTGGTTTTATATAATCTCCAGCAATTATTACAGATGAATTCCTGGGTGCTCCTTCAAAAAGGCCATTACCTATTTTTCCCACGTTCTTGTTCGTGTTCTCTCGGCTGCGAGGACCTTGCTATCGAAGAACTGAAAACCCCAAATTAATAGAAATTGCTTTGTAATGGATCATGACGTGTGCTCGGAACTGATCTTGGCATTCATACGTCATGACTATTAAAAAAAAAAATGGATATCGGAAATCGTGATACAAGACTGAAGATTGCTGCTCAACCACCAGTCTCTGAATAGTGGATTCACGTAATGACTACTCGACGTTATATACATTCTTATCAGAAGTTTCACTAATCCTGCAATTTAAATGAAACGCGAATAGGCTTGTAACAAACAGCATAACGAGAGAAACGTTCACAGTTCACAAAAAATAATAATAATAATAATTTAGTATTCATCCGTTATAAAAATAGCTGTTTTAGAGCACCAAGGACATTTGTGTTTGTGTCAGAAAAATATAAGAGCTATATTTGTTCGTATTGAATACCCAGCTGCAGCAAGAAGGAATTTAATGGCTCTATGAAACCTGCAGTCGTATCGACCATCATTTGTTGCGAGTATTATAACTCACTTACTTGGTAATCACGTGGGGGAACTGGAACAGTCTCGTAAATGGCAGACCCGGTTTACAGGAAACCGCAGGAAATCTCTGGAATTACGGGGGCACGTGGCCGGTAATTGAATCCGGAGGTTTCCGTTCGCGCCGGACTGGGATGGCTGTAGCTGCACCAATTACCGTCTGCAGCGATGCCAAAATAAAAGACGAGATACACGACGGTCCATTAGCTTAGCAGCACACCAGCCAGAAATTGAATTCCACTCGAAAATCGCTTTTCCTCCCAACTACAATGTCTCAAACGTTATCAAATCGCTGTTGCTGAGTGTACATAAATAAGCTTGTGCGTTTCCCAAATATGGCACTTTTATTTAATTAAGAAGCTTAGGGATATATCAGTGACACTAGTACATATAAGAACTTAGTTGTTGCAGTGTAAATTACTATCCTAACGATAGACAAATAGCTACAGCCTGCAGCAGTAAGGTGAACCAAAAGTAAAAAATCAACTATCATTTTAACGCTTATTGGCAAATGTGAGTGTTAATTATATTGCAAGAAAATATAAGTCGTAGTGAATACTAAGCAAGAAGCAATTGACGCTTATTGCCTATTGTAATGTGAAAAAGTAATTACACATCTTTTAAGTATTTTCGAAGTTATCACAGCATATCTCTAAGTTCGTATGTTATGCTCGTACTGGCCTTGTAAGCAATGAAACGATAGAACAAGATGGCGTTTCATTCATCTTGTTCTTGTTACCTGTCTACTATAACTGTCATGCCCGCCAGTAATAGTGTTTCAACTGAAGTAGCTTTCTCCTATCCAACCTTCATTTTAACCGAGGATACATTTCTTAGAACTACTTTTAATCTGATCCCTGACGTTAGGTAATTCTGTCTCAATTTTCTGGTGTAAAACTGCAAACGATTCCGATTGAGACGCCAAGGGGAAGACAAACAGAACGTGGACTCCATGGTGACTAGGGTTCGGATCTGTAGGAGAAGTCATATTTTTTTCCTGCCTTCTTTTTGAGCTGGAATGCTGAATTAAACACCGATTCAACGTTTCTGATTGTATTTTAATGTATTTTATATAGCATATAAATGCATATTCATCATATTTTCCTAGTTTTGGTCATATTTCGATAATATTTATTGTCATATGGTCATATTTGAGGAAAATTCTAGTAGTTTTTTAATAGTACCGGGAATTCACTAGACATAGATGAGATGAAATTAAGATAATTATTCACAGAGCTGTACTTATGTTTTACAGGTGGGGGAAAAAACTAATTTTCACTGTGGTCAAAATACAGCAGTCAAGAATTAAGGTTATACGTTATTGTCTCTTTTTAAAGCTTCCGCCCGCCTTTTAATCTCGACAATGCAGCAGAAGCATGCCTGTGTCGATCCGCGTCAATCAATATCTAAATGGAATATCCACAGTGATCATTAAATCTGCAGTGGATCAGTTAGTAGACCTACCGAATAAAATTTTCTGAAAGTGCGAAGTTACGTAAGGGAATTTTAGTATAGATGAAACAGTTCTACTCTGTAACTTATCTGAAATTAAAACGATTTAAAATTTAATTTTCCAATGGTGCACCGAGTGCACGGAAGCAACTTATGCTGTCTACATGAGAGCGACACTAATAAATAAAATAAATGATGTATAATTGAATAAGTTTTGATGTATAGTAAATTTAAATGATTGGTTATATTTTGTCATTTTTAGGTCAAATTTGCCCATTTTTAAGGTCATATTTGCCTGCGTATTTCTCTTTTTACTTTTTTTGGTCATAAAGATCCTAACCCTAATGATGACTGAGAAAAGTAACTAAGGAGAATCTGCTTTATAGCAGTGTTAGTCTAATGGTGCGATGGCTCATTCTGGTTACACGGAGAGTTATGTCGATACCGCAAGAAGTATTACAATACACCTAACGGTAAATATTTGTTGTGTAAACTAAAGTAACAATTCAGATGATCATACTCTCCAGATAACATACCTAAATTACCTAAATGCCTAAATTATAGAATTGCTAGTTGTAGCAGGGACACAAAGAATAAAGCAAAAAAATGGTTACTACAGATATAGAATTTATGATGTGGTTAAGGAGAAACCAATTGTTGAAATGGATCTGTTAAGAGATTAATTTTCTAACAGGTTTATTTTCTTGAAGTATGTTGTTCCCAACGGTTTTTGCAGCAGCGTCGATAATATTTCAGCAAAAAAATGAACAACCCATTTACCTCATGAAGGAAAAAAATCGCAAGGAATTTCCTTAAAAACTGTGCAAGAATTTTTTTTCACTTACGTTCCAAGAATATATGAAATAAGAGAAGATGGAAGAGAGAGAAGAGGGTTAATTTCGTATAATTTCACAGACAAAAATAGGTATGTTTTTTTAAATGAATGCTCCAAGATTGTGTTAAATATTCGTGTTTGTGATCCGTTTACAACATATTTGTTAGTACATTACGAGTAGGGATTTAGAAGAGAGAGTCGTAGCAGAATAATCGTTTTACAACTCTTAAATTGTCATGCCCAAAATACGCTTGTGATGTATGCAAAAATAAATGATTTAGGAGTAATACGTACGAATTCCTAATAGAAAGCAATGCATAAGATTTTCGAACAGAAAAATATTATATGAAAATTTCACCCGATTTCCAACGCAATCTTGCAAGTTGTTTTCATTTCTCTTCAGTGGATTGAAAGAACTTTTCATTCTTTTGTATTAGTGTCGAGTCGTTTTAAAGTTTTTGAGCTGCTTCCGGTAAGCTTGTGACATCAGCTGCTATTATTGTTGCAAATATGAATTCCTCGACCGCGAGGGTGATAAAGATAAATGGAAGTTAAAGCTAACCGCAGAAAGATTTTCACGGCAAAGAAAGATTTGCTGCTGTGCACTAAGCGTGCGAATATCTATATGGACGTGTAAGTCTGCCAGTTGAAAGGTATTTGACAGTCAAGAAGTATAAATGGCCAATAACTAGTACAAATGGATAGAGTGATCCGAAATCAATGAATAAGTTCTGGCTATCAGTTAAAGGAAAATGTATTTAAGCTATGAGCCACACACATCATCTGCATTTTACACTGTCCTATAGTTTAAAAAAACTACAGACCACTAAATGAAGAACCTGATACTTGACAGAAACGCAGAGAAATTAAATAACATGTTGGACAGAAATCATCTCTCTCCCTGTGTTTTGTCAGAGCTATTTATGTTTACATGTTGCAGATTATGAGAACTCAATTGCACTGCCAGTGTACTGATATGATCGATATGAAACATTTTAAATTACTTGGCCGAAAGGCTCTGAACAAAACGTTTTTCGCTTTCAAATGTAACAATAGTGCTTTTAAAAGCTAAAAAACTCTTATCAATACACAATTTCGTAATTCATCATGTTACTTTGAGAATGATTATGTTTCAGAGAATTATTGAAACACATTATTCTGGCAGCATTTCTTGTATTCGATGACACTGTGATGAAATAAAAGAAGATTATAATTTTTAGAGTAATTTGAAAATATATTGCCGAGAGTGTGACTCAGGAAGCTAAGTATATATGTTATGTTATCAATGGATTTTGAGAAATGATTGGATACACTACCACAGATTCACCTATTACCGAAGTTACATTTGAGAACCAAAAGGACCGTCCAGTATATCTTTGAACCTGCTGAAAATGGACATAAACAAGTAGTTAATTTATTGGTACTAGAAGGAAATAAACGGCTCCCAAGAGTCAGTACAAGTCTTTGTCACTGAAATACTGCCGTGGCGACTTACTTACCTGTATTGTCATTGATTTTATGGCAGAATGTAGATATTGTCTCTGGAATGTAGGTCTCTATTTTAGACCTTCACACTAACTTGATGCTTTCTGTCCATATCTCGCTTTCAAATGTTTCACTCCAGCTAGGGGCTATCCCTATCAGCAGAGGGCAATATCGCCATCTGTAGCGAAATGTTGGTCTGTCTCTTGCACGAATTATCGAGATTCAACTGGAATCCCTTCGCGAAGACTGTGCACACTATTGCCCTCAATAATCTTGCTGTATTTACACTTGTTATGAAATATACTCTAATGGACCATTAGATAATAGGCGAATGATGATAATATTAGATTTCAGCGAGAAAGTATTTATCTTTTAGTTAAGCTAAACCGCTCGATTCCGAAGCTAATGACGAAATGCCTGTACGTTGGAATATTTTTCTCAACATCGCGTTCACTTGTCATGAAGAATATGTAACGTCAATACTTTTTGCAGACAGTTATAAATTAGAACATTAAACTCTCAATGTATCATATACAAACTACTAGGCCGTGACATATTAGGCACAACAAATCACTTAAAAATCACGATGAATCCATTTTATTGCTAGGAAGTCGTAATATAAAATCAAGCAAGATTTCACTACGATAAAAACTACCAGTTTACGTAATAAACGAGTGACTCAATTACTAGGAATACCCTCACTGGGAACTAAAATATCTAAATAAAAAACTGACCTTGAAAAAAGTGATGACTTTTCAGAACTTTGGAAACCTTGAGATAGCTTTGTGGTTTTTACAGCCCCCATATTTAAAGATGCATTAGAGAGAGACGGCTCTTAGTTCTACCGCAAAATTAATTATTATGGTTGGACATAGTTTCACTGTCGTGATTAAAGCACACGTTCACCTAAATTACAGACAAATGATTTTTTGATAATGTTTACTTGAGAGCAGATACAAATTATTGCTGTTTATTTTCCAGACTGATGATGCAACATATTTGAAGAAAAAAACCTATACAAACAAATTAATTACCCATGGAACACAATGAATGTTTGGAGTGTGCTACAATGAACAGCGCTGTGAAATGTGGTTAATTTACGACGCGAGTACGGTTGTACTGTCTGGATGCAGACATTTTACAGCTTCGCGTTAAACACAATGGAAGTAAAGTGACAATGAGTGGAACTAATGAATTCGTAAATTAATTGAGGTCCTAGGGAGAGTAACTTCATAGCCAGCATCGAAATTTGTAAGTTGCCGGACAATCAGAACGCTTAAGGGGAGACGGTGGCAGATATCATGAAAAAAATAACATTTATTTAAAAGGAAATATTGTTGGGATTATTATCACAAATTTTTTCTTTGAAATTCGAACTACAAATGGTATAAAAATATTAAAACCATAAACAGTGTAATGTCCCACGCCCATTTTTAAGGTATCCAACGGAGAAACAAACGTCTTGCTTACTTTTTACTGTGTAACGTGGATATATAGATTTAGAAGGCTGTGATTTTTTGAATATACAGAACAGCAGTGATATATAGAAGGCTGTGGAGCCATTTTATGATCCAAGCAGTACAGTATTGTATAAAAGGTTGTGAAGTTTCGTAAACAATTTTTGTGCTTTATAATAGAATTTGTGTGAAATTGGATTTATCGTGTGATTCCTTGTGCAATATTGGATATATTGATACGGTTTTACAATGCCTAGGCCTGGTAAAGTATTTAAAAAATACATTAAGTCCCATATTTCCAATATAAGGAGAAAAATTGACGTTGAGGTTAGGTCTGGGCCTGTAGATGTAAACATTAACTTGTCTTCAAGTGCATCCAAAGTAAAACTTCGGAAAGATATTGTGTCAGAAGAACCAAAACATGACAGAAACACAGGTTTCAGAATTGTTTACCTGGAACTGGTAGTAGAAGCCCTTAGGAATGCTTACAAGTGCTCTGTTTGTGGAGGAAATTTCAGTTTGGTGGACAATGGAAATAGTATTCATGTAAAATTTAAATTGATTTTTCTGCAACTTTAAATTTTTCTTCTCTCAGGTACACATATATACGAAACTACTGGAAGGATTTCTATGAAATTTGGCACACCCATTCTCACAAGTGGAAGAAACATTTAAGTGAGACAAAATTTTAATCAGTCCATTTTAACAAGTTTTATGGTTAATAATATGTGGAAAATTTGGCTGTAAAAAAAACCGCAAATGCAAAATATCACAGAAAATAATTGAAATAATTTATCAAAAAGTTACTAAACTTAATTGTACATTTATTAGTGTAGATTAATTTGCTATATAGAAAACTTAATAATTTTGACTGGAAATGATAAAAAAGTGTACCTCAAAATAATAATGTAATAAAAAATTCAAAATCCTCTGACAACTATGGTATTTTATTAAAAATTCTGGAAATATTATTTAAAGCATATAGGTACCCTATGTACAAGTGTGCAAAATTTCAATGAGATTGAACACGAAATGAGAGAGATTTAGATTTACCAATAATTCAGTGCAAGACTGCCACCATCTCCCCTTAAAAGATGTAGATAATGATTTCATGCTCTACATTACTAAAAATGACGGCATTGGACCGATTGTGATCGGACAATTGCTGAGAAAGAAATTCGTACTTGAAATTTGAAAATCTACAGTTTTTATCCTATCTTGTAGGAACTTTGCGCACATCTGCTTTAAAATAAGCGAAGTATGATGTTTACATTTAGTTTACAAAACGGTAACGGTTTTCCCCGTCACCCTTCTTAAGACTAATTTACACAAGAAACTTATCCGTTTTTTGCATTGGTACGAAAATCTACCAAAGTTGATGCTGATGGAGGATGTTGACTACAATCCGATCAAAAGGGATAAAACACCAAAACATTCATATCCACCCGTCGAGAAACGCTAAGAATTGTGCTTTTGCAGAAGACGAAATACAAAAAATATTTTATATCCCAAAGGACTTGAATTAACTTTTTAATTTAGTGGATAAAAATAATTCTTTTTCATTTATTTTGTACATATAAATGTGTCTGTTTTGTGTATGCATGCCCACTTAGGAAAGAAAAAGAAGCGTAGCAACGCGTGCCGGGCAAAGCTATTTCATTAATAAATAATATCTACAGAGACCATCAAACACTACCTTAGTTACGGTAAAATGGTTTACTATACACAAAGTACTATATGGACAAAGCAAAACTAATCGTATAGTTTGTACTACTAAAACTACTGCTATGCAGGTAGGTGGTAGTGTAAATCTGATCATGGCAATACGGAATATGGTTAGAACGCAAGAGACTGGATTCTCCCAATCCTCTTCTTCTGTCGCTATGACGTGTCTCTTTTGTTAAAAGCTTTGTATCTAAGGCAAGGATACCAATTTGTGGATTCATATATATGTACGGAGCAGGTTTTAAGCCCGTCAAAAATAACGTGTTGAACGCTGAGTTCTGGAAATTCATTTCTTCAAGCTTATTGTTACAGAGGATACAGAGAAAATATCTACATAGAATATAAATAGCATCTATGACCGTAAGAAATAGCGTGTCGGACGTGGTGCTCTGGCAGTTCATTTCCTCGTAGTCTGTTAAGTAAATACCATTGTTATTAAATAATCGCATAACCGGGATTTTGGAGTAATGTGGAACACATTACTACGTCGATTGAATATAATAAAACAAAAACAACTAATAATTAATATTTTGATTTAAATGAAATACATACTTTTCTTTATAGTTGACTTGCACTTTAAAACATATCGAATCATTACAGAAATATAATAGCTTTCTATAATAGCGACATCTCTGCTAAACCGCCAACGAAGGCCGGTTGTGTTACGTCACAGCGCGACAGACACTGTTACCAAACTGGAGATTTATTAGATCTGATGTTTCTAAGTCATACAAGCAAACAAAGTCGTAATGAGCCAGTTGCTGCCAGAGTAACCACGCACTTCCTGCTTTCCACGTGCTTTGAATGTTATTCCTCTTCCTAGATTACTCTCGGAAGCTGCTGGAAAGTGTAGGGTATTGTTCATGAGGATGAAGAATTGAGAATGGGTAACTCCCGCAATCATGGCCTGGCCCCGTCGAATGTCACAAGGGGGCCGCTAGGTTTAATTTCCCCACACAACGAATGAATCAGTCAGCACTGCCATGTGTCGTTACTCGAAATGCACCGCCTGAAGTTTTGAGATCCAGTCCAATCATTCGCTACTCCCTTGGAGATAAGGAATTCTGTACCTCCTCCCATTTATTCTCGTGGCCTTTTAGTGAGTGATGAAAACCCTTTCGGCTTCTAATATAATGTTTGTTCTAAATGGGCAAGGCAGAAAAATAAAATAAGAAAATAAAAAATTAAGTGCAATTACTACAATAAAATAATGATGTCGCTTAATGCAAATTGAAACATTGTAAAATAGTTGGCTTACAAGAAGCTATATATGCATGGGAAAGTATAACTTTAGGAGGACATTCCAAAATTTCTGAAACTGAAAAGCAAGAGAGCAAAATTCTTAGGAAAATATTCGGTACAACAGAAGAAAATGGAATAGTTTCATGAACACTGTACGCAAGAGAAGCTTATCGGACACTTATTTTTTACGGCTTTACGCCTTGTCGACGTCGAGGTCATTAGAGGCGGGATTGGACTGGGGACAAGGAACGGGAAGTTATTCGGTAATGGCCTTTTGAAGGAAGCATCCTGGCATTCGCCTGGAGTGATTTGAGGAAACAATGGAAAACCCAAGTCTGGATGCCCAGACGGGGATTCGAACCACCGTCCTCCCGAATGCGAGGCCAGAACGCTAACCACCCACTCACTAAGCTCGGTACAGGATGAATAGCAATAGACTCTCAAAAGATTATTCAATATAATGAATTCCAAAGTTGCGAGGATAGATTGGCTGAAGGAAACAGGGGTAGACGGGGGGACCATTATGAAAAATCACGAAGTTTTCAGAAGCTTCGTAAATAAGCACACATTTAAGGAGAAATCTAGAAACAGGACTGGTAAGAATGGAAGAAGCAATACAGTTAGTTCATGAAGAGATTCTGGAAGAAAAGGAAGGTGAAAAATGAATGAACATAATCAAGAAAGAAGAAAATAAGAAATAATTAACAATCATGCTCACTAGGAGACTCAAGATGGATCCGAGTGTCTCAAAGTTCTTCAATATGCATCATTAATATGACCAAAACGAAATTTTACATCACAACAGCATTATTAAGCATATGAAGAGTCGTTATCGTCACCTGGCATCTGAAATAGTTACTGAGATACGCTTTTTCAATTAATTTCCGTCGATGATGAAACAATTTTAAATTTTTCGAAGATACTGATGACTCCACACCATTGATGATTTTTAATATTATACTACTTAGGTAGATAAACAAACGCTGTCTTCATAGACCAAACACCGGTAAATATATTTTACTGCTGTGATACTCCGTACATAAGAGTTTGCAGAATTTAGTTAAAGAGTGGAGAACTGAACTGTAACTTAGATAAAATTTTCAAAATTTTGAAATCCATGAGGTATTAAAGAGGACTTATATTATTATTTCTGCCTCTTACAATGCTTCCTTGGTTTGTAAGACGATATAAATGAATACCGGAAGATGTTGGTGAGGTACTGCTGTCTTCCAGTATAGCAGAAAGAAAGCAAAGAGCTTTTCTCTTTCTCTCTCCAATCTGAAGAGCTTTATATGCGCAGACTTTTTTCTCGTAATCAGCTGAACTCTTGTGTCAACAGACGTACCAGAGTTCGGCCTAATCTTCCTTCAATTTCCGCTGCCTGGCAGAAAACTTCATCTCATTTCTGGAGCAATTTCAAGTCTGTTCCGAACATAGATCGGGTCGCTGTGCTTCCGACACCATCTGCCAGCTTTGAGGATCTGAGGAGCTACAGTCTTCAAACGGCATCATTTTTTTGCTGTTTCATAGTCCATGAAAATAGATTGTACGTTAATCCACAAATGAATCGAGCCGTCTTTAAATTCGAGAAGAAGAATGTTCGTTCGAGGTCGCTGTGAACAATAACAATTAGGTATGATCTTCTTTTCTGTTTTAGCTTAGGGTTCGACTACTCGTAGACGTGGAGGTCAGTAGAAGAGGATTGTGCGCAACTAATGGGAAGGGATTCGAGAAAGGTGTTTTAAGGAAACTATCGTTATATTCACCTATAGTCATTCTGGAAACGATGGAAAATCTAAATCTCGATAGCCGGATGGGAAATCGAACCTGTGTCGTTCCGAATGCAGTTAGGAAAGTTTATGACGGACGGAGTCTTAGGCGTTGGCGAAGCTCGTAAGCAATTAGAATGGTGTAAGAGCATTTACTATCTAAACAAGGATCGTCCATCACGCTTTGCCTAAAGTGACAGGAATGACCAGAGAATCAGCGAAGATGTGAAATCCAACTACATTTTTTTTTTTTTTCGCTGTCATCAGTCTTTCGACTGGTTTGATGCAATCCTTCCATCCCTTTCTATCTTGTACTAACCTCTTCAGCTCTAAACATCCCTTACAACCAACGTCCTCAATTATCTGCTTCATATATTCTAATCTCTGTCTTCTTCTACAGTTCTTACCTTCGACTGTTCCCTCAACTAACAAATTAACCAGTCCAGCATGTCTCAAAATTTGACCTACCAGCCTGTCTCTTCTTTCTGTAAGCTTCTTCCACAATCTTCTTTCCTCACCCACCATTTCCAAAACTCGTTCATTTTTTACTTTTTCTGTCCACTTAATTTTCAGCATTCTTCTGTAGCACCACATTTCAAATGCTTCAATTTTCCTTATTTCTGGTATTCCTCAAGTCCATGTTTCGCTTCCGTAAAGTGCTGTGCTCCACACATAGAGTTTTAAAAAGTTTTTTTTAAATTCCTAGATCAATATTTAAAAGATTTTGTTTTTTCATGAAGGCTCTTTTTGCTAGTGCTATTTTGCTTTTAACATCATTCCTGCTTCGGCCATCGGTTGTAATTTTGCTTCCCAAGTAACAGAATTCAGTTTACCAACTCGCCGGTACAGTGTACTACATGTTTCGTTAGCAGTATTGGCAGTGTTGGAGCTAGAACGGTGGCTCGCGTTGTAAAGATCGTCTGTTCCAGTTCGGCCTTGGGCTTGGATAGTTTTAATTCAGTGTTGAGTTTCTCTTGTGTTGTCCTCACCACAGTGTCCCACAATTACGTGAGCAAAGCCTCTCGCAGTAGTTAGAAAAGCATAAAAAATATATCGAAGCTGACTAATGGTTGCAGAGACCGAATTTTATTTTAAAAAGTTTTCCTTTTCCTAGAGTATCTTCCTGTTGCAAATTACAAAAAGATTTAAACCTTTAACCCACGAGTATGTCGTAGAAGAGCGCGTATTCTCTATTTTATCAACATCCACATTCGCTGATTATCCCCGAGTGAAAAATGTTGAATGAGAGTAGACGCACTCTCAATAAGGGAAGTACACGCGAAGTAATTGATGTAATATATTATATTAGAATACCATCAAAATCCTTTTTAAGATTTTCCGAGGTGTGTTTTCGGGTGTTTTGTAAACAGAACATTAAGAATTTGAACAGAAAAAAACTAATTTTATCTCAGAGTGTAGGAGTTAAGTGCAGAAATTTACTGTTCAGTCCAAACTGACGACATAAAATCCATCAATACTTAAATAAGCAACCCTTGGTCATCATAATGTCATTTGTCACGCCATGACGTCACTCTAAGACGTGACGCTATGACGACACGCTTTACGCCATTGTTCTACGTTAAAAAAGTTATTTAATAACATTTCTAAGCATCTGCAAATAAATTAACTGACAGAAAACTGAAATAAAAGTATGTATTGCGTTTAAACCGACATATCAATCATTTGCTGCTTATATTTACGTAATATTCTTTTGATATATAGAAGTATTCTTTAAATTCTTTGTCCTTAGATAGGCAAGATAATAGCTTTATGTTTCGAGTATCAATGTTAGCGAAAGTTTTGATTAGATTGTTACTTAGCGTGGGTCAGAATTACAACTGGCGTTTGATGTTACAGCAGAGGGAATGAAGAATTTAGTTTTAAAAAAAATTAATTTAAAGTGTGTCCAATTACTTAAATTATTAAACCGTTTGAACGGAAATAATTGCACATTGTTCGCGATTTGTGCATACTAAACTGCAATTAAAACAAATATTACATGGCATAATGTAAGTTTATAAGGTTTATTTTAATTTTCTTTGCATTCACTGAGCAATATTACTGAGGCTATTAGTCAGAAACATGTAAATGTGTCAGCCATTCAAACGTTGTAATATCTTTCTGAATCACCGATAACAAAAAAGAAAGTTGTAAAAACCCTTGAAGATTTTTGATAAAATTTATATCGCAATGCATTATTGCCAATGTATTATTTCGACTAAAATGCGATACAATACATGTATTAAAATTCGTGAGATAGAAGTATTGTTATTCTGGCGGCAAGTTTAGCGTAGTATGTGTTTAGGTTGAAATGCAACCTGGACCCATATGGAAACCTTTTGCTATAGAGCAAGGCACGAGGAATTACACTGAATTTTATTTTATAACAATTTTATTTAGTTAAGCAAAATCTATGATATGAATTGTCAAGAACACTGAAAGAAAAGTATGTATTTCGTTTAAATTTGCATTGATCATCAGGTTTTTTTTTACTAAAATCTTTACATCTTTTGAATGAAAGAAGTTCCAAATTGATCGCGATATATATAGCATAAACCATAATTAAATTTTACGTGGCATAGCGTAGGTTGTGAAGATTTATTTTTAGCATCCTTCGTTTTTACTGGGGTCATTATTTCAGCCAATATAAGCTTGTCAGCCGTTAAAATATCGATCTTTAGCGCAGGTAATACGAATGAAAGGTGTAAGAAACTGTGAAGATTTAGGATCACGTTCGTATCGCGATGCATGAAGACACTGACATGCGATACAGAGAATGTATTGATTCGCGTGGGATTTAAGCTTGTTTTTCTAGCGGCAATATTAGCGGAGATTGTGGTTAGGCTGAAATACAATCTGGACCAAGTTAACAACTGAAGCTTTTTGCTACAGCACAAGGGACGATAAATTACAATGAGCTTTATTTTATTACAATTGTATTTAGTTAAGCAATTGTAGAGAAATAAATTACCAAAACACTCCGTTAAACCCGTCATTTTTGACCGGCTTTGGGGCTAGTATATCTGTAATAAGCTGTTCCATACAAACCATTGTATCGCTACATTGGAGAGGATAGCTGATAAAAGTAACAAGATAAATATTAAACAGGTGCACCTGTGCATTTATGGCTGCATCCATGCTTTCAGACAAATGAGATGAATTCAATATTTGTTCGTTTACATTGAATATAGCAGTAGCGATGTGTTTGATACCCTAAAACAGAATCGAAATAATAACAATAATAGCTGGATAGGTCTTGTACCGAATGATACATTTATTCCCCTCATTAATATACCCTTCTAGACTTAATTTTCGTGTATATAGAGTGCTTAGCGTTACTTAAATACTTACAGACAGACTGTCTAAGGCATCTTTCAAAAAATAAGTAACTGGATAAAGGCCAGAGTGAAAGAAGACACTAGAGCAGAATTGGTATTAAGACAGAGGATCATTGAATGGGCATGTTCATCATCACTCTAGGACCGCTGGAGTGGAAAATTGATGGTGGTGATAACTTTCACCACCATAGGTGATTTCGCTATTCATTAGCAGAGATATTTGCACCGAAGCTCCGCACCACTAGCAAACGTGTCAGTAGTTGATTTTACAGCTCTCTTTATACTGGAGAAACTTGGCTGGTCTTTTCGTTACTATATTACTGACTATACCGAAGAAAATGTTGTAAATTAAACGTAATCAGATTCGGAAGAGATATTTGCTTTTGACTATGAAATCAAGGTTAACGAAGTACATAGTTAGTAATTGATGCCAAAAATATGATTAAAGGGTAAAATGGGAAGTTAAATTTTTCATACCTATTTATTAGTATACGTCTGCTTTTGGAGGACCCTTTATGTAGCTCCATTCTCGTGCGTCATTGTTTTGAGTTCGTCCTAGGATATGTCGTCCACCTGTGATACAGGTTTTCCACCAAGCGTACTGCAAAAGGGTGAAGATCAAAAAACTTAGAACATCTGCACGCCGGTATGGTGTAGATCAAATACAATTCAGACTACATCAAATCAGAAAAAATTCACGTTCCGATGGGGAACTAACGTCGAGTACTAATGCATTATAATTTACACGTTCTTTGGTTTGTTTGGTGAATCATATAGGGTACAAGTATTTGGCATTCCATGCCTGACAACAGAAGCCCAACTTCATGAAAAAATTTCTTTAGTCAATTTCTAAATTACGATTGAAAGCAAATTGGTCTGATGAATTCCGCGTTAAAGTTCCGCGCAGAAGACTTTGAAGCGGGCACTACACCTGCCCGACCGTTTCCCCACTGTCGCAGTCCACGAGGCGTAGCTCATTGGAAGATTCCGGCAACGTGCCTATAAATTCTACGGGGCAACACATTGCTCTGCCAGTCCACTAGTCAGTTGTCTCGGCGAATATGAAACTGCCTCTGACAAAAAACACAACAGACCATTGGTGCTGAGGGGGGGGGGGGGGGGGGGGAGGAAAGAATAATCAATAATACGCCAACAAGACGACCAACCAAAAGTCAAGAGATACCAAACCAAAAGAAGATCGGTGGAGGAAATGTCTCAAGACAAGAACCCCCAACCGACCAGCAGTGGCGTAGCTAGGACAACAAGGGCCCCGGTGCAAAAAATTTATTTTGGGCCCTCAGGCCAGATGGGCGACCTTTTTTTGCTTTGTGTTGCTGGGAGGGGCCCCTGAGTTGTGCTTGCGGGTCCCCTGAGCAGTGGTTGGGGGCCCCCTGAGCAGTGAGGGGCTTCCTGTGTCTCAGGGGCCCTCTTAGATGACGGTAGAGCTAAAAAAAGGTCGCCAGTTTGCGTGAAGACGCGTGGTGCTTGGGGATCCCCCAGAGGTGCGTGTGGGGGCCCCCAGAAGTGCACGTGGGGGCCCCAGAGGTGCGCGTGGGGGCTCCCTGAGGTGCGCGTGTGGGCCCCCTGAGGTGCACGTGGGGCCCCCTGAGATTTTGGTGGGAGCCCCCAGAGGTGCCCGTGGGGGCTCCCTGAGGTGCGCGTGGAGGCCCCGGTGCACTGCACCCCCTAGCACCATAGTAGCTACGCCCCTGCCGACCAGCTTCAAAGTTGAGACTGGCGAACATGATGACTTGCAGTCGTGTGATTGTTGCAGTTCGCGACAGTGGAATGCGCAGTTGTATCCCGGTCAGCACCGTGGGCCAGTCCGGACGTAATTAAGCGGTCTGTGAGAGCCGGGACCAACCCTTTGTGTCAACACGCGGCCCCTCCGTCTGAGTGAGTCACGAAAGTCATTACGCGGCCGACCTGGTCCCATATGTGTCCCGGCGGAAGTATAATGAAGCCCGTCTGCTGCGCGGACTGGTACGGTGTCGATAAAGCTCTGCTGCCGCCTGGGGGACCACGGCAGAGCTCAGGCAATAAATCCACGCTATCACTCCTAGTCACAGGTACACTCGCCCCCGTGTCTCGTCACAGTCGAGTCTGTGGAAGCTGTTGGTAGATCACGAAGTGATTCTGCTTTATCATTCCGACCTCACTTATGAGTAGGGTTCGGATCTTTAAGAACTAAAAAGTAGAGAAATATTAATGCAAATATGATCTTAAAAATGGTTAAATATTACCTAACAATGGCAAAATATGACCAAATATTTCAATTTACTACATATCAAAATATGTTCAATTATACATAATTTATTTTATCTAATAGTGCTGTTTTCAGGTAGACAGCATATTTTGTGCCAGTGATTCGCTGCACATTTAGCACTATCTGAGGAATTATTTTCATAAGTATTGGCGACATTTGACGTGGATTGACATAGGCATGCTGCTGCTGCATTGTCGAGATTAAAAGGCGGGCGGAACATTAACATTTAGAGAGTGACAATAATATATAACTTTAATTCTTCATTGTTGAATTCAGACCAATTCAGTAAGAATTAGCTTTGTTTTTCCCTCCAATGTACAATAGAGTTTAGTTCTGCGAATAATTATCTTAATTTCTTCTCATCTTTAACTTCTAGTGAATTCCCGGTATTATTAAAAATTACCAGATTTTTCTCAAAATATGATCATAAATATTGACTTTTTCTTATCTGCTTAACGTCTCTCTACATAAATATTGACCAAAACTAGGAAAATGTGATGAATATGCTATATAAAATACATTAAAAAATACAATCAGAAACGTTGAATCAGTGTTTAATTCAGCATTCCACCTCAAATAAAAGGCAGGAAAAAATATGCCTTGTCCTACAGATCAGAACCATACTTATTATATTACATATAGGCACTACTTAAAACTTAATTTAGTTCCCAAGCCACAAGGTTACTGGATCATCCAGCACGCGGTGTTCTAAAATATTTAAACAGTTGAACTGTAGGTGCCCTCTAGCACTAACAAGCCTAACTGTGACACGGATTTGTACATATTCATAGCAAATTTAAGCCAAAGAAAGGCTAGACGTGTTCCCAGTTGGTCCAAATGAGCATACTTACACATCTGTACATTGGTTCATGTAACAATTCTAAGGATAATCTAGATATTATACCAATTTTTTCGTTAATATAGAATATTCGTATTCATAGAATATTTCATTACATTCCGGCACTAAGTGGAATTATTTCAATTTCAAGTAATATCTCAGACTTAAAAAATTAGAAGTATGTAAGAATCATAACCAAGTATCTAGGGAAATTGCTAGGGTGCATTAGCTCCATTGCAATAAATATTAATAGTAACCAGCATAGATTTATAAGGAGCACCCCTGCCGATAACCTAGTTCTCAAAACAACAGAAAATTGTATTACTTATGGAAATCTACCGCCACCGCGTTGAGAGTACAACGGTGTGCATGTTACAAATACCCATCATCGTGAATGTCTGGTATGTGGCCTTTGGCTTCTTGCGACCGCTCCAAGAACGTAACGCTCATATTTTCAAAGGCAGCTCGGTAAGGAGATCGTAAATTCAAGGATCCATGGATCCGAGTGACAAAAACTAAGAGTGCTCTGTGAGTTATGGGTCCTAAAATCGACTCTCGACACTTCAAAAGAAAATAGAATGTGACATAAAATTCTCTTACCTGATGCGATGGGCTCGTTATTCCTGCAGCGTAGAGATTCCATTCCATAAGCAGAGCCGAACAATATATGGCAAAAGGAGAAGAATTTTTACCGCCTCTGACATTCGACCCATATTATGCCGAACTACCTCTCTTCCTTGCCACTTTCAGCGAAGCGAAAATGAATTTTCGTCATTCGATTTCTTCAAATGACACGAGCGCAAAGAGCTCTATCTGCAAGGATTATGAGAGTTTTCAGAAGGAAGTTTTATGCCTTCTATCTCGGTTTAAGTCTCCACAGGGGGGGGGGGGAATAAGAAGGCTGTACAATATTTGAACTCTTCATCGCATTTTGTTTTGTTTATCATATTAAATAAATCGTCATGAGTAGTATTATGCTAAATACAGATCTAAAATAGGTTTCTTGAGATTTAAATTATATTTATATATTTATTTTTAAATTATTTTCTCGTGTCAAAAACCATCACAGAAATACAAAATGAGACATTAACGATAATATTCCTGTTGAAAATAGTAAATTCGAGGGTGCACATTAAAAAGTCTTCACACAGCATTTGGCATCTGTAACTACACTTTCTTCAGTCTTGAGTAACTCCTCCTCGCCGCGTGATGTCGAGCAACAGGACACTAGAAAATGCTTCATCACCCGCTTTTCTCTGCCTTCGCATTGTACAGATATCCACAATTAACCTTGGTTCACCCGACATCAATTTTTAATTTATTCAAAGATGTCTAGGTAGGCCATTTTAAATTATTTCCAGTGATAAGCGTTAGCAACTTTTCGAGCTTGACCAATCCTCGTTGACCACATATATTCTCGAGTTTTCCGTGGTGGTATTTTCAGGAAGAGTAGTGAAGTCTGCAAGATGTTCATGAATTTCTGTCGTAGTTTTGATGGTTGATAAATGTGCAGTGGGTGTGCACCTACTTTGCGTCATTTGTAAGCACTGGCGGCCGAAGTAATTTGCTCAGGTAGTGACAACACTGAACTTTTTGATC
Organism: Vandiemenella viatica; assembly: GCA_031002005.1. Lineage (NCBI taxonomy): Eukaryota > Metazoa > Arthropoda > Insecta > Orthoptera > Morabidae > Vandiemenella > Vandiemenella viatica. Next base: position 361,626,873 of record JARYHS010008074.1, on the reverse strand, counting down.
ATTTACTGATTTTCATTGTTGAAGTGAAAGGTGCCTGGAAGAACAGCTCAGAGTTGGCTAAGAATCAACTTAAAAATCGGAAACGTGTAAAAGTGTCATTACCTGCGTGTCCTGCCGGATTAAATAAATGATTTTGATATCAATCAATGATAAATGCTTTAAGATTGACCAGAAAGTAAACAAACAATGAATGATTAGTGAAAAACCGATGAGCTGATCTACAGGCAATACTGGATTAACCAAAGGCACGACTAAGCAGTAGCCTCGAGCATCCGATTTGTAAAGGCCCCCTGTGATTTAACTTTTTTCATTAAATAAAAATATTAAAAAATAGATATAAACATCCAAAATAAACAATCAAAGTAATATGAAAAGCATGAAAATTATTTTTTTTTGTTTGATTGTCGTGTACGATGTTAATAAAAATAATTTTCAAAATATCATAAATTGTAAAATTCGTTTGTTTAGTTGGATGAAAAATATAATCAATTTAGTTAGTCATCTACGAAATCTTTCCTTTGTACTTTTAAAATTCAGATTACTTTTTTCAAAAACATTAGGATCCAAATAATTTGAGTGCCTAGGGCCGCATAGTCCATACTTTCTTAATTCGGAACAGCTTTCGATGACCACATCGACAGTGGCACACCGTTTCCGACATTGAAACACATTTCACTTTCAACTTGAGTAATTCTCCTTCAAAGGAACTAAGACATAGAAACAATATTGCCTCCTCGCATTAATAAAGCTTCTAGGCTAGCGTTTCTCAATCTTTTTCAATCCGAGTACCAGTAAATTGTCTGAAATAATGCTTAGGGCCACTAACTTATATCGTCATTTTTTTTATCTATGTGTATATTATGTACATAGACATTTCTGTATTACCAATATAACATAATAAATCTAAAACCATGTTTTGAATTCCTGCGAAGACACGGTTATGGAGCTGGAAGTGAACTATTAAAAGTTAATTAATTGTTGACCAGATTCTTAATACTTAGCAAACCAAATCATACACCTTTTACTTTTGTTTATTTCGCCACTCCTATGTTACGAACTCTACAACGTACCGCAGTCCCTCAAACCTATTACGAGACACTCAGAAAACGGTCATTTACTCAATCCCTAGTCGGACGTCACTCTTTTCGATGCTATCTGGAAATGAATAGATTATTGTAGAAATAATGCTGTTCTATCCTCATCCTTTAAATGTCAGATTCTTGCCTGGCTATTAAAATATTCTTTTTTTTTTTTTTTTTTTAAAAAAAAAAAAAAAGGGTTTTACCTTAAAAAGTAGGAATACGGTATCAAAATTTAAAATTTTCTGCCTGCGGTCCACCTGAATTATCTTCGTGGACCACAGATTGAGAAACACTGTTTTAGGGGACGTAGCTGAATTTGACAAAAAATGGCAGCTGCTGCTGCGCTCTACCAACAGTGTTACTAACTTTTTGAGCTCTATAATCTTCCAGCGACCGCGTGTCTGTCCACTGCCCGGGGCAGCACGAGACAGAACATACTTGTCACCAATCGTCACTAGCAAAGCGGCCAACCAACCCTTGAAAATTACCGCGAAAACGCCAGAGCGCATGCGCGAATGGTGACAACTCAAAGCTATCTTCACGACAGAGAAATAGTTCACTGGTCTGGCCAACAGATGGTGTTCAATAGTTTCCCTAGCTTTCATAAGTAATGGTATATTAGAGAACATAGCATTTATAAATATTTATTTTACTTTTTTAAATTTATTTATTCTTGATTCGTAGGTGGTGACATGTCTCAATGTCACTACGTCTAGAACTGCCACTGTTTGTAGGCAGGTTCAATGACTGCAAGGTACCGTAACTTATCGACAGGTGTTGATTTCAGATACCCAGTAATTGCCTCACTGTTTCATTTAGCGATACTGCCTCCTGTATTTCATCAGGCAACTTGTATCAAACATTACTAGCATGGTGAATACTTAGGTCAATATCCTTAGCTGCTATATTAATGTTGGGGTTTCTTCTCCGTCTAGTGCAGTTTTAGGAATGCCCCAACATACAAATTAGCACAGCACATACACATTCCTTACAAAACACTACAAATACTTCAAAAACAGAAACATATTAAACACATCACACCTTATAGAAAATATAAAGAACACTTGGATCCCCAACACAGCAACCATAGTATCATTTGATGTGGAAAGTATGTTCACAAATATCCCTGTGGCTGAAACCATACACCAGATAGAAAACAACCTTAAAATGCACAGAAACATACCCCCCAAAATTATTACAGAAATAATTGAGCTCCTGAACTTAATAACTTCTCAAAACTACTTCAGTTTCAATAAAGAATACTACATACAGGAAGAAGGTCTACCCACGGGGAGTCCAATATCTGGGATAATGGCAGCTATTTTTATGGATCTAATAGAGAACGAAATATTCCAGCAAATCATTCCTACAAAACAATACAAGGTATTATACTGGTTTAAATATGTTGATGATATAATCTGCCTTATAGAAGAACCACACCGACGAAGTGATGAATTCCACAGTGATATTAACAATATGCATAAAAACATCAACTTCACCATCTAAAGAGAAATAAAAAACCAAATACACTTCCTAGACTTAACAATAAAAAAGATACACACTAAACACAGTTTCAACATCTACAGAAAACCAACCACTACAGACACAATTATAGATGCTACTTCCAATCACCCTATCAACCACAAACAAGTCGCTATCAGATACGTGTTACACAGAATGAATGAGATACCCCTCTCCAAAAAAATTATACAGTAGAGCTCAATAATATTATGCTGATAGCATCCAATAACGGCTATAACACCGACATGGTACAGAAGATTAATTACAAAATTAAAAAAAAAAAAAAATGCAAATGTGGCCAACAAACACACCCATCCCACCAGACAATTACCCAAACCACACTCACCAACGACACACAACAAGAAAACAGACAATGGCACCTATTTGAACACTAACGCATACAGAATCAGTAACATTCTCAGAAGAATGGGAATAAATATAGCTTTCGAAACCAACAACACCATCCAAAAACATTTTAACAGTAATACAGCTGAAAATATATATCAACAGTTTGGAATATACAAACTGACCTGCCAACAGTGTAAGGCTATCTATATTGGACAAATAGTCAGAAAATCTGAAATCCGATATAAAGAGCACATAAGGGCATTAAGATGCTCTAATCATTCTACATATGCAGAACATTTAATTGAAAACAAACACGAACATACAGAAATGGGAACATACATGGAATTGGCAATTGGCAATCAATAACCACAGAAAAAAACATGTTGACAGTTCAAGAAAATTTTCATATACAAAACGCACTAAATGAAGGGGAAAATGTGATCAATGAATACATACATCTTACGAACCAGATACTATTTAGGACACTAAAAATGAACTCGCATTCAAACAAACCGCTACAGCAAAGATAAAATTTCAGTAAACAAATTAGGTTGGTAATACATATACCATAGACAGTTAGCATCTTTGAGAAGAAACCATTAACAATAACAAAAGTTTGTTCAAAAAGCTATATTGTGTGTAAATACGTGCATAAATATGCTTTTCATAAAAAAAATGGTCAGTTGTTGAATAACCTCAAGAAGAAGAACAACAACTAAGCTTGTTCCAGAAGTTACCTTCAAAAATTAAACGTGTGTAAATATGTTTCCTATTCAAAATTGTTCAGTGAGTGAGAAACCTCAAGGGGAGAAACTGATATGGAACAATTCCATACACTAATGTAATATAGAAAAACTGTAAGTAAAATAAGCTAAAAGTAATATTTAATAACAAAATTTATACCTTCATTTAGATAAACATTATGCTACACATCAAAACTTGAACATAACTTGTTCTAGCGCACTGATGATGGTCTAATAAACCGAAACGCATATGCCATAACAAAGTCTTTTCATTTGTTAGCTGCACTAGACGGAGAAGAAAACCCACCATTACTAGCATGTGCCGCTGCTGAGAAATATAGTGTCATGGCAGTGATTACTCGAAACTGATCTCCCTATATACTGCCAGATAGCTGATGTTCCGGGTTACTGTTCATACCTAGTGTTAAGACAATGTCTCAGATAAGTTTACAAACGTATTTTTGTGAAAAGCCGCGTTCCAATTCAGTATCCTCCCAGTTGAGTTTTAATTTCATGCTTGTTTGTTTGTTCCGACTTAAACGTTTTCTGGGTGTGGCTTCAGGCTGTCCTCGTTTTAAAACTGAGGAATTACATAGCTTCAAGTAGGTGCTCGATTCTCCATAGTTTGCTAAGCTTACGTAACGGAAAAGCAGTTATCGTAGCGTAGTTCACATGTTCAAAGCAATCGTTGTTGTTGGTGAGATCAGGTTGAGAGTCTGTAAATACTTAAACGATGACTAGGATTCAATCCAAGAGGTTACATTAGCACTGAGGTACGTTGCCACAATCGCAAGCTAAAAGAGGAGGATTCCACATTGTGTTCGGGCGGTCATCTTCTCATTGATGAAATTTGCATGTAGTCGCTGTTACGGCTGCTGACCAGCTGCATTGTTTTTTTTTTTTTAAAATTATTCTGGGTTGTCAGAACATGGATGCCAAAAATTGCTGACCTGAATTTGCAGGTGTTACCAAAGAAGGGTTGCTAGATTTTTCCCTGGAAATTACCGAAGAATACAATCAGTAACCGATATGATAAAAGAGCTGGAATGGGATTCATTGGAAGACAGGAGGAGGGTGAAGAGAGTCATGGGAGTTTACAAGGCGTATATTGGTGATAAGGCGTGGAAAGATATTGGTGTAAGAATTAAAAGTAATGCATGGAAGGGAAAAGATGTCCATGATCACAAGCTGGCACTCGATTTCAGGCACAAAGGCGTGGGAAGATTTTCTTTCGTAGGTAAGGGATTCGGGGATAAGTTACCAAGAGAAATGATGAATATCTTACCAAAAACGTTGAAACAATTTAAAGTTGAAATTTGTAGAGGGCAAAAGTAGTTGCGTAGAGGAAGGAGGAGATGGGGGGGGGGGGGGGGGGATGGGTGCGTAGTGTAGGGAAATTGCCACCGGAGCGTGCACTCCATCCCCATTAAATTAAATTAAATTCCACATTTGCATATAGATTTCGTCATTATATGCCAGTATATCACGTTGCAAATTGAAAATAAACTGTTCGATTTGGTATATATAACAATTAATCCTTGGATCCCTACAACTGTTTACAAGATTATACCTCTTTACACTTAACGTCAGCTTGAAATATAAACAAATACGTTGTCAGTAATTTTTATGCGCCAAAGTAAGAATTTCTAGATGTCAAGATTGCTTAAGATAGAGCATTACTATATTCAAATTAATATTAATGTTTTTTATCGCTAGTTTAAGCATATAATCAGCCTTGCTGGGAGAGTGGATAGCTCCTTCATTATATGGTGAACGAGATATTAAGCTATACCTGGATTCACTTGTTCTTTTCTCCTCTTGTATGATCTTTAAAGATGTAATACACACCTTTTGCGTATTATTGCTATTCAATGACTGTTCCGAAATCACATTTCCAATTAAACTGTTACCATCTACATTTCTTACAAAAACTTACAAGAGATTAATTATACAGCAGTTTCATTAAACCTAAGTCTGACCTAAAGGATGATAAAACATGAAATGTTGTATGAAACTTAGCCCAGTTCACGACCCGAAGGTTGACTGTAAGGAGGTATATTAAGCTTGTGTGTTAGAGTTAGGACGGCCAGTTCCGTTCCTCTCGGACCTACAGCTGAACGTCAAATGCAAATGATGGAGTGACCTGGCCTATTTCATACGATAAAGCCAGTGAAAATTCCTGGCCACAGCAGGATTCGAACATCGAATTTATTAGGTCGGCGCCTTATCCATGAGCTACCAGGCGGCTCACATGTTTTATTAAATTTTATAAAATTCCTGCAAATATATATTGCTGAGTATACTATTGGGTACTAGACGCCTGGTTCTGCAGTTTCCTCTATAATTTTTAGAATAAATCTGAATCATTTGTAGAATTTTCAGTTGAACTTATTGAACCAACACGCATTAACTAAAAAGATGCATTTCCCGGATTCAGATTTCAACAACCGGACTTATACGCCTTACGATTGGTGGTTTGTTCTTGTAATTTTTGCTAGAAAAACTTTCCACCAGGCAGACGATTCGATAACTCTAGATATACAGATGGTATGTCAGAAATGTTGCATCATTAATCTGAATTTAGTATTGATCTTTGTACTTTACTAGTGATGTTTATAGTATCTTGCTGTCTCCTCGCTTTGATCTAGGAAACATAATTTGTGATTCGCTCCCAGAATACATAGTCGACGTTAGAAATATATATCTCTAAAGGAATTAGTGATGTGGGTGATTGCTTCACACTCACTCGTGACTGACATTCTGCTGATTGCCATGCCCGTTGCCTAGTAACGCTTAATGTTTATAGTCAATTGTCATTCTAAAAATGATAATATAATGCTATCACAGCATCTAGTTATTTAATGAATATGTTATATAATAACAAATAACTTTTTCACCGTTTGTGTAATTCGGTAGGTTTACCCCCAAGTTAATCAACTGCCTGAGAGTTCCTCTTTTCGTCAAACGAATAAAGAATATCTTGAATGATATGATGTGTGCTTATTTTCACTTCACAATCAATGAAAATTTTCTCAAATGACTATTTTACAATATTCCGACCATTCATTCTAAACCTACTTCCCTAATGATGATGATGAAAGATAAAAGTAAATATTAACCCTAAAAATGAGTTAAATGATTGTTTAATGGGCGATTATTCTGATTCTCATGGAGAGTAATTAGTAAATATCAAAACGGCTTAACTTGTTTTAGTGTGTCGTATAATTCAATTAAATACACATGTTCGTCTGGACCAACTAGGACCACCTTAAGCCTTTGCTTGGCTTGTATTTGCTTTGGATGTTTACACATCCGTGTTACAACTAGGTTTGTTAGCCCTAGAGGCGAACTACACTATGACTTGGAATCTGAACCAAGGAAACGTTCTTGCTTACTTCACATTACACAACAAGCTGTGCCAAAGTTGAGGTTGGGATGAGGGCTTGTGAAAATCTCTGCAGAGTCAGTGATTCGAATTGGTGGACATTTCAATTACCAGTCAGACGCCTTAACCATTGAGCCACTAGGCGGCTCAATACAGCTATTGTATTGTCACGGAGTATTTATTAGAACATTGATTTGAACGTAATTTGAAATTTTCCATTAACACGGAGGTCATTACAGTTGTGTAATGAGAGGAATTATTTCAATCATATTGCAGCTCCGTTCTCATCTCAACGAAGCAGGGCCTCGTGCCTGGAATGAGAATTCTTGTAGAAAATAAGAACACTTGGGCAATGTGATCGCTAAGTTATTTCTAAACATTAGATGAATGGCTTCGAGGCACCAAAAATACTTTCGTTAGGTGTTGGATAAGACAGCGCTCTAGGCCCATCTGTTGGTCATAATTCTATCGAGTAATTTTTTTTCCAGAGCCTTCTGAATGCTATGTTTTTAGATACTAAATTATAAACATCAGTTTCGATTTAAATGATTTTTCTTCGAATGTGGCACTTTAATTTATAAATTTCGAAGTTGTTTCTTATGTTCCTTTGAGAACTACACAAAAATTAGTGTCTCATCATTCCGTAAACACAAGTACAGAGATAATTTATAAGAAACTCAGCTTAGACGCTATAGTACTAAGTGTAAATAATTGTAGCTCTGAGCTCTTCAAGTACCCATGATGTAACATTTTAGCAAGGTTTGAGACAATTATGAAATAGGAAGCCTTGACATCTAAGAAAATTTAGAAACCTGATGCATCATTTGTGGATATCAACTGTTTTATTGATCGCCTATGGAAAAAAAACCACTTGAATCTGGAATTCACTGAGCTAAATGGAGGCCTCACATGTTCCATAACATTGGAACTGTAGTGAGTAGGGAGGAAAGAATCTTTTAAAATGGCTATGATTACCGAGAGGAAGGTACATCGGAAAAAAACCGTGAAGACACATTATATTCTCATTGAAACAAACAGTAAAAAACACAATTAAGGCACTAGAAGTAAAAATAATTTCTACAAAATTACGCCAAGTCTCGTGGTTGTTTCGTGACAAAAAGTTATGAGAACTTTTTTGAGACGAGTCTGCACTCTACAGTGGGATTCACTTCACTTCCTGAAACAAAATGGTTTCTCTCGGTGAGATGGATCGTCGATTTAAAAAAAATGAAAAAAAATGGTGACCTGGTGTTTATGTATGCCATGTTTTAGTAAACTAGATAGTAAAAATACCTTAAACGAGTTTTTTTCCCATCTTATATATGCACAAAATCCGAGCACGTCTTTCGGATTTTTACTAGTCTTAGAAAAAATGCCTTTCATTTCAATAAAAATTATGATATGCATAATGCCTATGTCACCAGATCCTATTTTATTTTAAAACAATGACCTTGAGGAGCATTATTGCGTCATGCGTACCAACATTACAAAAAATGTATTTGCAGCAATGCCATATTTGTGCTAGATCGAGAAGTTGTCACAGGACCCTCAAACGTAATGTCCGACAGTATTTTGTCTTTACATGCATGAAACGACCAAATAAATTTAAATTATAAACCGTGATTTTCCGAATTATTTGATGTTTGTTTCTGCAGCTTGAGAATGACAGTTGTGTGTTAACTTGGAGGCGCCGCGCCGGAAGGTGATTTCCGACGGTGGAGGCTGGCGCCGCCGTTGTGGTGTTAATGGCATTCCGGACGGACTTTAATTACCTCGGCCAACTCGTGGCTGGCCGGCTCCAATTCTTTTTTATCCTCTTCATCTTTTTCGTTCTCTTTCGGCCTGATTAAGACGAGTGCTGCTACTGGAGTTCTCTTCTCCGACCGGTTTTCTCTCTGTAAAAATGAAATTGCCACGAGCGACGGTGTTTCAGCACGACTGCGAATCCTTACCAACTGACGGCAGGTGTCTGAAAAGAAAAGTTTAACAAACTTTACAATCACATTAAGGTTTACGTCAAAGGTGTCAAACTCAATTTTGCAGAGGGCCGTATATTAAATTTAGAATGTGTAGGCGGGCCAGATTCAAATAAAAAAAATGTACTGAATTATTGTAACATTTTATTTATTTAATTGTATAGTATATAATATACGGTTGTTAAAAATCATATCAAAGTTATAAAATAGGTTAATTATTTTGAGCACGAGGATCCAGATACCTGATTTCTATTGTTTTTGACATGCTCATTGATGTGAGGTATCATATTTGTTGTAAATATTTTAAGAATTGATTGGAGATGTTCATTCGTAAGTCTTATGCGATGTTTGTTCTTATTTATTTTCAAGACGGAAAACATCTGCTCACATAAATAGGTGCTACCAAATATGCTCAGAATGCGTGCTGCATGCTTTTTTAATTCCGGGTAGTTATCCAAACTCTTGAAATATTGTGTATAAAATGTAAGAACGTTATCCTCTTTAAATTTTTTTGTGACATTGTGCCAAAATCGTAACAATTATGGAACTCGACACAACAATTATGGATATCGCACGCGCACGGCACAAACAAATGCACAATACCTTCACAATCGACTCAACTGACTCACATCACGCCGACGCACTCCTTTTATATCGATAAGGAAGGTTCTAGTCTAGACTCGAAGCGCGTGGAAGATTCCGCTTGTTGCTAAGAGATGGCGTTACTGTCTATCTCTCTCGCTTGTCTAGGCACGCGCTGCCCTTGAAATTACTTACTGTATAAATATAGTGTGCGCATTTTAAAACTTCCGTACATGAATCGAGTGAAGTCTAAAAGCTCTAAAAAACGTGATTCTTCTTTCTGTGTCACATTGCGATCGCGGGCCGTATTGATAGGACCCGGGGGCCGGATGCTGCCCGAGGGCCGTATCTTTGACATCACGTCCAACGTAATTACAGACCCAAATGTTTATTTGGAGATTTTGATGAACATTAATCATTTGGAGTACACGCAATGGTACTGTTATTTCATTGAGCGCTAAATCAGGGTGTCTACATTTACCCGGTTGCTAGTTGTGAGGACGCTGATAGTTCTGCTAATCTTAGAATCTAACAATGATGAGTATAATACAATTATTATAAGGTCCGTCAGATTCATCTAAAACTTTATACCTAATTTTGCTGTTTTGCTGTTGTTTAACAACTCTGATGTCAGAAGAAAAACCTACATTGAATTTAGTCATGATGGTTTAGAGGGACTGTTCAGGATGTACATTACTTTGTAATACGATATCTATTTTCATTACAAAGACACAATTGTTACTGACAAACTTACGAACTTGTAACTGTTTTACAAATTTAAATAAGATAATTATAAAAAAGGTGATGCCAGTGTTTAGTGATCAAGTATCAGGGTCGAGAAGGACTGGCCCTTCAACCTCACAGATCTCTTTCTGCTATATCAACGCCACGCTAGCTTAGTGGCTAATGCTTCAGCTTCAAAGTCTAGTGGTCGTACGGTTTGAGTCTGAGGAATGGCTGTTCTTACATGTTGCGTAGGGATTGTATTGTTGTTTGGACGTCATATCAATGTTACATGACACATACATAATGCTGCCGTGAGAAAAAGAATTCTTGCCACTGGCTAAAAGGACTGTAGTCAAAAAATGCACTTCTATAAAACGAAAAATCCTTATATCGCAACCATTAAAGTGCTTCGCCGCAACATTTCCTGTGCAACCGGTTGTATTATGTGTAGAAGGCGTGACTATGAACTAGATAGCTGAGCGATTACTAAGCGAATACGATGAATAGTAATATTGGTGGTTTTTAATAGGACGAAAGAAGAGCCGTCTCATTTGTAGCAATTGTTTATTTAGAGTAATAGGTGCGTAATAAAAGTTGACGCCAATGAAACAGTTTAATAACACCTCTGTGATGTATATTGCTTTTCATACGCGCGAATTTCACAGTTATTACTTTTGTCCTTCAAGGGTAAAATTTTGAATCATTTCATTCTTAATTTATAAAGTGGAGACCTGAATTTTATAATTGATACCTCATTTATCGATTTCGGGTCGGTACCAAGGGAGATAAATGGTTCGTAACAAAAAAACACATTATGGAAATAATAATACTTTTGCCTTTTAAGGACCAAATTCTGAAAAAATTCTTTCTTAAGTTACGATGTGGCCAAAGCAGAGACCTTAATCTCTAAACTTACCCTTCATTCCTTGATTTTGGTTAGATATCAAGGGAGATAAATAGCACGTGACAAAAAAGTTATGGAAATAATGATACTTTTGTCCTTTAAGGGTCAAATTCTGAAAAATTCCTTTCTTAAAATATGATGTGATCAACGTGGAGATCTTAATCTTTAAAATGATACCTCATTTATGTATATCGGTTTGGTGTCAAGGGAGATAAATGTCTCGTGAGACAAAAACGCGTTTTAGAAGTATTGATACTTTTGCCCTTAAAGGATCGGATTCTGAAAAATTCGTTTCTTAATATACGATGTCACTAAAGCTGAGATCTTAATCATTAAATTGACACTTCATTTATCGATATTGATTGGGTATCCAGGGAGATAAGTGGCTCGTGACACAAAAAAAGATTTTAGAAATATTTTTGCCCTTTAATGGTCGAATTTGGAAAAATTACTTTCTTAAATTAACAAGTGATCAAAGCGCATACTGTAATCTTGAAACTGAAACCACATTTATCGATTCCTGTGAGGGATGAAGGGAGATAATGGCTTGTGACAACAAAACACCTTTTAGAAATAATATATGTGATTTTGTTGTAATATGAGTAGGACGATATATGAGATAGGCTATAATATAGGAGATTATTTACATTTTATGAATAGTAAGTACTCATATTTTTCTTCTTAGCTAGGAAATTAGGTATTTTTTATGTTTGGAAAATATTCTATGATGCTGTGGTTATCTTCTTGCATTTACCATGTCGATATCACTTGTAGGAGTCAGGATGTTGTATGGTATCTTGTTATCACGTTACAAACTGTATTCGTTGAGCACAGAATACATCCACTGAATGCATCCTGATTGCGGGACTAATGAGCCCACATCGGAAACGTGTTCTGCCTTCACGAATGCCGTTATACCGCCATACCACTGATGTATGCATTACTGCAGTTAGGAAAGATAAATATTGTTCGATTACACTCGAGAACTTTAAGAGCAAACTGCCGCCTAGTCTTTTGTCTGATGTTGTTATCTATACTTCTAGAATGTGGGATTCTAGTTGAGCCTGTTGACATTGTTTTTTGGAGATGACCACAAAGTTACTAGGCAATTACAATTTATTTGATTTTGGATTAGTCGACAAGTCTCCTATAAACAACATGAGCTGGCTGTGCAACATGTCGACAGTGGGAGGCTCAAGACATTCCGCCATGTCGTCATCAGTTGAATGGAATGCATCCACAAGGTTGTACTGCAAGGGGATTGGCGACAAGTTGGCAAAATGCAGACTGTCTGACGGGCAATAAAACACATACCGGTACTTTCTTCTTTTGATCCTCAACCGTTAGATTCGTGAGTGTGCGCTATTTATTGAGAAATTATAACTTATGTGGATTCCACTAATCTTCCCCAGCGATCGAAGTGTGTTTAAATGTTTATTGCTTTGTGTGGATATTCAGTGTGGTGTGTTGTTGTTGCTGTGAATGAATGAAAGATGGAGAAACCAGGTGTCAGGCCATCCAAGCCTGCTATTCCCAAGCAAACTGTGATATCATAAGACATTTGGAGCTTTAATTAGGAACTTTAAGAAGTATTATTTAATTAGGATATGGATAGGATTAAGTAATTCCAATTAGTTAGCGAGAGTAAGGCGTAGGGTTTTTTTTTATTCTAAGATTTTCAAGTGGCTACAGATTACTGTCATGGTGGTTAAGCCATACTGAAGAAGTTCGGGCACCCTGCTTCCGCCCAGAGTTTGGCGGGGATAGGATGGTACAGTAGCCACCCCACAAACACAAAAGTTACCAATTGGGTGGGGGTAGTATCGGTGGAACTCTGTGTTCCCTCCCATTTGGCAGAGATGGTCCTCTCGCCAAACGGAAAGTAAGAATTCAATGTTGGTAGTACTCTCCCCAAAAGAAGATCAGCCCACCCGAACCCCGTTACGTGCGGATTATATAAGGCCTCACAATGGGACCAGGGGCCCTCAGTCTTGAGCAGTTTTGTCCAGTGCTACGCGGTGGCAGTTCGTGATGTCGCTCCATGAAGTTTCATGATGTAAGCCCATATTATGTTCTCTCTCTCTGTGTATCTGCCATACATCACTCTCGCTAACAGTTTGTAAAGTAAATTAAGTATATGCAGAAGGAAGTTGTAATTGTCTTATCAAGACGTTGATTAGTGTATTCAATATATGTGTTGGAACAGAAAACCCATAGAGTGTCAGAGTGTACAATTTATCAGAATATAACTCAAATCATTGTGGTGCATCTAACTAAATTTTATTTTTCTTTGTAATTGTTCCACCTCCTTTACCTGGATTAAATGATGGAATGAATGCAGTCAATCTTCGGCAAAGAGGTCCGATAGTAAATAATCAATAAATTAGCCGGAAACTAATTAAAAGGAGGGGTGGGAATGTTACAAAACCTAGCGGGCCACCAACCTCAATGATCCCATCCGTCGAACGAATCATCAAGAACAGTGTCATATGCCCTCTCTCTATAAGCTCTGCGGAGAGGCTTGGTGCACAATTTGATGATTAGGAATTTTATGCCACCACCATCTCTGTTGACCGAATCCTAACGAAAATTTCTTTCACCACGACGACTCGAACCAACTAATCCCGTATCAGCCGTACTGCAACCAACTGGGCCACGTGGTGGGTATAATATAGTTTACAGTTGCGATTAGTGATGACTGAAACTAGTTGCTTTTCTTCGGTGGTAGGTTTGTTGACTGCTTTAGTTTTATTTGGTGCTGTTAAAGTATTAAAGGAGCGTTGTTCGTGTAGCAGATCAGTGCTCGCACTGTCAAGACGACAGGTGGCGACCACGTGGCCCAGCAGACGAACCTCTCGCGCCGACACAGCCACGTGGCTCGACAGGGAACACGTCCTGCAGTCTTGGGAACGCTGTTTACTAGACGAGACTTTATCTTATAAACATAATACGCTTTCTCGATTTTACCTTTTCCATGCACGCAACATACGGGAAAATAAAATTCTGGGTAACAGGTACTTTCTGTAAGTCTGATATGATTATGTTGCTTAGTTATGATAGAAGTTAGTACACAGATATAACTGTTGTTGACAAAATTTGATGTGAGAATTGAGATGTACTGTGTTGGTGTCATGCTGTCGTAGAGTCAACTTCGATCTTTTCGCCTGATGAAGACTACAGAGACAGTTGTCGACAAGTCGCACTTGAAACAACTGATCTGGCAGAACACACGAGACGGTGTTTTTTTGAAGAATAATAGGAGTATAGACTTTTCCAAAGTAGTAAAACGATGAATAACCTGCAATGCAATGAACTGCAGTGCACTGCTGCTGTTCAGGCAAGACTGAACGAATGAGGGTATGATTTCAGACACGATCAGCGAAACTGAGATTTCATCGTAAAAGTAGGCCGAGTCGTTATATGAAGTTTAAAGATGCCCAACCGATTTCGGATGCATCTTACGTTTTTATTTATTGAGTAGACGTCAGAATTTCGGGTGTAATTGGAGACGTATTCCGAAATATGGCGTATGTGAAACATTGAGTAGAATTATATAAAACCAAGGGTAAATAATTACTTGTATCGATATATGGATGATCTTTTCTATTTAGCCAATGAACTATAACGAAGAATATTAGAGTTAAATGCCGGCAATAATTTCACACATAAAAACATTAAATACATAGCGGAATAACTAAACTTTCTCTTGTAACGGTTGTAGTCTTATTTATTTGTGAAATGTAAAAATAAGATTAAAAAATAGAGTTATTTTATGTATGATAAATATAAAGTTGTTTTTAAAGATGCTTTTGAAGAATCTCTGATAGCAAGGAGAAAATGTGAAGTGAAGGCTACTCATGGAGTTTACGAAAGATTTTTAGAATATGATGAATTATTTATTGAAGGAATCGAATGGTTTGAGAGGATGAAATAAATAAGATGATAGGAGAAATGGCACCGGGAGGGAGATACTGGACATGAAAGTAGCACGACAAGGCGAAAGACAATACTGTACCGAGTGTGGTGCGTGAGCGGTTAACGCTCTGGCCTCGCATTCGGGAGGACGCGGGTTCGAATCCCCGTCCGGGCATCCAGATTTGGGTTTTCCATGGTTTCCCCAAATCACTCCAGGCGAATTCCAGGATGCTTCCTTCAAAAGGCCATTGCCGAATTCCTGCCCGTTCCTTGTACCCAATCCCACACCGCCTCTAATGACCTCGACGTCGACAAGGCGTAAAGCCAAAAGTAAAAAAAAATTAAAAAAATAAAAATACTGTGACTTTACTTATTATCATCGTTGAATCTTCTAAGCTAGGATTTAAATGTTAATTAACTGATATAAGAGTACTAAATAGTACACTATCAGTGTATTATAGAGATTTCACTTTGCCAGGAATTTGCCGAAAGGGTGGGTTATAATTATCCACTAAAAGAAATCGAAACTGCAGTAAGATATATACTCTAGGGAATGAATAAAACCTCACTGAATAAAGAACACTTTGTTTAAGAAGTAAACACTGTCATCTGTACAGCAGCCGAAAATCCGTATTTGAAAACGGAATACATCAACTGAACATTACAGCAATAAATATTACATTCTCATCGTTACAAAAAGCAAATAATTTCTATACACACACAATAATAAATGAAACACTACATTCACAAGTAAATAAAAAGAAATGCCATGTGAGGAATGACTCAACAAAGACATAGACAAAATAACAATTATACTAAAAACTCATGAATTCAACTTAATATTTAAAACATTCAACTCACCACATAAAGGTTTTAAAAGCAATAAGTAAGTGAATAAATTCTTTAACAGCATTTTCCAAATGGTGGATTGCCCAGTATCGAATCTTGCAATGGAATTGCCGGATCGCTTCGCCTTCGCCTCAGGCTACATCAAGGAACGTTTCCTATGACTGGAGATTAATATGGATGAATATTTTGTCCCAGTCAACAGTGACAAAAGTTGGTTAGCGAATCAATTTGTATTTAACGTAGTTCCAGATACAGAATTGCCGGATTCAGATGTTGAGTCTAAAATTCATCTGCCGCAGGTTACAGCACTCAGAGACTATTGATGCATTTTCGGCTTTTCTGTTTTCAGGAGTGGTCAATTTTAGCAAAAAAAAAAAAAAAAATGTAAAATCTGTTATGGCCTTTGTTACGACCTATTTGTATGAGGAAAGATTTCAACACTGATTTTTCCCAATAAAGAAATAAATATATAAATAAGTAAATAAATAAATAACACATTGTAAATCGAAACGAACTTGCAAATTAAGCTATCATCGTATTTCCACCCAAATATGAAGTATTTAGTTAATCAGGACATATTTACGATTCTCTTTAATAATATGATTTTATTTAATTTTATTTTACAACTTTTTCTACCAGTTTTTTGTAACACATATATTTAACTATTATAGTACAAAAAATTATTTCGCCTTTCAAAAAATATGTATATGTAGAACGGAAAGGGCGACCATCTTTGTTTTCCACCAATCGTTCTGGGGAATTCGTTCCATCACAACAGTCTACAGAAATAAAAGTTTTATAGCACGCAGAATGAGGAGTTGGCGTGCATTTTATGTTCCTTGAGTTTATAAGCCGTGTGCTGATAATTGTCCTAATCTGAATACGCCTAGATTACAGAAATTCTACCTAAGAAATAAAATCTAATGCCAGTATGCGGTTTACACTTGTCTAAGTAACATTCACTCCACAATATAGACAATATGAAGAAGAATACCTTTGCGACAAGGAATGGCATCTCATCAAGGTTATTACTTTTTACGTTGTTCCACCACAAACTGTATTAAGATATCGTAACCAAAGCTCCTTCCATGCAACGATGCTGAGTTCGTCATATGTAATTAAGGTTTGAGTCC
The DNA here is from genome assembly GCA_031002005.1 of Vandiemenella viatica. Classification (NCBI taxonomy): domain Eukaryota; kingdom Metazoa; phylum Arthropoda; class Insecta; order Orthoptera; family Morabidae; genus Vandiemenella; species Vandiemenella viatica. The sequence goes on along the minus strand of JARYHS010008074.1, from coordinate 361,609,709 downwards.
ACAAAAATAAAACCTAAAATTTGACACGTAGCGGAAAGTTAGCGGAGTTAGCAGGATTTCAGAGAAACAGTTCTAATACTACAAACAGGATCTAAAAGTACTGTGTGACAATGTTTATAAGTAATAATTATTAGTAAAGTTTCTATACCGATGATTGGGAATTTCTTTGTTTGACGTTCAGCTTCTATTTTTTTAAAGACTATTATTATTTTGTTTTTAGTAAACAAAATTAATAAAACGTAAAAGACTGAGAAATGTGTCTAAATGCGGCATATTGCCACTAAAAAGAAATACTGGAAACACTGCCATTGGATGTTGACAAGTCGGAGGATTCAACTGCCCTGTATAACCATCATAAAGAAGTAAAAACATTATTTTGTGAAGGGTATGAACAATAATTCTAACAAAGGACGGCCAGGACTGCTGGAAGTGTGCGACATACATAACGGAATGGACTGCATTACAGGAGTTTACATGCTGGATCTGAGGAGAGATAATAATGCAAAGCAAGAATCAAAGAACGAAAGTCAGTAATGTTACAACTAAAATCCACCGTGTTTGAAGAGGAAGCACGTTGCTGAGTGCAGTGTCATTCTGGTTGCCACAGCAGACGTGAGTGGGCGCTGCAAGGTCGGCGGAGACACTGGGTGTCGACAGAGAAAACAAAGAGACGCCTGAGGTCAAAGCAAGAAGCTCACCATTTCCGTAACTGTATTTCCACTGTGTTTCACAAACAATCTGTAATCCCAGAATAAATCTAAGTATTTAATTACTTCGAGTTAAAAGCGTTGTTGTTACATTAGGTAGAAAAAGGAACAACAGTATTAAAAATAACAGAGCACAAAGATGGGAAGAAAAGGGATAGCAATCAACACCAATCAGTTCATATAAGTACAGGATCAAAAGTCAGCAACTTGTACAGCGTTCTCTCTGGCATTAAGGTCTAGTAGAGTGCAGGCAGTTGTATAGAAGCTGGACGGTCTGTTCTTCCTCACACCCACACGTAGTACTTGGATTTTCGAGATAACGCAATCTTGCTAAATGATCTTTAGTTCAGCCTGCACCACTTCTCTACCTGTTTAGTGCTTTCCATGCCTTCCAGCTGAGATTGCCACCTGGGGGTAGCGTCACTACACTAGGAAACCGTTGATCTACCTACATGAGTCAATCTTGCTCGCCACGTATTGAGACGGGAAACTTCCGGCGGTACATCTGATGCATACGTCCTCCTCGGGAAACTGTTCCTTTACTTCAGCATATGTCTGAGGAGTTGACGCCAAAATACCTGCAATGGGGGAAAATAATAATTATATGAAATCTTACAGAAACGTCATAAATAGTTGTTAATGATAAGATGATAGTAGAAATCAATGAAAAGGATACGACGAGGAACCAGTGTTATCTACGTTTTAGACTCGCTGGATAGAGGCGTTCTTTATCTAGGACAGAAACTTGCTGTGCAGGAAATGAGTGTAGAATGTGCTCGACTGATTGTAAAGTTGGTGCCGGCTGGGTAATGTCTTAGCAGAAAAATTATATTTTGGCTTTTTTTTTTAAAGTACATTTATCAAGAATGTTTTGAAACATAATTTCTTTCAGAATCTTATCAATTCATTTGCTTTTCAGTTGGTAAAATAATCAAACATCAGCAAAATATACTACGATGAAAGTAATTTTAAGTACATCACTAACATACCAAAACCTTAGACAGACGAGTCAAAGATTTGTAACAACTAGCGTGCTTAAGTAATGGATCTATTAATCAATTAGTTCACTACGAAGACACTTGAAGATTAATTATCTTTCTTCTCAATCGAAATAAATCCTGGAGTGCGCGAAAATTGATGAATTTATGAGTAGATATTCGGGTCTGCAACAAAACGCAATTTTTTCCTGAGAAATAATTTTTTTTCCATTTGAATTGTATCCTTATTGTGGTGTGACATAAAACCACATTAAAATGAGGTATCTGGGCAACACAACAAGGCACGCATTAGGTTGGCTTAGGGAAAACTCCAAGTTGCGGGATTGACTCTCTGCAGGACGGGGGTCAGCGAATTCAAGTCTATTTCGGCGAATTCTCCATTCAGGCTGGAAGAAAGACGAAACACAATAGGACTTGCCAGTTTGAAAAGGCAGATTTACGACCTTCCACCGCTCAGTATGGGGTCGGCCGCAGTTCGGTGCACGGACAGCGTTGACGGGTGAGATATATATCGCGTGACGAATACAGATACGTGATAACGTCAAGACACGCCAAATTACAGATTCTGTGAGTGCTCACTGCGAGAAACTAGTAAAAACGAGTGAACACGAAAAAAATACGACAGTTTCCGAACAAACCCTCCAACCCCGTCAAAGGAATGATGTGTTGAACCTGAGAGTGCTTTGAGGGGCGAATGTTTTGCCAATAGCATTTTAGTTTATAGAATAGTTCTTATTTTTTTTTTTTTGTATAGTATTGTTTCATGTCCACCAATGGAGAGAGAGGCAGGAACTTCTACATCAACGATAGGACCAGAGAAAATCGCCCAAGGAGACGGAACAAGATCCCGAGGTTTTAAAAGGTGGCGCAAGAGGCTTCTCGTGGTCTTTTTGGGTCTGACTGGTTCGATTTCACTTGTGCTTCTGCACAAGAACGACCCAGAAAGCCGACAGCATATCATGCGATCGGTTGTGTCTTCATTTTGAGTCCCAAGGTGACAGGTAAATTCAGTGTGGGTCGGAGTTTGCTGACTACATCAATGCCGGACAGACGGTAAAAGACAAACATTGCACCAGTTAATAATATTGTGTTTAATCTACCCAACATAACGCTCTGAGCGGAGAAGTCCGCACGATAAGAATTCTCACTCTCCGATATATAAACTGAGAGATTAGCCGTGGCATTTTATAAATTGAATCCAGTAGTTTCTGTTATTGAAACGAAGGACATTAGCTTTTAACAAATAATCTCATTACGTTTCCTGCCGAAAACTGTAAACTGTTAGTGTGTATATGAAAATCTGAACGGATATTTTGTTGTCTTGTATTACTTAATTTTAATGGCCATTAATGTAGGGCAAAGGTGTTTGTGAATAATTTTTGATTGTATATCATTATTAAATTTATATCACCTTATGTCTGTTGGCCTTCATTCAAAGAATATATGGTCAGGTTATGACTTTTTCACTCTTATTAGTGATCAATAAATAATTTTGAGAACCCTTTTCAATCCACAATAAAATAATCATTTTCATTTTGGTAAATTTAAAATAATAATTAATTACCATTTATAATGGCGGTATACCGTACGCGCTTCACTATCTAATACGTTCTACTCAAAGCAGCATATTTTCCTGACCTAAGCACCTTGATAAACATATTTCCCCATGTTTGTTAAAAGTATAGCAGCATGTAATAAAGACATGATTGATACACATAATATACCCTAGTTTCGTGTAGTGAAATAACAATGACATTCCTTCAAGATTCTCATTTTGTTATGGTTTAATGCCTCCTAGAGGTCATTAGAGACGGGAAGGGACTGGAGACATGAAACGGGAAGGAATTAGGCCCTGTCCTTTTGAAGGAAGCACTCCGGCATTCGCCTGGAGTGATCTGGGGAAACCATAGAAAAACCAGATCTGGATGCCCGGACGGGGATTCGAACCGTCATCTTCGCGAATGCAAGGCAAGAGCGTTAACCGCTCACCCATTCAGTTCACGAAAATAATTTTAATTTTTGTTATTGATGTACCTCCTGCGAATATGTCACCCCTTTGGTAACTAAAGCAATTTGATAGAGTACTGGTTAAAGCGTCTCTATCTCATTTCTAATCTTTCTGATACTAACCTAAGCGAGTACATAATTGGTCTGTGGAAACACTTCCTCCATTCCTCCCCCAAACTTGATTGGCTTTCGTTGTTAAAAACAAAAGTAAAGTGTTATCAGTGTAGCTGGTATAATATCTGATAGGCCTGCGACTTATCTCTGACATGAAATTCCAACACTTTTCGAGTCAATTGCCTGTTTACATTCACAACTCATCCCAGCAGGGCAGTGGTGGTTTTGCTGTCCGTATTGCAGTTACAAATCATCGTTAACTGACTACTGCTTGCACATCAGTTGGTTCTCCCCATCTGCTTGTCGGTCTCAGAAAAGCCGGCGCCTAAATCCATCTTTCACCTTCAAAAGTTCTTTCCGACTGACGAAAGCACCTCCTCCCCCTCCTACCCCACTCCCCCCCTGAAGTTTACTCCCGTTCTTGTAACAAAGCGGATGATGAAGGATTTGTGTAGCGTTTGCCGCCCGCTTTACATTGGTTGCCTATACATCGAATTTCTAAAATATTTCCACATTCATCCTACCCACGAAACCCCCCAACCAGAAACGGTCTCTTCATGGGGAGCTGCAAAACTTTCCTAGTGGGCGTAACAAATGAAATCTTTCTCGCTTCTGTCAGATCGCAGCAGAAAGATGTTTCAACCGCCAGACAGAGAGAGAAAAAAATACTTCACGCCAGCCATAAGGGCAAGCAAGTATGTCTGCTAAGTGCTGCGCATAGCAATGGCTGGTGTGACAGAAAACGTGATCCCGTAAACAAAAAATACGTCTATAATCTAACATCGAAGGAGATAGAAACAAATACCATTCTCTATCTGGTGTATTTCTGTGCCAAATTTCCAATTTTACATTTACAAAATATTTTGAAGGAACTCAGCAACTTTCTGTTACTCCATCTGTTGTAGAGGGATATGCTTTTGCTTCGTGGAGGAACTCTTAAGGTGTATAAAGTAAAAAGTAACGGCGGAAAATGCGGAATCAGTTGAGTTAAATGAGTGCAGTAAATTGTGAAGTGTTTGGAATATTGTTGCTCATTTTTCTATTGTTGACTTAATTATTTCAACAAAAATCACGTAAAGAACGAGCAAGACGTGGACTGAAACAGGGATGACAGAACAACTTAAACGAATACGGAAATACTTTACAAAAAACTTTCAGTGAAACGCTATGAAACTTTTAATTATTACTGTGTCATAAATCCTGCATGTAGAGAAAATTTATTGTATTTGAGGAACCTCAATTTTCAGATATTTCCCTTAATGTGCAAATGATGGCGTTGCACAGAAACCGTTTTTGATAATTTTAGGTGGGAAAAAAATGTTAAAAATTTTAAAGCAATATCGAGTTAGAAGAATAGTTTATAATCTACGTAAAAATAAAGTGCCTACAATCAAAGTAGAGAAGTATGAGAGATATGCATCAGTTGAAAAGGGTGTGAGACCAGGTTGCAGTTTATCCTCATTTATATTCAACTTGTTTCTAGAGGAAGCAATAAAGGAAGTAAAAGAGAAATCTGAATGTGGCATAAGTGATCAAGGAGAAAAAATCAGTATGCTACGATTTGCTGATGACATTGTCAAGTTCAGAACAGACTTAGGATCTTCATAAGTTACTGAATGGCATGTACAAAATACTGAAGGAATATTTTGGACTAATTATAAACCAGAGCAAGCCAATGTGATGAAATGTAACAGAAATGGTATATATATATATTTTTATTTTGTTACAACTTTTAACAGCCTAACATCTAGTATCTAAATTAGGCCATATTTACAATAACAATACGATTAAGTTGTTACATAGATTTCCGCTACCTAGCGAAATCATGTGAGTTGTTGTTTACAGTTAGAGTACTGTTGTAAGTATAGGCGTTTTATTACAAAAATTTAAGTGCTTGACTATATGTAGGTTATATTTTAATAAAAAGAAAATAATATTAGTAACATAACCCCTTAATTAAACCACCACCACCACTAGTTTATTACAAATTTTACTACGCTGCTGCTAACTACAGTATAAAAGTCAGTTTTTTTTTAGGATAGATCTTCAGCAGGATCCACGCCATCCGGAATTGATAACAATAATAGTAGATTAAATATAAAAACAGGAGATGTAAGTGAAATCAGTTACCTAGGAAGTAAAATTTAAAATTAAATTGATGCCCAAAGCAAGAATGATGTTAAAAGCAGAATAGAACTAGTAAAAAGAGCCTTCCAGAAAAATGCAAATTTTTTAATTTCAAATATTGATCTTTGACTCAGAAATAACTTTTTAAAGCACTTTATGATAGCGAAGCAGGGAATTAAAGAACGGAAAGAAAAATAATCGAAGCATTTAAAATATGGTGCTATAGAAGGATGCTGAAAACTAAGTGGACAGATAAAGTACTAAATAAATGTGTTTTCGAGATTATAGGTGAAGATAGAAGCTTATAGATGAGTCTTACAGAAAGAAGAGACAGGATGTTTAGTCAAATTTTAAGAAATGCAGGACTGGGTAATGTTAGTTGAGGGAACAGTCTAAGGAAAAAACTGTAGATGTAGACAATGATTAGAATATGTGAAGCAGATAACTGAAGATTTAGGTTGGAAGCGTAATGTTGAGCACAAGATAGGAAGAGATGAATGATTGGACAAAATAAGACGGTGCGTTTACTACGACCAAAAGGTCTGTTAAACAAATATTTAAATAAAAAACCTAGTGTTCATGTACTGATTTCACTAATTATCTACTAAGAAGATTTAATTGATAGGCGTCGTGTAAAGAACATGATGCTGTGAACTTTTAATTAATTTTGTGTACGTAGAAGATTCTTGTTAGTTCATTATTCAGCTGTGTTGTTTATTGTCATTAATTAGAAATCGCAAAGTAATTACCAGGAACCAAGAGTTACGCCACAAATGGTGAATATCTTACCACTAACACTGAAAGACCTTGAAATAAATATTTACGCAATGAATAAGTAGTAATACGAGCAAATTGCTACAGGAGCATTAGCTTCGTCACGTTAATAAGTAATGATACTAATAAATTTCATTTAAAACGATAAAAGAAAAGGTTTAGTGCAAGATTGCTCTATTAAAAGACCACGTCGTTTTTGGTTTATGAAGAAATTGAGTTATTCCATTCTGGAAAGGAGTGAACCCTGTCATGAAACATATTTACATAGAAACTAACAGTGTTTACGGTCATTACAATACGATGCGTCAAGCGAGTGGAGATCCTGCTTTTTGTATTTGCATGTAAATGTTACGGTTGGTTTCTACATGAAACACGATATTCACACATTCGCAGAGTGAAATTTAGTGATCTGCCCTGTCAGGCTATTGCCTCCCGTATGACCTTCTATAGCTTCGCCACCACCAGATTTTTTGCAAGTGATTTCAGTGACCTTCATTTGAGGAACATGGATTTGGTAAAGTGGATCAAGGATTAACTGGTTAAAGTAACTTAGGATACTACAGGAATTGGCGTCATCTGGTCGCTAAGAAATTATTTCCGTTCAGTGTTCCTGGTTCTTTATTATGAAAACGGGGATCATGAAAGGTCCCTCCCCGAAGATTGCGAGTGGAAAACGTTATCAGAAGCAATCTGGCGATCCCTTGGCAACGGTATAATGCCGGCAAAACCTTTCACGCCAGAAGCATCAACGTTCGAGCCCTTATTAGGGCCACAGTTAAAGATTGCATCCTTTAACATTTATAATTTCCTGTTGGCCGGGGTATTAGTTTTGATTTGAAAGACACCTTGTAGGGTGCCAGCTTGCAAAAGTTAATTTATTTTAATTCAATAATATTTATGATGGGCTTTTCACATGACAATTCTCAGGGGATCACACAAAAGAAATGGGTTCACATTAAAAGAAATTTGAATTTATTCATTAAGACAAAATTGTTGTCATTTAAAGATCACAAACATATGATAGGCACCCAGGCTAATAGCTCTTTAATTCTGGCATGAGTCACTCAGGGCAGTTTCCAGGGTTTTGAGACGTTGCAGTATGTCTCTATATCAGCAGGCGGTACACATTACCCGGCAGGACACTGGTCGGCGGCGGCGGCGGCGGCGGCGGGCCAGGGTTTGACCAGCGCGACCGGCTGATACACACAGCTACCTCCGTTTATCACTTGTAGCAGCAGCCACTGCCCACAACCTTGCTCTCGGGCGTCCAGCAAAGTTCTCCCTCTCTCCCGACGACATAGAACATAGCAAAAAAAAAAAAAAAGACCTCGGAGGAGTAGATGCAATCCCCTCCATCCTCTGGCTGTCTCACACACTGCACCACATACGGCAAGCCCTCCAGAAAAACAAAAATATCGCGAGAAGAGAGGGCGGTCTGTGTCCCGCGCCCCTTCGCCAAACCAAACATGTCTCTGGGGACAGGCGTCTGCCTTCTATCATCGACTGGCCCTCAGATACACACAGTGTCGGGCAGCACACCCCCGCGCCAGCGAGCCGACGTGCTCTGTAGGACATTACACATTGAAGACATGTCATCAGCAAAAGAAGAATTGCTACAAGATCTATGAAATCAACACAAATGCCACATTTTATGTGTACAGGAGACACAGAGAAGTAGTGAAATGCGCCGACCTAAAATAAATGGAATGATCCTACCAGTTGAGAGACCTCACCATAAATATGGAAGTACCATCTTCGTCCAACCTTTAGTTCAGATCCTGTCCACGGCCTTCACAGAAGAGAACGACATCGAAGTCCTTACCATTGAGCTTAAAAGCTGCACAATTTCATCTTTATATCAACCACCCAGCAGCAAAATTCGTTGTCAAACCACCTTTCAACTTCCAAAATCAACGCCTACAAATTGTCATCGGAGATTTTAATTCTCATTGTACTGCTTGGGGTTACGACTTCGACGACGAGAATGGCATTGCAGTAGAAGAATGGGCAGATATAAATCAACTTACTATCGTACATGATCCCAAACTACTAGCATCTTTCAACAGTGGGAGATGGAGACGGGGCTACAACCCTGATCTAATATTCAGCAATAATCACATCAGCCAGCAATGTGTGAAGTCTGTCTGTAGCCCAATACCAAACACGCAGCACAGGCCAATAATGTGAAAAGTGTTTGCAGACCCCAGAGAGTTTCTTTCCGCGGAAGGTATAACTTCAAGAAAACTGACTGGTCCATGTCCACAGAAATGTTGGATGCCGCTGTGTCTGCTACTGAACCAACACCAGTATCATATGACACATTTACTGCAACTGTAAAAAATGCTCCAGAAGATCCACCGAACATCACATATTCCGGGTCTCACCTCATATCTAGCTGCCCAGTTCATGGATTATAAATCATTATTCCAAGATGATCCCTTCGGCGAAGACAGTAGAAGCTGGCAATCAACTTATCTCATCTCTAAGTGCAGCAAAAAGAGATCGCAGGATCAAGACATTAAAAGAGCTGGACCTGTCAAGAGATAGTCACAAGGCATGGAGGCTTCTAAAACGCCTCAACAATGATCCATTGAAGATCAATGGACATTCCAATATCAATGCAAACCAAATTGCACATCAGCTGCTCATGGACGGGACGGAAATTTAAAAAAGTAGAACATCTAAAAAAAAAAAAAAGAAAAGGAAAATCACACAGTAACAGTCAGGTAGAGATGAACAACCTCACTGAGCCCTTCAGTAGTTCAGAGCTGGAAAAAGTTATTCACGAGTGCAAAACAGGGAAATAGGCAGGCCTTGATTACATACGAGCAGAACAAATTAAGAACTTCGGATATGAAACCAAAGAATGGATTCTACAGCTACCAGAAGCTTCGTGTACGCTGATGACCTTGGCCTAGCCTCACGGAGCACAAAGCTTGAAGTTGTAGAAAGAAATTTGTCTGCTGCCCTTAAAGGACTATCAAGCTATTACAGGGAAAATCATTTAAGACCTAACCCTTCAAAAACTGAAATGTGTGCCTTTCATCTAAAGAATAGGATAGCTCAGCGTAAGCTGAAAGTAATGTGGTCCGGTATCGGTATGCAGACATGTAACATCCCAAAATATCTCGACAGAATCCTCACATATATAAAGCATTGCATCTCTGCAAGAATCAACTTACTGCGCAAACTAGTTGGATCACAGTGGGACAGTCAGCCACAAACTATACGTACGTCAGCAATGGCTCTTTGTTACTCTGTTGCAGAATATGCATGCCCAGTATGGTATTCATCATCTCACACCAAAGAGGTGGATGTAGCTCTCAATAACACCTGTAGACTAGTGACAGGCTGCCTAAAGCCTACCCCAGTTGACAGGCTTTACCACCTTTCGGGGATTGCACCACCAAGTATCCGGAGAGAAGTGGCTGCGAACAAGGAGAGGAAAAAAGTAGAACGGGAAAGCGCTCATCCACTACACGGCCATACACCACCAGCCTAGAGGCTCGAATCCAGAAAAAGCTTCCTGGAAAGGCAAAAGTACAGTTGTGGAAAATGAAGGTCCTAACATCTCGGGACCACTGACAGTTGCAGAGCGCTTGCCACCTGGTCACGCAGAGGACTGGAATGTCTGGCGGTCCTTAAAACGATTGCCCATCATCCTGCAACCAAGATGACCTGTTTCGAGCAACACCGAATGCACTTGAGGTTGCGAAGTACTGGGCGAAATGTGTTTAAAGCTGTTAATTTAATGTTTTTAACTGCGTATTTGACGTGTATGATTGAAGAATAATAATAATTATGAAAACGATAGCACCAACATTTGTCTTCTGTTACAGAGTTTCTATACAGAGGTCAGCGAACATCATCGCCTTGGCGCTCGTAAACAATTAATTACTACGGGATAATGAAGCCTATTGTAATTCAAGGACAAGAATGTTTGGAGTTCATTTATTTCGTGTTACAGCTATTATATACTGACCTTGAGAACAGTAATTAGGACTGCACAGAATACCTTTCTGCACGCTGTTCTGCGGCTTGCAAGATTACATTCATAATTACAGCTGAATGACTCTGCAGTATCGTTTCTCCGCCAAGAATTTCATACTGCTGCGTCCGTTCAGGGGTTATGACGCGCGCTCAAGTGATTGGTCACGCGAGTCACCGTACAGGCTTACGACATACATCAGCAGAATGTATAGAAGGAACACCGGTTGCCAGCGAGCGGGCAAACACTAAGAAGTAACTATGTTAGGAGAGACTATGTAACTGTTATGGAATATTGTCAGCAACCACAAGTATTTCATTCAATTTTCAACATGTTTCAGACTAGCAGTAACGACTATAGGTATAAAAACAAAAGTTAATTTAAACATAAAATTATAGTAATGTGTTCTTGTATGTAGCGGAACAAGAAAATTTCAGCCCATAGCGGCGACTACAACCATCTTGTATCTAATCATTGCAATGCAATAGTCTGCCTGTATGCTGCTCTCTAGATCTTTGACAGTAGCTAATGTGGCCGATACCTGAAGAGATGTGAAAGACCATGCAGTGACTGAACAGTAAAAAATGAATCATGATGCTATTTATCGTCGTTAAGATCCTATTTATGCTAATGCAACTGCTGATGCAAGTCCTGTGAATAGGTGGAATGCGCTTTTCTCTTGATAATGGTCTAGAACACAGGTTTCCTACCTTTTTAGGCCTACCGTCCCCTTTTCGAAAAAAAAAATACCACCTCCATTCCAGAAAAAAGAACCACACACACAGAGTCCCTTTTTTGTAATACACAGGCCCCGATGTAACCCATACTGCTACATTTTTTTATTTTTTTATTCGTATCCTGCGTTTTGAAACAGTGATTCGATGGCACCCCTGTTAGGAGAAGTTTGCAATATAACGTACAGAAAAACAAGGACAGATTTCTAAAATAGATCTATTAAAAGATATTAACAATATTGGTGTATTATTAACAATTAGTCTTAGAAATACATATTTTGAAAATTTTTATTTAGGCGGCTGATCTCTGTGTAATGACACTAGTTTTTCGATATTTGTCACCTTATTTGTCATCAACAATCTTAAATCACCGCGTTCCAATTTTAACATTCAGTTTCTTTTCTTGACTAAGAAGTTGCTGACTAGCTACATTCTCTTTTGGCTGTATGACCATGAGAATGCAGTAGAACGAGGAACTTTTTAGCAGTGCCAGATCTAGGAGAGGCCAAACCGGAGCGCTTGCCCCGGCGGCAACTTCCACGGGGACGGCTAAATCGTGTTTGAAGGGTGGCAAATTATGACGCGGTGACCAGTAGGTTCGGAAAAATAATGTTCCATGGGGCGGTAATGTCTCAGTTTTTGCCCCGGTTCGGAAAATTCCTAGATCCGCCACTAGATGTTGTTCAAGCTATAAGGCAGCTCACTTCTATTTATGATCGAGTAGGAAATGTGCATTTTTCGCTAGTGAGGGGACAAAAATATATGACCAAAATCGTACTGAATACAGAGGAATGATGGAAAAACTTATAAATAGCAAAGAATTGTCGAAACTGATGAAACAATAAGAAACGTTGACGGGGAGTCTGCAAGAAGGAGGTTGTCGGGTATGTAAATAATATCACAATGCTAGTTATAATACTGCTACCAGTGAGCTGTGGGAGTAAATTCAACAAATTAATAGTTTGGTAAGTTAATAGAAATGCCTTTTTTTACTTATGGCTTTACGCATCGTCGACGTCGAGGTCATTAGAGATGGCAAAAGATTGAGAGCAAGGAATAGCACGGAATTCGGCGATGGCCTTTTGAAGGAAGCATCCCGGAATTCACCTGGAGTGATTTGGGGAAACCATGGAAAACCCAAATCTGGATGCCTGGACAGGGATTCGAACCCGCGCCCTCCCGAATGCCAGGCCAGAGTACTAACCACTCACCCACCACGCTAGGTTGATCCTAAAGGAAGTGTGATTGGAGATGATAGGTCTTGGCTGTTAGGCTTCTTACATGATATAATAGGAACACCAGTCTGCATCCCTAATGGCTAGCGTCATCTCGCAAAGTGAGTTGTTCCTGATCGCTTTCGCTTTTCTCAGTAACGTCTGAGCGTATCTAGTTCAAGTTTTCTCCACTCAGACCACCGCAACCTTTCCTTGCACTTCGCACATTCCATTCCATTTTGCTTTGGAATATGATTAACACAAACTATGATATATTCACTCTGTTCGGTTCTATGTCTGTTGAACTGAACGAGTTCTCCTGGCTTCGTTTACTTACTAACTGGAACTGCAACCTATAATATTTAGGTTTCTTTCTTGCTACCACCATTGTAAATGTTATGAGGTCAATTTCACGATCAGGCAGTGTCTACGTTGCTGTAGGTAACTGCGTCATTTAAACGCAGAACAGAAAAAAAATAATCAAGCTTTGAGCACATTTTCGTTTGTGAACACCAAGTGAACTTTCTACCGTCCGTTTGCCTCGTATCTCTTCTGATTGCCAGTTACAATGTAATCTAAGCATTCTGACAGAAATGATTCTATACGTCCGCAGTTTTTCTATAAAATGCTGTACGCTAATAGCTTCTAAATAAACAGTAATGTATTACCGGATCAAATTATTACTGGATATCGAGAAATATATTGACATGCTATGATTTTTAGCACATTAGCTTAAAACCCCATCTCACTGTAGTACATTGCCTCAAGTTCTACTTGAACAGAATAACTTTCAAACTTCAAATTTTCACAAGTTATGTGTTTCGTTGACGCACAGCTGAACATCACATGTAAAAATATATAATATTATATTAAAATTAGGTTCCACGCAAGTAAATGGGCCGAAAATAAATTTCTACATCGGCTTATGGGGTATTGTTCTTTAAAGCTTGTAAAGAAGAGGTGGACGATTTTTCTTCTTTTTTCTACTGGAAAATACAGTCAATATTCAATGATCTTGAGGTGTCACGTATTGGAATATTTCATTAATGCAGTAATTATTGCATATTTTGATTAATTTTTTAACGTTTAACTTTTAATTCTATGAAAGTCAGTTTCTCTGTCATGACAGATTTTGCTGCTACCACGAATATACATAATTTTCAAGTATGTTTGAATAAGAATAATTCGGATTAAAGGATCAATCAAGTTGAATTTTGTGAGCATAGAATCAATATGAACCCAAGAGCAGTGCTACGTGCAAATCTGGTACAGTGAGACGGCGACAGGAACAGTGGTGGCGTCGCCTTAAGAAGGAACCATTTGCAGGCCGGAACTTTCATGACAAAACCGTTACACAATCTCCTGTATATGAGAAACTCTTAACGCGGTGCGACACGACAAAAATGTGCTGGCAGTAAATAAATTCGATACCAGAAATCTGATTTCCGGGAACATTCCACTGTTCTTTTCTGAGAACTTGTGAGTACTTAAAAAGTGCAAATCACGTGACTCAATCACAAATCAAGCTTCTGTACTCGATTTCCTAGGCCCAATCGGTAAGGTGCTCTGTGCTCAGGATTTGAATATTTACTCCTACTTGCACGTACGAGCCAATCAGTTCTCTAAAGACATCAAGTCTTCTGGGAACGAGAATTGCTTCAGGAAGTCAGATGCGTTGGTCAAATAAAGGGACAGCCAATAAGACTCGGTCTGGTTTATATTTCGTTATATGAGGAGGATGAATGGGAGAAGATAACAATACAATTGTACTCTCTCGATGGAGAGGAGAGCTGGGAGAGTGAAGCTGGGAGATCGCTGTTGACGGAACGAGGGATTCTGTTCCATAACTTCGCCTACGGCTGGTGTTGGCAAAAGAATGGAGCTACCAGTTGACGTGGTCTTCTAAGCCTTGGAGAGTTACAGGAGCACTCGGGTTCAGCATCCGACCTGCAGCGATTGAGAGACTAGCCGTTCCGCCGCCACAGTGTGTACACACGTAGCTGCCTGCCTACATCATTGTCGTAAAACACTCCATCTATGATACACGTCTGATACAAAGTAGACAAGCTCCTGGTTCGAATAAACTCACAGCCGTTAATTCTCATCCTCTGAAAATTCGACAAATGATCTGTTAAAATGTATCACTTTTCATTTAACAAACGCTGCGTCTTTAACTTGTTTGCGATTAAAATAAATTGCCTGATATGTTTTGTAATTCAGTGCTTTCTCATATTATCCACTCCCATTCATTATTATGTGTGAGATCAGTCATATCGAAGAACCTCACCAGCAGATAATAAAAATAAAAAATAATTAATTCTGTACATTAAAAGAGATACTTCACATGTTACTCAACTGGTTCACTTCAATATATATTGCAGTCACTTCGATGTCGAGAAGCCAAAATTACCCTTTGCTCCTGTCCACCAACAACACAACAATAAATCTCATCAGAGATTTTTTTACGCCTCGTCGACGTCGGTATCATTAGAGACGGGATGAGATTGGAGACAAGGAACGGGGAGGAAGGAATGCGGCCATGGCTTTTCGAAGGAAACATCCCAGCATTCGGTTGGAGTGATATTGGAAAACCATGGAAAACCCAAATCTCGATGCCCGGACGGGGATCCGAAACTGCGTCCTCCCGAATGCGAGACCAGAGTGTTACCGCCTCAGAGAATCATCACAGAAATTTATCCTTTAGTTAATAGTAGAGGTAAAACAGATCTAGAAGGGTATTATTTTTTTCTCCTCTTCCTGCTCCTGCACTGCAGATTTTCGGAGATGGGACGACAACACGATGTTGTGTGTGAAGTATTTGGTCCGTGTATTTTCATAGAATGAGGAAGCTGTTCCTGACTCGCCAAAACTGCACAAAAGTATCGCAAATGGATCAGGTCGGTATCCGTACCAAGACATGCACGGAAAAGTAGTTAGGCAGTTGTCGAATAAGAATTCGAAATAATAACAGTAAGTAAAAAAAAGAAACTGTAGAAATATTTTGTGATTATAATACAGAACCCAGGGCCTGTTCACTACCTTCTCGTTATCGTTTAGATAAATGACTGTCCAACGTTAGCACAGAACTATACGATTCCCAAATACCGTAGTTCCCTTAAACTGAATTTCCAATAAGGCGTAGAGTACTGAAATAATTTTGCATGAAGCTAAAACAACTTTTTTATCTGCCAGCACATTCGTAAAATTCCTGCAAACTCCTGTAACTCTACACTATCCATCCACCGGCAGCATAATCAATTCTCTCACAATCTAGCCATCAATATTTCACTTACTTGGTTCATTCACTCCTATCTGAAATTATCATAAATTGTCAGTGCAAAAGATTAAATTGATTTAAGTGATTCAAAGCGTATAACTACAGAAATTGGGCAGCAGGGTAGAGTTTTCGCATTTAATGATTCTTCATAGTCATGCTATAATACCATCGCGCCTCTTACTTTGCGACTGGTGTTAAGTGATTTCTTCCCTCAAGGAGTTACTGCGAACCTAGCCAGGAGTGTTGGACTCTGTTCAGCAGAGCTGTAACAACCGGTATGTATTCGTCCGACTCGAAGTACCGAAATGTTACTCACAAATTCGTTCGCTACTTGCATTTCACGTATGGATTTCAGTTTGATTCGATAAACGAATAAATACGGTCGCCCAGCGACTAAATGATTCTGAACGAGAGATTTAGAGCTGTAAAAGTAACGAGAAATTCTATACCCGTATGTATTCGTTACTAAAACAATCAGTACCCGTTACTTTCGAATCGTTACTCGTTACTTTCGGTACAATCGAACACTAGCATGAAGCATCGCATCGCATACGGGACGACTTCTTTCGTACTTGGTAAAGTTTAAGTAAATTGTTTATTTAGTAAAATAAGATTAGGTAAGTTGTTTGTTTGGATAAAACTTAAAGTAAAGTAATTAGCACATGGATCTTACGGAAAACCTCTAAATGTACACTTGATTTGTTGTAATGGATTTTATATTCTAAAGAATAATCTAATTTCAAAACAAACATCTGTTTCCACACACACACACAAAAGACCTGACTTTTCACCTGACTGTGGCATATCTAGTGACAATAACTAATGGCGGTTATTTTTTAAAGTAGCCTACTCAAAATCCTGCCTGAAATGATAATGGGACATGTATTTAACAAATATTATAATCTCATCAAAGTATTTCGTTTTAAATATGAGGTTTTACCACTGTCTTCCTTTACTGTTTTCATTTGTTTTTGTAAATTCTTCATCCTTTTGCGATAGATTTGTTAAAATAAATGTGGACTTACCATCAAATCGGGCCTGCAGGCAGAGTGCTACTGACTCCCGCTTTGTTTCATTATAAAAATATCAATATTCAAAACTTTTAAATCAATAATAAAGGTATAGGGCAAACAGGCGATTGTTGTTGTGTCGCGGTTACAACAAACATTCAAAATCAAAGCCAATACCGCATTGATTACATGGGTCCTGCGGTAATAATACAGTAACTAACACCAGACAAAAGGTATAAAGTCATTGTACCTAGTTCTTTCTTTATGGAAAAAAGGACTGCTAGATTTATTGCTGGAAATTAATGCAGAACGCAATTAGTAACAGATATGATAAAAGAGCTCGAATGGGATTCATTGTAAGACAGGATCAGGCTGAAGAGGGTCAAGGGAGTGTACAAGGCGTTGATGATGAGGCACAGAAAGATAATGGTGTAAGAATTAAAGTAAGGATTGTAAGGGAAAAGATGACCACGACCACAAGCTGACACTCGATATCAGGCACAAGGTGTAGGAAGAGTCCTTTTTTTGGGTATGGTGCCAGGGATTGGAATAAGTTACCTAGAGAAATTATGAATAATTTACCAAAAGCGTTGAAAGAATTTAAAGTTAAAATTTGTAGAGGGCAAATGTAGGTGGATGCAGGGAAGGGGAGAAGATGAGTGTGTAGGGAAACTGCCACCGGAGCGCGAGCTCCATTGCAAATTCAGGGATTTATATCACAAACTATTGAACAACTCTTTTATATTGTAAATTACACTATGAAATAAAATAGAGGTATCAAATCTTAAAATAAACACATTTCATAAATGCTTGAAATCAATAAACCTCAATAATGAACGATCAATGAAAAAACAGTAACTATCTCAAATTATCCATATAAATTTTCTGTTTACAAATTATGCACTGTTAATTTTAATAAAAACTACAAAATTAGTCTTTACGTTGTCAAAATTAGTTAGCTGTGAGAAATGGAACGTGTTCGCATCTATACGACAAATGCGAGTAACGAAACATGGAGTAACGAAATGAATTTGTGAGTAACTTTAACAGCTCTATGAGAGAATGAACATCGTGCATCTCGTATTGCTGAAATTTTTTATTTCAATTCGTTTTGTTACAAAGGAAAATGTGCGCACATTATTTTAATATAATTAATATTATTTACTGTTAAGTGTTGATATTTTTAACAAGATATGTAATTTTGACAACATAAAGAATTATTTTGTAGTTTAGCTTTTGTTTAACATTAAAATTTAAATAGCATAATTTATAATTTGAGATGGTTATTGCTTTTTTATTGATCATACTTTCATGAGAGTTTATTACTTTCAAACAATTATGAAATGTGTTTTTTCTAAAATACGATTTTGTAACTTCTATTTTATTTTACAGTGCAAATTTTTGCTGAACTTGCTTTACTATATCAAGAATTTACTTAAACTTATAAAGTACGAATGAAGTCATCCCATAACCCGTCCGCAACGCGACTCAATGCAATGCTTCATATTAGTGCTCGATTGTGTCAAAAGTAACGAATAACTAAACGATGCGATAGTAACGCGGCGCGACTCGGTACAATCCTTCATGCTAGCGCTCGACTGCACCAAAAGTAACGAGTAACGATGCGATAGTAACGCGGCGCGACTCGGTACAATCCATCATGCTAGCGCTCGACTGCACCAAAAGTAACGAGTAACTAAACGATACGATAGTAACGCGGCGCGACTCGGTACAATCCTTCATGCTAGTGCTCGACTGCACCAAAAGTAACGAGTAACTAAACGATGCGATAGTAACGCGGCGCGACTCGGTACAATCCTTCATGCTAGCGCTCGACTGCACCAAAAGTAACGAGTAACGATACGATAGTAACGCGGCGCGACTCGGTACAATCCTTCATGCTAGCGCTCGACTGCATCAAAAGTAACGAGTAACTAAACGATGCGATAGTAACGCGGCGCGACTCGGTAC
Organism: Vandiemenella viatica; assembly: GCA_031002005.1. NCBI lineage: Eukaryota > Metazoa > Arthropoda > Insecta > Orthoptera > Morabidae > Vandiemenella > Vandiemenella viatica. The sequence goes on along the minus strand of JARYHS010008074.1, from coordinate 361,590,788 downwards.
AATCCTTCATGCTAGCGCTCGACTGCACCAAAAGTAACGAGTAACTAAACGATACGATAGTAACGCGGCGCGACTCGGTACAATCCTTCATGCTAGTGCTCGACTGCACCAAAAGTAACGAGTAACTAAACGATGCGATAGTAACGCGGCGCGACTCGGTACAATCCTTCATGCTAGCGCTCGACTGCACCAAAAGTAACGAGTAACTAAACGATGCGATAGTAACGCGGCGCGACTCGGTACAATCCTTCATGCTAGCGCTCGACTGCACCAAAAGTAACGAGTAACTAAACGATACGATAGTAACGCGGCGCGACTCGGTACAATCCTTCATGCTAGCGCTCGACTGCACCAAAAGTAACGAGTAACTAAACGATGCGATAGTAACGCGGCGCGACTCGGTACAATCCTTCATGCTAGCGCTCGACTGCACCAAAAGTAACGAGTAACTAAACGATGCGATAGTAACGCGGCGCGACTCGGTACAATCCTTCATGCTAGCGCTCGACTGCACCAAAAGTAACGAGTAACTAAACGATGCGATAGTAACGCGGCGCGACTCGGTACAATCCTTCATGCTAGCGCTCGACTGCACCAAAAGTAACGAGTAACTAAACGATGCGATAGTAACGCGGCGCGACTCGGTACAATCCTTCATGCTAGCGCTCGACTGCACCAAAAGTAACGAGTAACTAAACGATGCGATAGTAACGCGGCGCGACTCGGTACAATCCTTCATGCTAGCGCTCGACTGCACCAAAAGTAACGAGTAACTAAACGATGCGATAGTAACGCGGCGCGACTCGGTACAATCCTTCATGCTAGCGCTCGACTGCACCAAAAGTAACGAGTAACTAAACGATGCGATAGTAACGCGGCGCGACTCGGTACAATCCTTCATGCTAGCGCTCGACTCCACCAAAAGTAACGAGTAACTAAACGATGCGATAGTAACGCGGCGCGACTCGGTACAATCCTTCATGCTAGCGCTCGACTGCACCAAAAGTAACGAGTAACTAAACGATGCGATAGTAACGCGGCGCGACTCGGTACAATCCTTCATGCTAGCGCTCGACTGCACCAAAAGTAACGAGTAACTAAACGATGCGATAGTAACGCGGCGCGACTCGGTACAATCCTTCATGCTAGCGCTCGACTGCACCAAAAGTAACGAGTAACTAAACGATGCGATAGTAACGCGGCGCGACTCGGTACAATCCTTCATGCTAGCGCTCGACTGCACCAAAAGTAACGAGTAACTAAACGATGCGATAGTAACGCGGCGCGACTCGGTACAATCCTTCATGCTAGCGCTCGACTGCACCAAAAGTAACGAGTAACTAAACGATGCGATAGTAACGCGGCGCGACTCGGTACAATCCTTCATGCTAGCGCTCGACTGCACCAAAAGTAACGAGTAACGAAACGATACGATAGTAACGCGGCGCGACTCGGTACAATCCTTCATGCTAGCGCTCGACTGCACCAAAAGTAACGAGTAACTAAACGATACGATAGTAACGCGGCGCGACTCGGTACAATCCTTCATGCTAGCGCTCGACTGCACCAAAAGTAACGAGTAACGAAACGATACGATAGTAACGCGGCGCGACTCGGTACAATCCTTCATGCTAGCGCTCGACTGCACCAAAAGTAACGAGTAACTAAACGATACGATAGTAACGCGGCGCGACTCGGTACAATCCTTCATGCTAGCGCTCGACTGCACCAAAAGTAACGAATAACTAAACGATACGATAGTAACGCGGCGCGACTCGGTACAATCCTTCATGCTAGCGCTCGACTGCACCAAAAGTAACGAGTAACGAAACGATACGATAGTAACGCGGCGCGACTCGGTACAATCCTTCATGCTAGCGCTCGACTGCACCAAAGGTAACGAGTAACTAAACGATACGATAGTAACGCGGCGCGACTCGGTACAATCCTTCATGCTAGCGCTCGACTGCACCAAAAGTAACGAGTAACTAAACGATGCGATAGTAACGCGGCGCGACTCGGTACAATCCTTCATGCTAGCGCTCGACTGCACCAAAAGTAACGAGTAACTAAACGATGCGATAGTAACGCGGCGCGACTCGGTACAATCCTTCATGCTAGCGCTCGACTGCACCAAAAGTAACGAGTAACTAAACGATGCGATAGTAACGCGGCGCGACTCGGTACAATCCTTCATGCTAGCGCTCGACTGCACCAAAAGTAACGAGTAACTAAACGATGCGATAGTAACGCGGCGCGACTCGGTACAATCCTTCATGCTAGCACTCGACTGCACCAAAAGTAACGAGTAACGAAACGATACGATAGTAACGCGGCGCGACTCGGTACAATCCTTGATGCTAGCGCTCGACTGCACCAAAAGTAACGAGTAACGAAACGATACGATAGTAACGCGGCGCGACTCGGTACAATCCTTCATGCTAGCGCTCGACTGCACCAAAAGTAACGAGTAACTAAACGATACGATAGTAACGCGGCGCGACTCGGTACAATCCTTCATGCTAGCGCTCGACTGCACCAAAAGTAACGAGTAACGAAACGATACGATAGTAACGCGGCGCGACTCGGTACAATCCTTCATGCTAGCGCTCGACTGCACCAAAAGTAACGAGTAACGAAACGATACGATAGTAACGCGGCGCGACTCGGTACAATCCTTCATGCTAGCGCTCGACTGCACCAAAAGTAACGAGTAACTGATTGGTTCAGTAACGAATACATACGGGTACGCAATTTCTCGATACTTTTACGGCTTCACTGAACTATCAATTGTGGATAATGTAATCCCTGAATTTTTTTAAGGGAGGGATAGATTTTATTCGGGAAATATAACCCCTGCAGTTAAGACAATCTTGTCCTGTGATTCGAGTTTTTTTTTCTTTTTTTTAAATGGGCGAGGGTCGATGATCTTTATTGGGAGATCTGACCTCGTAATATACCATCCCGATTTCGGTTTTACATGGTTTCACTAAATCATTCCATGCGAATGCCGAGAAGGTTCCTCTAATATGCCATGGCCGAATTCCGTTCCTACACCTTATCCACTTCCTTTCGGCGGAGGAGCACTTGATGCCTATAGCATCCTGTGGTGCTGTGGATTTACCCGGACATCACGAACCTCCATAATATATATATATACATACACCTAAGAATCAACTAGGATGACTCCTATCTCTAACACCAGATGCGTGTGAACACCGTTTCGCACTGCACCTGTTAGAAAGAGTCCAGTCTCTGATCTGCTGCCCAGAGTGGGGATAATTTTTGTCGCACTTTCCACATTGGTCAAGAGAAATGTTGCTCTGATTTCCTATTTCTGTACAATTGTTCATTTCATGATTGGAATAACAAGCTAGGGACATAAGCTTATGCAGTTAAAATGACTACACATACGAGCTTTCTATCCCATGTGAAATCCAATTTTAATGACAACATTGTACTATTTAAAATCAAAGTATAATAGCAGTTAAGAATTAAATATTTAACTCCTCTTTTGGTATTTTATTATCATACTAGCTTCTAGCCCGTCAAAAATGACGGTTTGAACGCCATATTCTGGCAGTTCATTTTATTATTATTTTGCAGTTGGTTAATTATACGGGTTGTTATTAGATATTGCTAGTGGCCTTGATTTGATAATGTTCTACACAGCAATACAGTAGTAACTTCTACTGAATTAATGAGGGCGGATGTATAGAACCAATAAAATGAAAAATAAATCCAGAAACTTTTGCTATCCATATAATATCAGTTTTATTCCTAGTCCAGGCACACTTCAGCACGATAGGTACGAACTACGTTCACCCGCATTTATCAATACCTTCGGTAACTTGGCGCATATGAAAGCAGTTTAATTGGTTTGTAAAACTCATTTCAGAGTGAATTACGCTGTAATCAAATGTGTCGGTGGGCTTTCTGGTCAACTTAACCACAACCCTCCATTAATATTGCTTTCGAAAATCATAACTTCTACTACTCTCAAATGCTGTAGTCAATCGCAAGACATATTGTTTTTAAGCAGTCATTCCGTTGTAATACAGCCTGTAGACTACCATTATTTTCAAGCAGAAATTAGGTTGTAATACATCCTGGACGGGCATCATACAGTTAAATGTACTACGGAAAATATTTCTAGATGATTCTTGTATTTTACCACAGCAATTCCTGGTAGAATCGCGATCTCCAGTAATACCGATTTATTTATATTATTTTACTTTAAATGACGGGAAGTATAATATCAAAACCGGATAACTGCCATTTATCTGAATGATATATTTCGTGATTCGTACATTTCGTGTAAACTTCCTTTGAGTTTTTGATAAACTTCATCGTTTCTTATCTCCGGCCCAAAAAAAAAAAAAAAAATCAAAAAAATCGTAGGTTCTGTTTTAGCCTAGTACTCATTATTGATACAGGTAATATAACGTACACATACAATATCCTTCTCCTTACACGAATTTTGCATCTGTTTGTCGTAGATAAATAAAAAGCAATATGTAAATTTAAACGAACGTACTAATTATAACTTTGTGACACATAATTGACTCGCATTAATTTTTTTCCCTGCTCTCCGTATTTCTAATATCTCTTCCCACTGCTATTTTGCGGCAATAATATCGTTGTTGTATTCCGAGTGTCATATCGCTTATACTGTAAATAGTCATATCCTTGACTGTTTAAATCTAATCAAAAGTTTGTATTAAATCTCATTTAATAGTTAACACATGTATAAAAAACTAATGGTATCATATATAATGGTAGTAAGAATTTATTCTGGAAAAGCTTATAAGGAGAAACGAATTAGTCATTTTTAATGATATCTTTTGTTATATGAATACGTTACTCTGGTTAGATTATCAGAGTATTTGGTTAAGATTTTGCATGAATAAATTCATTTTACTTAAGATCACGTAGACTATAATTTCGAAAACGGATAACTGTTATTTATTTGACCAATACATCATTACGTTTCTCCGAGTTTTAAATACACTTCACAGTTTCTTACCGTCTGCCGAAAAAATCTTAGGTTATGGTTTAACCTAGGGCTTATAACTAACACAGATAAAATAGCGTAAATATTGAATCCCTTCTCCTTACATGAATTTTAGCGTATAACTGATACAAATAATATAACATAAACATCGAACACCATTCTCCTTACACGAGTTTCTGCATCTAACTGTAGTAAATAAACAAAATGCGACATGAAGGAAGGAAAAAAAAAAAGTGTCTGGACGCAGTTCAAACCTGGATTCTGCTCGAAGCAGAACAGCTGCTGCCCTATCTCCTACACGGCGTCTCAACAGGGAGGTAAGCAGTTGTGTTAGATGACTATGGATGGTAGCGTTTGTTCTTAGATTTGTAGAATTGCTAGCGGTGAATTAAGTAGTAGTAGAAGATAAAATTGAATAAGAAAAAGACGAAGGACCTAGTGTGCAACTGGAATGAATATCATAAAGCAAGAATGACGAGATCCTAGCATTAAGGGATTCCGCCTTTTTGGGGAGAATCACTATGGATGAATAAAGTTTTAGAAATATAGTTATAAAAACTAACGAGTTAATTTAATAGAAAGTGAAATACATTTACATCCAAGAATATAGTCTTGAAGATAAGGGAGAATCTGTCACCCATCTCTGTGTGTCGTGTTTCACTGTATGAATCAGGTTCATTAAGAGAGGGAGCAAAGAAAAGAGTTAAGCATTTCATGTCTTGTGTTGTAGAATACCTTAAGTGAAACAAAGACTGAATAGGACATCATTACAGAGCAATACAACCAACTATACCTAGGAAACCATCGTTTACTGAACATCACATAGCAAGAAGGCATTTAACAACTATCATTAGGATGAGACTAGGCCATGGTATCTATGCCACTTCGTATATTAAACAAACCAATCTGCACAGTTGATCCAGAGGTTTTCTGACCTCGATCATATCATATTCTTCTGCAATATAAGCCTTCGTTCACACATCATATTCATCTGTTCACAATATCAGCTGCGGCGCATTCGCTTTTACAGGCGCCCAGAAGAGCTCTCGGTCAGACTTCCGATGAGTGTCACTACCCTTCTGCTACCCCAAAATCTCTATGTTTACAAGTCAGTCATCCGTTTCCTCGAAGACATTGATATGAAGATTTGAAGCATCAGCTCCACATAAAGCCCATGGCGTGCTACAGAGAAGAAAGAATAACAACCAACATAATATGACATTACTAAATTGAAAGCTGGCTAGAAATCCTGGAACGAAGACCATTTATTAAAATAAAAATAAAAACTTGAAGATTAGCTGGAATGAAGAAATGAAGAGGATTTTTGAAAGTAAAAGAATTCTGAAGATTCTTAACGAAATAAGAGACCATCTGATCAGACGTATAATTCTACTGGATGCTGTGCAGAAGAAATGACTTTCGTGGACAATAGAAGGAGAAATGGCAAAGAAAGGCTAAAGATATTGTTATAAAATCAGATAGTGAGATTCAGAAATGTAAATCTTTCTGAGAATTGAAGAGAAAAGCTGAGAACAGTGGACAGCAGCTGCCTACCTTCGGACTGTTAAGACAGAAATTAAAAGTAAACTGTGAATTTTCTTACCTCAAAATTTCAAACTACTTCCTTAGTCACACATGTGGAACTACTATGATCTTTATATAGAAATAACAGCAGAAATACATCGCTCAATAAAGAAATTAAATCTGTTATATTGAAACTGCAGAGGTCTGTACATTGCAAATATTTTTTAAATAATGTGGCCGGGGTACGATTAATGAGCTGCAGTGTTCAAATCAACGATTCTCAAAAATAAAAAATCCTGGTGCCTGTATCAGTGTGTACACTCCCTAGGAATGAAATTTCTATGTATTTTTTTTCTGTGTAATGTATATTTTTTTCTGTGAATTTTTTTTATGTTTCTTTCACACTGGAGTGGACTATTAATATTGTCTTTATTGCATTTGTACACTAAATAGGAACTTTGCACATGTTATCCTCGTAATCACATAAAAAATATTAAAAAGTTATAGATCATTTTGCTAAATTATAGACTATTTCGTCGAACCTCAGTCTGTATTTTGTGTTTAGAGCTTTTATATCTGAGAACATCATGGAAAAAATTATGTGATAACTAGGATTCGGATCTTAAGGATAAGCCATAGTTTTTTCCTCCCTTCTTTTTGAGCTGAAATCCTGAATTAAGCACTGATTCTACGTTTCTTAATGTATTTAAATGTATTTTATATAGTACATAAATGCTTATTCAGACTATTTTCCTAGTTTTGGTCATATTTCGATAATATTTATGGTAATATAGACATATTTTAAGGAAAAAGCTGGTAGTTTTTTTTTTAATATTTCCGGGAATTCACTAGATATAGATGAGAAGAAATAACTATAATTATTCACAGAACTGTACTTCTGTTATATAGGTGGGTGAAAAAAACTAATTTTCACTGCGATCAGAATTCAGCAGTCAAAGTTATACATTATTGTCAGTCTCTAAACGTAATGTTCCGCCCGCCTTTTAATCTCGACAATGCAGCAGAAGCATGTCTGTGTTGATCCGCGTCGATCATTATCTCAATGAAATATCCTCAGTTATCGTTAAATCTGCATTGGATCAGTGAATAGACCTACCACCAAGCCGAAAATAAAATTTTCTGAAAGTGCGAAGTTACGTAAGGGAATTTAGAGAGGTGTATTTTAGTACAGAACAATGGGCTCTATTCTGTAAATTATCTGAAATTAAAGTGACTTCAACAAAACGATTTAAAATTTAATTTCCCAATGGTGCAGCGATTGCACGGAAGCAAATTATGCTGTCTACATGAAAGCGTCATTACTAGATAAAATAATTGAGCATGTTTTGATGTATTGTAAATTTTAATGTTTGGTATTATTTTGTCATTTTTAGGTGTCGTTTAAGATACCCGGGCCTTTGATCGCTACCGACTGGGCGACGGACAGAGGCGCGCTGCAAACACAGGCGAGTCCCTTCCCACGGCACGCTCCTTGGTAGCTGGATCGGCGGATCATGGGAAGCCGGCTTCAGTGGCTCGGCATGGTTTCCTCTCACTCAGTTTTCGAACACAATCGATGGAACTGACGCCTCCTCGCATTTCGAAGGGATATTGCTTCAGTTCAAACTGCCTTCAGCCGGTTCAGAATCCAGTTTCTTACCATGTACTATAACATTTTCACTTTCGAAGTGTCAAAATTTGTCGGATTTTACTTTTATCGAGCTTGTCCACAGTAATGTATTTCATAACAAACAATTTTATTTTGTCTCAAGTCACGCGACAAACGAACGAGGTGTGTTTTCAAAGACCACTCGTACGCTTTTTGCTACACAATCAATTATGCAGCTTGCGTGGAGCGGGAGAAATGTCCCTTCCAATCTTTCTCTGAAAACGCCGTCTGCCTCTTTGTCCTCTCTTGCGTAATGTTTAGGTAGTAATGGTTTCATAGTGGACAGTTTTCATATCAGTGGTAATTCCGGAATCCCAACGATTACCGTGCCTGATGAAGATTCCTGCCATACCGGCGGCGATTACCTCAGGAGACTAAAGTGAACAGAGTCAGCCAGTCAGGTGAGGCAATGTTTAGAACGCGTTTAGCCCTCATTCATAACAACTTTCTTTCTGTTTAAAAGAGTGATCTTTATGTGAGCGTCTGTTTTACCACAACGATAAACAGATCACATGGACTGGCACTGAGCGCCCCAGGCGTTGATCTCAGAACGAACCGCACTTTTTTCAATTTTTTACTTCCTACTTCTCTTGAAAATTTGATAAAACATTAATTAAATTAATTCTTGGTTTTTTTTTCTTAGAATACTTTGTTTTGAGCAAAATTATGTTTGTAACAAATTGATTGATATATTAATTGTTTTGTTAGTTGCATAAGCTAATGATGTTTGTTACGGGCAGGTATTCGCAACCTATTCGGCAGCACAGATTGTCAATTTTTATTTTGGTCCAAGACGCACAACAATCCTTCCATAACATTGCTGCAACAATATCAAAACTAGCGGTAGAATATATTCATTGCAACGCTAACTGGAATAGGGTATATGCATGTATTTTTTTATTTTTCTAATCAATTATTTACATTCGTATATAACCGTAAAAAATATAACATTGGTGTAAATACTAAGATTTAATATCAAAATAAATACTTTGAAACTGAAATCCAGTTCCGCCGATTTAAACGCTGCCATTTTCGCGCGCCGCACTGTGACGTGTAAGTACGCGACCGCATTGGCGTACTGTATAGCGTGGAGTGTTTCATCTCAAAACTTTCATGTTTTCTAACTAATGTCGATATGGAAGGAGGTCGAAAACCGTGTTATAAATACTAAAAGAAATGCACCTTATAAAGTGTATTTTCTTGTCCCGCGAGATGCGAATATAAGAAAAAAGTGGTGTACCGCTATGAGAATAGGTTTGCAACTAGTTTTTTTTAATTGTTGTGAAGATCATTTTTACGTAAGTAATTAGAATTTCTGTATTTATGTATTTTAGAAAATGTAACATAAAAATGCGTTACCTGTTCAAACACTAATAATATCTTACTTGGAGACCATCAGACATTTTAAGAACGGATTTCGATCTCCTTCATATATGTTGAAGAGTACACAGCTTATATGTGTGTGCTATAGTCGTTTTTCAAAATGCACCCTAGTTTTTGAGATATTTGCATACAAATAAACAAAAAGATGACGGGTATATGATAAATTATTGCCCCAGTTTATCCAATGGCAGCCTGGGTTATGGGGTAGGGTGCTGCCTTCATAATTTTGTGACCCGAGTTCAATTCCCCGCAGAATCAAATATTTTTACTTATTTTTATCTTAAAAAATTGTCAAGCTTCAATTATTTATTTTGTTAAAACTTCATTTACATACTTTAATAGCTCGAATTAAAATTTAAAACAAGTCACATTGCTTATAACAAATACACCAAACATAATTTCGATCCATTTATCAACAATGGCTTCTTAATATGACTCGCTCCATACCCAATGAAATTATGTCAGGAGGCGAATCTGCTAAAGGATTGTGCATAAACTACGTGGTTCGGTCTGGGGGGGGGGGAGGGGTTGGCTGGAAAGCTGTTGGGGGGGGGGGGGTTTCCGAGCCAGGCCCCGTAGGTTTTTCTTTCATATTATTTGTCACAGTTAAAATTAGATATAGAGAACACACAGCAGCATGTGAATATTTATTTCTGTTATTTAATTATCCCCGTATGTGATTTACAATAGTCTGACAAGAAAAAATAGTGCAAAATGTCTTCTCTAATCAATATGGTAAAATGCTACATGCTACTGGGTGAGGGGGGGAGGGGGGCGGTAGAGACAAAAGCCACGTCGGGCTACGTGGGGGGAGGGGGGTTCACAGGAGGCCAAAATGGAGCTACGTGGTTTATGAACGCTCCCCAGTAAACTGGAATCTGATACAAGAATTCTGCAATGTTTATAAGCATTTGTCAGTTGTTCTTCCATTTCCTTGTTGAGCTCCATTTTTCGTCACGGATAGGCCTACTATTTTATTTTCAACCATTTACACGCAACCGTTCTTGGAACAAATCAAGTGTAGAAGAAAGAAAGAAAAAACTATCTATATTCAATTCTGCAGGGATTTGAACTCGGGTCAGAAAAATATGAAGTTAACCCCCTGCCACATACACCGTGCTCCCATTTAACAAAAACGGGGACTAATTTATTATATAGCCGACATCTAGAATTTTTTTTATTTGCACGCGAATATTGAAATATCTGTCACTTAATTACCTTGCAGCTTTCACTGCTCTGAGCTGAGCCGCTGTAAAATTCGGATTTGTTGCAAAATTTCTTGTCATCATGAAAGCATCAATTTTTGGAAGATTATCCTACTGTGCTTTCAGAAAACCGCTTTCAGTCATTATTTGGTATGTGTATTGTATCAAGAATACAATATCTCACCAGTTATGCTGATATTTTAAGATAAACTTCAACACATTCGCAAAGCTATTAGAACACCCAGCAACTACGCCTTTGATCACAATAATATCGTGTACTTGGTCGTCACGATTCGATTCGACCAATAGCGTTGCTGTTTTGCGAAGTTACATTTCCCTTGTATTTTTAGAACTTTTCAGTAATTAAAATCAGTAAATAAAAATCGAATAAATAGGAAAAAAACGTTATAGCGGAAATTCTACACTAATAAAGTTTCAAAATAAAAATACTAGACGTAAATTTGAATTTCATGCATTTTCCTTATCACAACGAATCTTCCAGGTCAAAGATTTGTAAATATGTCAGTTTCTGCTTGAAGTGAGAGACTAAAACGAAAAATTATCCAAGGTCCTAAACGAAGAATCGCACTCTACTCATTTCAGACTAGCACGTCTACCATATAAAAACATCTGCATTCCCCCCCCCACCCCTTTTTCTACTGTCACTTTCCCGCAATTAAGACTGCAGGTATTACAACACAGAGGGCTATATCACTGACGCATTACAAGATGAGTCGGAAACTGTACGGATCACCAATCGCTTCCGGCTGCTGGTGTGTAAGTCCTGCTATGCTGCCATCGCTCCACCAGCCCACGAATCAGTAAACCGCTGGTGCTGCTGGAGCTTTAGATAGAACAACTGTGTCCAAGAGATGACAAACCGAACATGAAGCTGTGTGAATCCACGACTTACGCTCTGTCCAGCTTATGACAGAACATCCAGTTCACTTTCATTAGATCAGAGGCTCTTCCTTCCCCTCAACTCAGACTCAGTAACCGAACGCACGTTATTACCGTCTGACTGTATGCGTTATAGCCGTCTTCTCGTATTACCTTAGCGCCGTTGACTTAACATGCTGCAGCCGACAATCCCTCATCTTCCATGGAGCTTTATAGTCAAGTCTTGCGTCACAGGAAAGTTAGTTCACAAAAAGTGACTTACAGCTTGCTAGATCCTTAAGTCTTTCGAGACCGTGGCACAAGAAAGCAGGATGTAGAGCTGAATGTGAATGAGGTGAAATCTCGGTAACACCATAATTTTTTATATTTTGCATTACATTCACTATCAACATCACTTGGATAGAACATCGCAAACTGATTATAAACTTCTCCCACAAAATATTTTCTTCTATTAGTTTTTCATAATTATGGATGATCTTGCTTTAATTAATGTAGTACTATTCGTTTGATTTTTCTTCGTTCTAATACTTTTTCTTTGAATACTTTCAGTGTGTAATTTTGTCGTATTTGAACTCTGGGAAAAAAAAATCAGTTACAAGCAAATTGTCCTTTTAAATAATTTCGTCTCCAATCAATACTAATGTTATAAATGTGGATAAGTCTTTCATGTTAAAGTTGTAATTAAACATAGTTTCCTTTCCTTAAATAAATAGTCTTCCTGCTTCCGCAGCTTCATTTATTATTCCTTTCACTAATGAGCTTTATTTTAACAGACATTTCATAATTCTAAAATAATACAATAACTATTACAGCCAATATTTATTGGTATCTAAAAACTTAACAGCACGATCAACCTTTCTGCCAGAATATGTCGAGCTTGTCTCTTCTTTGCTTCTGCGACAGAGATCATTTGCGTCTGCACTTCAACCACTTCAACTCAAACACCAAGATCTTGTTAGCTTCATTCTGAAAGTCTCAACTATTAATTCTGATAAGGAAGTGTTCATAAACTGCGTGGTTCGATCTAGCGGAGGGAGGTGTTGGATAAGAAGCTACGCTGGGTTACGAGTTCGGAGCCAAGGCACGTAGCTTTCCATTCATTAATTTGTCACAGTTAAAACAAGGTATAGAACACACAACAGCATGCGAATATTTATTTCCGTCATTAAACTATCCTTGTATGTTATTTACGATTGTTTGACAAGAGAACACAGTATAGAATGTTTTCTGGAGTCGATAGGAAAAAACCTACGTGCCACATGAAAAGGAAAGGGGGGGGGGTTGGTGTAAATGCAAAAGCCATGTCAGGCTAGTTGGGGCTACGTAGTTTATGGACGCTCCCTTATGCTAATATGTCACCTCACATTGTTTTCGGACAATGATTACTGTGGTGAAATTTTCTTTGGCTTCCCCGGTTAGTTATCAGTTATCACTAAGGCTACGGTTACACTGCAAGCGAATTCGCGCGAACGAAGTCGCCGAAGACGTGGTTTATTTCACTTTTCAAGCGATTCAAAGCGATTCAAAGCGATTGTTTTTGGTAGCAGCAGCAGCAGCAGCAGCTACAGCCAATTACTGCTCCGTTGAGCAGAGTAGGGTGGAGTGTATTGTCGGTAGACATTTACTCCAGCTTCATTTTGATGGGGCATTTCTTCTCTGTAGGTTTGTCATTACTTTGGCTGTCGATGTTTTCTTGTACTGAGTGGGTGCCACCGCGCCCTTCTTCCTCAGAAGTGGTTGCCGGCGATCCTTTTCTGCAGTGGTGCCCTTAGGGCTGCCGCGGCGTGTTTCGCAAGTCTTCCTTTGAAGCCAGGTGGTTGACGAGGTTATTGAGTAGATCGATGAGGGCATCCAGTCGATCTTCTCGCTGTCCTGGAACTTGGCAGGTGTAGAAGTGGCTTGTGTGAGCTCTATCGAACTTTTGAGGCTCCGACTTCTTCTTCTGTCTTGTTGCTGGGTGGTGAAGAGGGACTCGACTGCCGCTGCTGTGGGCGTGTCTTGCTCACTTCTCGACTTGGTGTGGGCTGCGTATGGAGCCTTGTACTCCGGAGCTGCCGAGTCTTGCGAAGTTGCTGCTTCCACGTGTCACAACCGCGGAAAGAAGCTGCGTGCTTGGATCCGCAGTTGCAGCAGACTGGCTCATCTCGGGGTTTTTTTTGCAGTCTGCAAGATTATGTCCTCCTCCGCAACGGACACACCTGACCGGTTCGGTGCAGTCCCTGGCATAGTGCCGGAATTTTTGGCACCTGAAGCACTGGACCGGGCTGCGTGAGGGTGGCTTCGCTGCTGTGGTCTGCGTTGTGGCGTTGCGTGGTGCCGGTTTCTCAACGATGGTCGGCGTCGTAACGCTGGTGCTCGCTACAACAGGGAGTGTGTTGTTGTGTCCCTCTGGATTCTGCTGCTCAGAAGCTTCATTTTCCACTGCAGTGGTGTTGACTTCTTCTCCGTCGTGGAAAATGATGCGATGGGTGGTGGAGTGCTTCTGCAGGATGTCTATTACTGTCTCGAAGTCGTTGAGGCAGGCCGGCAGTATCTTTACCCCTTGTTGGTCAGGCCAACAGAGTTAAATTTATCAGAAGATAAAATGAAAATTTTAAAATATGGGTATTGAAGAAGAATTTTATTTAGCTGTAAACCTATTTATGCAACTTTTCCATTTGATAAGAGAAAGAGGCAATTCTTGGTTAGTGATATATTCTTGAATCACCATTTAAGTGAATATTTTCGAATTTTTGAAGAATTAAGGAACCGGACTATGAAGTTTTATGAATATTATGGTATGACACGTACTCATATATATTGAATACAGTAGAGCAGGATTTCTCAAAGTGGGATATGCGAACCCCTAGGGCTACGCCAATTGATCATGTTTTACGTTATGGTGGTTGACTGGTTGTCTCAAAAGTGCAACACGCACAATGGTGAATTGAGAATGAACATGTGCAAAATGTTCCTAAAGTCGACTCAACCTGCTGAAAAAACAAGCCCATCAATCAAATTAATTAATAACATGTGACTGTATTACATTTGTAAAAATAAAATCCTTAATTTAAAAAAAACCTGTTTTTGAGGGGGTTCTTCGTTGCATGTGAAATTTTATACGTGTATGTGTAGGTGAGAAAACCTGCATTAGAGAAAGAAATAACTTCACCATCTGAAAATCCACAATATTCTTCTTTCAAATACCAAGCGCATCAGTTTTTCACTCCATAATAACATTTAAATATAACTGAAATAGTCAACGAAGGATTCGCGTGAAATAATTCCTTTTGCAACTGTACGGAGTCTACAGCACTTGCCTTATTAGGCTACGGTTACACTGCAAGCGACTTCGGCCTATAATTCACTCTGCCGAATACGGCCGATGTCGGCCGAACAAACAAAAGTACGCTAAATATGGAAACCGGTTACACTACGACCGACCTGGTCGGCGGAACTCCGCCATATTCAGCCGACTTCCGTCGCCGACCAAATACTTTTGTTTATTCGGCCAAACGCGATAGTGTGTTGTGTCGTGTTTTGTTGTAGTCTATGCGTTGGTTGGAGCTCAAGGTGCTTCGGATACTTTTTGTTGTCTTCGCTACTTGCTCTGCTGAATTTATTGTCGCCATGGATTTGGAATTGCTGATCGTGTTGGTGCAAGAAAGAAAACCATTGTGGCATACATCGTCAAAATCTTATCACAACAGAGATACTAGCAGAAAACTATGGCAGGAGATTGCTGATTTTATGAATCTTGAAAGTAAGTAGGTACCTAATCTGCCTGCTACAAAATTATTATTAGATACTGATACGATATTTTGCATAAGGTGAATATTTTGATACTTCTATACGTTGCATATGTTTTCCGGTACGCCGAATCGAATAATACTACTTCTAAAGTCCTAACTTCCATCGCTGTGAAGGTAGCCTAATTAGACCAATGAATGAACAATTAAGAGTTTATAATTGTTTTTAAAAAGTGTCAAACCTTTGTAAGTTGACAATATTTAAAATGCTGTATTTGGCTGTAATCATTTGGGTTTAAACAACTTGAGAAAAAAAATACTAATCCATCTGTTCTTGCTTACTAGAACCTGCAACAGCTTGACTATTCATAGTAGCATAAATTTGAGAGTCTGACATTTTACTATATGCATACAAGTTGTATTTAGGTTATACAATTGTTTGTATTACCTATCTAGAAATAAAGAAAATTTTGTTTACCAGTGAAGGAATACTGATATTTATTGCTGTTCATTTATTGGTTACAGGCTACGTTTTGCTTATTCAGTAGATTTTACGTGGTCAGCAGTGTTCAGTGATAAGAAAAAATTTCACTTCATGGAAAAATTCCAGTGAAGGAATGCCTGATCATTTATTGGTTTGAGGTATATGTGGGATCCTGTAAATGGACACATCACCATAACTGTAAAAAAAGCCATCCTGCTAAGATTAAAATTGTTAAAAATGTACTTGATCTTTCTTAATTATAGTATCACTTATTAGATGTACCATATGAACACCAAACAATATGAAATTCTTTATAAATTAAGAGAAGCAATCTGCCTGCCTTACTAATTTAGTGCTGGATCCACAGTCCACATGAACAAAAACCTTCCACCATTTTTCTATCTAAAGGAAACTTGACAAACATGTAATCAAGTGTATTTTAGGTTCCAGGATGAAGTAGGAAGTCAGTGATACTAAACTAAAGGCTTCACATAAAGAAATTAGCTTATTTTTAAACAAATTCCTCATACTGTTCATTCACTGGGGCCTGTTCAATACCGTGTATTACAGGTTTTTTTAAATTTTTATAAACACTTAAGAAATGGCACATGTGGTCTCATCTCTAATTCTTGTTGTATAGAAAATACACATTTCATTTAGGACTTATTGACTTAGGGCCTAAAACTTTACCTGAAAAATAGTCTCATGGATTCAGTGCACAGGAATCAACAATCAAACAACAGTATATCAGACCCAATTTAATTTTTAATTTTAAATAGACAAAAAATAAACAAAATTCAAGTTGTACATTTTATATTCAAAAGTCAACCACTCCTGGTCCACTGAAGTACTGTTTGAACTGATCACGAATGTTATAAGCTTCATGTCTTGCTCTGTTATAGCGCCTAGATCCTACAGAATGTGCAGTTGCAGGCTTATGTTGTTGGAACCAATTCTCATCTATTTCCTCTTTTTCAATGATGATATTGTGCAACAAGCATACAGCAGTAACTATTTTGTCCACATGGTCAGGGTTGACTTGCAGCTCAGTCTTCAAGCATCTCCATTTTACAACGAGAAAACCAAACGCACATTCCACAGTTTTTCTGGCTTGACTATGCCTTTTGTTGTAGCTTTCAACATCATGTGGAACATTCACATTAGTTGTTGGATAAGGGCGCATTAAGTATTCCTTGAGAGGGTAACCTTGATCTCCAAGAATGTATGGAAGCATGGTATCAGAACCTGTGAGTTTTCTTGGTCCAGGGAAAGGAAAAGTTCCATTTTCTATATGGCTAAACAAATTAGATTAATGGAAAATACCACTATCACTTTGTCTTCCATATGCACCAACATCCACACTTATGAATCTATAGTTCGCATCAACCAGTTCCTGAATAATCACAGAGAAGAAATTTTTGTAGTTGTAATATTTGGATCCAGATAACTTAGGACATTTGATACGCACATGTTTACCATCAATGGCAGCAACACAATTTGGGAAAATCCTTAGTTCTTCAAATGTCTCAGCATTCTCAAATAGCATCGCACGTATCATACACTATCTTGCCAATAGTGGAGTGAGCCATCCTATATGAAAAAGCCAAAGATCTGTATGCTACGCCAGTTAAAAGATATCTGAAAAAAAGTAAATAAAAGAAATTAATATAACTACTAAATACTCCAATATTTATTAGCCTAATAAATGAACAAAAATATAACTGATGTAAGTAATTATTTTCTTCTTGTTTCAATCAGGTAGTGGTATCTCATTAATAGGTTACAATTCTTGTTCTTGATTTACAGGTAGTGCTGTTAAAGGGAAATGGGGAAGCTTGCGAGACGTGTTTCGCAAAGAAAAGAACACATGAAAAAACTTAATCAACCTACTGGAAGCGAAGCAAAGCACGTCACTACGTGGAAGTTTTATGACCAACTTTCATTTCTTCGTGACGTATTCCGACCAAGAAAAATGATGAGTAACATTCAACTCTCACCCTGTTATGCACCAGATCATACTGCCCAAAATGAATATTTGGAAGAAGATCAAGTGATAGATGAAACTTCGTCTAAATCTTGCGAAGAAGCCGACGCTGCTACTACAGATATTGACGTGCACAGTGACAGTACGGGCAGTTTAAATGCTGATAACATCAAGAGACTAATTGTGAAAGTGAAATATAAACGAGCTAAAATTGACAGGATGCCTCAATTTCTTGCGTTAGAGCAAAGAAACATTGAACATTTGGAAAAAATTAGAAATTCATCCACCTCAGTTGATGAGATAAAAGATGAAGACTATTATTTCCTTATGAGTCTATTGTCACATTTTCGAGCAATCCCTATGCAAAGAAAACTGGCAGTGAGAACAAAAATTTAACAAATTTTGATGGAAGAGGAAATGTCAGTATCTTCTTCTTCGTCATCCCCACACCATGTACCCTTGTCAGAAATTGTGGTTCCATTGGATGTGCGTTCATAATTAGCCACATGGTCGAATCAAAAAGAAAAAGAGAGTGATATGTAAATTTCAGAGACCCAACAGAAAACCATAGTTTTGATATTTAAATTACGTATAAAATTGTTTTTATATTTGAATAAAATATATAAATTATATCATAAATAATGATTTTTATTTCTGATCACACCTTCTCATGAATTTTCGATTTCATTTGGCAATAGAACAGGCTGTATTGATCATTGAGAGTAGGGATACATGACCTACTTTTAAGATAAACATTTTTGTAGCTATCACCTAACAGCTTTTAAATTTTTTGTGTGTTTTGTTTAGAGGAACAATGTTTCCTCAGTTCAAAAATTTAAATAAATTGGCAGGTTTTGCATTTTTATATGGTATAAAAAATACTTCTTTAAACACTTGAAACCTGGGTAAAGTATTCCTACACTGTGGATACATAAGAAAGAGGTTGGAATTTTGTTTATTATTAAAAAGTCTTGCAGTAATATTAAGTACATGCATAAATAAAACAGTAACTTACTGTTAAGTTCAACTTTTAATAAAAAAAAAAGCCCTAGATGTATACATAATTACATTTAGTTAGAAAATTAACCATTATTTAAAAACAGCCTAATCTGTGATGCAAATTTGTGTAACAACAATTACAGGTTCAAATATTATTCAATAAACATTCCACCAGGTCCAAATTTAAAAATGAGACTTGTAACGTAATTTTTTGACTCTGGAAAATGAACTATTAACAACATTTCTATTCATCCTTCATCAATAGTTGCAATATAATTTTAGGCCTCTTGAATTAAGATCCACAAATCTCTCCAGGCAAATGCTGGGATGCATCCCCCAAAAATCCATGGCTTAATTCCTTCCCATTCCTTATCCCCAGCCCGTTACCGAATCTAATTACCTAGACATTAAAATGGGCCATTAGGGAAAAAACTACTTCACTGTGGGCTTCCTGAAATTTTTTTTTTTTTTTTTCTGTGTCAACTATGACCATTCTTCCTTTTGTAAAACTTTGGAATTTTTAAAAATTAAAAAAGACATCGTTTTTAATTTTTTGTGTAGTAAAAGTTTATAAATTGTACTGTATTGTATTTACTAGTAAGCCTATCTTTCATAATGATATAAATAATGGATTATATTCCCTGTAGTTTAGTGAATTTATATAGAAAATACATCAAAATTAACTACTAAAAATGTTGCTGGTATTAACACATGAATACTTGAGATGTGTCTCATCTATCCTTAGGTTGCCTGTCTCAAGTATCTCCACATGCACCACTGATGATTATGTTGTCAACCTCTGTGTTATGTGAGGCTTTCTTTAAAGTCTGTTATTACCAAATAAGAGCTAACATAGTAGGATTTCTAGCAATATTCATCATTGGATTAGTGACAACTAACTGAAGAAAAATAACCAAGTTCACACACACAAATATTTACTGAGAGATCACAAAAAATTAAAACTCTCCAGAAAATTTGTAACTGATCATCTAGCCAATTGGTTACTTCTGAATAGGTACTACATAGATCAAGTATTAACAGGATGCCAGCATTGCAATTTCAAATTTTGTTACTAATAAAAAGAAATTGAAGTGTCTCAAGTATCCTTACTTTTCCCAATTCACTCAGTTAAAATTTCAGTGCATAGTTATTGAGATTGAAAATAAAGATACCCACTGTTCCATACGAAATTCAAATTTTCCTGCTGGTACTAAAGTACACATCATTTTTTTAAAAAATCAAATGAACTGTATCCTATCGGAAACGTTTGAAGAAATACATATGTATATGGTTTCGGAACAGAGAATTTGGTATGGAACAAGTCAGGTGCACCTGTAACTACCTCAGTGTCACAGCAAGCCTTTCTTCTGGAGAAATGCGTTTCCTGAAATTTGAATACTTTATTATAGTAGGTCGGATTCCTTCCAAAATATAAAAAAATGTCTCCGGTTTCATTCGGAGGTATTCTGAAAATTTAATTGGCTGTTGGAGAATAATGTATGAAATTCTCCTTCAGCCTCTCTCTCTGAAAAATTTTCGTTTACCCATTCACTTTTTTCACTACCAAATATCATATTAAATCTCAGTAGAGAGTTCTCACACAACACTTCAAGAACGCTAGTTTCGTCCATCTTGAAACACGATATGTTGACAACTGAATCGGCCGAAGTCCGCGCCAGTGTAACCGCAACAGTCGGAAGACTGGATCGGCAGAATTCGGCAGAGTGAAAACTCGGCCGAACTCGGTTGCAGTGTATCCCTGCGCTTTAGCCTACAAGGAATCGCTCCATTCGCGACAAAAACAAACCAGTTTGAACTTCTAGCGACAACAAGCGATTCCCGCGACCAATTCGCTTTCACTGTAACCACGTGCCTTTGTTTGCATGGGTTTGTTTATTCGGGCGAAGGACGGTTCGCGCGAATTCGCTTGCAGTGTAACCGTAGCCTAATAAGACACCGTACGTGTAGTCATATGTGAGTACATGTTGTCATTTACGAGCTGTGTCGGTAGTGTTAATTTGTGTATTGCGTAAACTTTGAGTTGGAACTTCGGGTTCGGTCCATTACTCGTCCGGCTTATTTCGAAACACTTCCTCAAACCCACATCCAGGACGATATATACCGGTGTTCCTTGCGTGTTTAGAACGCGCAGACTGGGGAGCATTGTCCTATTTTAATGGTGCAGGCAGCTGTTGGGTCGGTGTTCCGGCGTGGGAGCCAGTTACCCCGGAAATCCTCGACCCGCCGTCGCGCGTGCTTGCGCTGCGGCCTCGGGCGACCTTGCGGTACCAAGGTGACTGACGGCCGCTGACGTCACGAGGAAGGAGGCAGGTGGGTGACGTCACGTGCGACACCGGGCCCGCCAACCCCGTGACGTCACCAGCGCAGCGGTTTATCCGTACAATCTGAAAGCGATGTGGTGCGAAAGCTAAACTCGATTGTCTGTGGCGTAGAAGAATTATATAAATTGATGATATTTTTGTATATATTTATGCATGTACAAAATACGTAAATAAACTGCACATTAGAAATACATACAGCAACCAAATGTAGGCAGTAGTTGCAGATGTGCTTTTCCATACACAACAAATCGTTACTAGAGACGACTGGCACCACATACTTCTTTCACTTCCCAGTGACATTATCCTCATTATTATCCTCGACTGGAGATTTCTTAAAGTTCTTTAACATAAGATGATTTTCTGTTGTAACTCGCCATTACAGAAATTTTAAAAAACTGAAGTCTAAAGGAGTGAATAGTATCATCTACCTTCGAGGGGAAAAAATGTATTAATTAATTCGTAGTACGGAGTTGTATCGCTCGAGGGTTAACCTCATCTGAATTATCTTTTTGTACCTGACGAAGCAAGATTTTTATACTGTTACTATGCGGATTATTCTATACAATTTCAGAAAGAATTTGGCGATAGTGTGCTATGCACGTAACTTACATTTTAATAAATTTAATCGGGTGTAAACAAATTTGATGAACCAAATATGTATCTTTTCAAACTGTCACTCTGATCATTTCTGACGTTTGTCAAAAACCCTACAATAATTATAATGTATGTATGTCACCACTAGTATGTGTAAGATAGCATTCAGCTATTCCTTAACGGAAACAATATAAAAACCATGATGACAATCCTATCGAAACGACTTTAAGTTTGTGATGGGAATGTCTTATTGGAGACAGGTAGATCTTAATTTTAGTTGAGTTTAAGTCCTGGTTTACAACTTGGTGAGGCTATAAGAAACAAGGGTTAATGTACAACGAGATATACTGATCTTTTCATTTAAATTGGCTCCACTCCCTCTGCAATTACGGTAAACTGGGTCTGAGGATGGAAAACCGGGATAAGGCTAGAACTGGACACAAAAAAATTAAAAAATCTTCACTCCCGTTTAAGAGTCACAGTGACGTCATATACTTACTGTTTACTTTATACGGCTTTCCACTATTCATACAATCACTTTCAGTCTTGTGACTATCCAGTTCTCACAATCGTTCTTTTAATTAACTTCTCAATTTATACTGTCCCTGCAACACGAACGAGGCACATAACAACAACAAAATGCCTCCATCCGCCATTTCCTCCTTTTCAGGCTGACTCTGATAGATATTTACACTGTTACATCTCACTCTTCAAACAAACTCATGTACCAACATAAACAAAACAACTTATCTCCGATATACAAACAAAACAGTGTGCATTATATCTCAATAAAAATTGAAATTACAACAACAACAAAATTGAACATTGAGCGCATTATAAATAGAAAAATAATAAACAGACAAAAGCTAAGTGTGAAGGAACTATGGTGCATTGAATATATTTCTATATTGGTCTACTAGGATCGAGGCTGGCGGCGAAGGAGGCCTGGAATCTGCGTTTATCTTCGCTCTATCAACACAGTTGATGATTTTAAGGTATTCAGTAAAAAGCAGTGTTATCCGCTTATCGTCGCTTTTAAAAAATATAGTATGAGGGAAAGATGAAATTTAAAGAGAAAGTCTTTGTCTCTCCTTCCAACAAGCAGTTAACGTAAACGAGTTTGGCTGGTGTTCTGTGGTCCTGCGTGGGTGACGGTGTAGTGAGGGTAAGGCGAGCTGTGCCGACGGTAACCCTGCGGGGCCCCGCTGGCCGCAGCTGTTGGGCTGTTGACCCTCTGCTGTCGTCACTTCCGCCGGCGCCTCCATTTGGGCGCCCCGATAAATACTGAATCTCCTCGGAAGGGGCAATCGCTCGATAATTGACATTATTAGTGTAATCCAAGCTGCCCCTTAGTTGTCCGCGTAAACAGTGTTATAGCTTCCTACACCTGCTGCTAATAAGTTTAATACACTTGTGGTACAACGCTTAGTATTGTATACTCCTGTAGCTCCTGTGTACACATCGCTTATTCTATAATATAAAGTATACTTAATGTTGAAGTGAGTGGTATGAAAACTCAAAGTGTGTGTGTAAGCATCACCAAGTCACGACCGGAAATTTTTCAGTCTGTTAACGTTACGTTGGTCCTGTGCTCAGTCACTGGCTTGAAAACTGTATATCCTCAGTTTCGTCCAAAATGTTTTCAGACCCTAACGCGATTTTTAGTTCTGACAAAGGTTGATTAATATTCTAATTCTAACGCTAAACTGTAACAGACTTGTGGTTTTACGCTTCATTGTCGAAGATGCAGCCAATCTTCAGGTGGAATAGTAAATTATATTAAAGATGGTAACACTTAAGTTCTAACTAGCATGGTGGTTGAGCAGTAACTTTCCGGCTTCGCATTCGGAAGGATGCAGGTTCGAATCACCGTCCGGCCATCCAAGTTAATAACTCCAGGGGAATGCCGGGGTGGTTTGTTCAAAAGGCAAAGACCGAATTCTTTCCCGTTCCTTGTGTTCCAACCCATTCCCGCCACTAATGCCTTCGACATCGACAAGGAGTAAAGACACAGCAAAGAAAATGGAAAAGAAATTTTAAGTTCCGCCATTTTACCAGGAAGAAAACGCCCGGAATAATATTTATTTACATGAAAACCTAACAATTTTCATCTTACAGTTATCTCATAACTTCGGCATATATGTGCGATTCTGTAAAGTTTTTGTAATTACAATCTGTTTCTATTCGTACAATTATAGTGTTTTACGAAATGTGCTTGAAACATCAGTATTGTGTATAATGTGTATGTCCTGAATCAATACACGTACCGGCAGGAAACAGAAAACACTGGAACAGCCTGTGTACCTCCATAAGGAGCCAGTTTGTATGTCGTCGACATCTTTTAAAAGAAACACTCAATTAACAGTTTGGTACAGAGAAAATGTCGCGTAGAACAAACCTGGTTAGTAGTGTACATAGGTGATTTACGCAAAAAAAAAAAAAAAAAATAAAAAAAAAAAATGTAGCACTGCTACTCTGTGAACGGTTAACCTCATAATCTTCTTTTGCTTCTTAAACAACGTATTTTTTTATTTCCCATCATCCCTTACAAAACGCTTTACGGGTAAAAGTTTACCCTACGGATGGCATACGTTGCTTCATTCATGCAGTTTCTACAGTCTGGCTTGGCCTAAACGTAGTCGTCGTTACTGAACAGCTGTCGGATTTTGTATTTTGTTGTTAGCAGAATTCACCGCCCTCGACGCCGGAACGTGGAGTGTCAGTTTGATGTCGTGGCGTTTGTTCGGAACAGCAATATCCCACTGGCTGTGTGTCAAGGTGCGCTGATGGGAACAAGTTCCGCCAGAAATTGATTGTTAATTGGCTATCCGTGCGACTAGTTAGGCAGTAGAGTCGCTAATTGACGTGTGGGCGGTCGCGTCCGGTCGGGTGTCAGTTAATTTGACGATTAGAGGGCGGTGTTCATTACGAGGATCAGCCGGCAGGCGCGCCGACTTCAGCCGTGGAACTCACACAAGTGCTTCAAGGTTCCTGCACGTCAGTTTTAGTCTCTTGAAATGCGTTCTTTGTATGACTTTCTGGTTCGTTATTAGAAAACTTTTGGCTTCAAGTAGAGTTTTGAAATCATGATGGTAAAGACTATCGACATAAGTCTGTTAATACAAAACGAAATCTACTGTTTCGAACCAAATAAAATAAAATTAAATTAAATTTTAAGTGATAATCTGTTTTACGACCTAGTGACAAATTTTCTAATTACATCGAATAGTTTATGTATTCATATCTGATGATTACACTGATAAAACTAAAACACTCTTCAAAGGATATTTCACCCTTGCTTTCTTCTTCCGTTTGTAACGTCAGTCGTACATTGAAAAATGAATAAAGTTAGAAGTACACTTTATGTTTTCTGTACTCGTCGATAAATTTTACTGCCATCATATAGTTTTCTTGGATCAGTCCTAAAATATTTCAGGAACAGTGGTGTTGTTTGTAACTTTTAAATGCCATATTTTTGGTACTGCAGGAGTTCGTAGTAGTAAAATCAGAATAAATACATACCTGCAGTTTTCTGGATTACTTGTATTGCAAAATTCGTCTGAAAGAACTCTTATGATACATAAATGAGTTTAACTTTTATTAATTTTTCAGAAGGTTTTAATTAAAACAGAATTAAGAATTAATAAGAATCCCTTATTTTCAATTCAAACATTTATCTCGAATATATTTACTGCAAGTTACAAATGCAAATACAATATAAACGACGTGAACATTATTTCATTGTACACAAACAAATACAAAACGGCACTTCTGTTTACTCAGTGTAGTGAGATACATAATAGCAGCAGTTTCCGTACACATTTCAGAAGGGTATTTAACTCCACGACATACGACTCTGGGCATTTGTTTCCTCCAAGGATTACAGCACACAAAAAGCATAAAACAAAGATATATCTTAGCAAACGGTTTGTTAAGCAAATGAATGCCTAGCAAGAAGAGTATATACAGCTGTTTAACTTCGACGAGTCATTAAAATAACTATTTTTTATATATATATTTATTTATTTCACTGGAGGATCTTGATGCAAATGATAACTTTTCCAACAACTTACAAAACATAAGAATATATTCATACAATGCAGAGAATTCTCCAGTTTTAATAAAGGGAACGTTTTTACGCAAACAGAATTAATATTTTAATGATCGATCTTTCACAGAACTGTTTCGGAATCCTGACGTCTATAACTAAAACGTTTCAAACAAAAGTGTTCGGTTACCGAAACATTACGATTATTGTCCGGTAATATCAAGCCCAAACGATTAAATTAGTGGCTCAACGGTTTCCATCAACTATTAACGGTTGAAATGGACTGCGTATCATAAGCAAGCGCGAGCTGCTGTCACTGTAGTAACTGAGACTTGTAAGTTCACTTCTGTTGAATAAAACAGTTTATGAAGGTATTATGGGCATAAGCACCGGGAGATCAGCAGCCACTGAAGCTTTCCTCTCTACCGGCAATTATTACTGCACATGATCGTTGTTCTATTCCTCCTACGTCGTTCGCTGCCCCCTTCCAGCCCCGCCCCTGCTGCTTCGGCCACACGCAACCTCTTCACTTCGCTGGCCGAAAGTGAATGAATGCATCTCCGAAAACAACACGCAAGCAGGCAGGGTCAGGTTCGCGCGGTCCCCGCCGGGCGGCAGCACCGTCCGCGCTTCGCGTCGCCAGTAGTGTGGGGCGGGGCTCTATTTTTAGTGGTCGGACGACTGCCACCTCTGCCAAGCAGCGTGACGTAATTTCACAGGCCGGCAGCGTGTACTTCACATCTGTTGCTTGACTGCCTGCCGTCTAAATGTGGTGCCTCCGATTGCTCGCTAGAATGTTCTCCAAGCCTGCCGGTACGTCTGTTACTGTTAGCAGCAGAAATTCTAGGAACTACAACAAGCGTTGTCCTGTGTGAACTCACGCTCTGCCGATGTTGTTACTTTAAATCCCTTGTACTCGCCACTTTGGCTGCGCTTGCTAAATCGCCAACCCACTGCATCGGGCAGGTACAATGGACATAAGTTCAAATCCCGAGTTCGGCGTACCAACCATCCTGATTGCGGTTTTTAAGTAGTTTATCACAATCACCTAGGCAAAAGCTGGAACCATCCCCAACATCGCCTAAAAGATACGCATTTCGCCAGCAAAAATATACTCATTCCTAAGGTTTCCGCGCCCGTCTTTGTTCACGATTAATAGATTTTCGGGTAAGCCGCGTTGCTTATTTCATAATCTGAGATTTCGGCTGCCATTCTACAGCCTTCCTTTATATTGAACAGCAACGAACACCGAGCATCGCAAAGTAAAAGGCCGCTATCTTCGTTAATGTTGTTGGTATTCTTTAAAATTTCTGCTGCCTCTTTCACACCTCAAAGCCACCACTGGTCTTCTCTCCACAGAAGCCTCGTGTCTTCAAATTTTATTTCGTGCCCGGCGTTAATGGCATGGCAAACTACGGCGGATTTATCGTTGTTGTTATATTTATAGTGGCGGATAGGTTCCTTAAGTCTCTCCGATGTAAACACCACCACAGCTGCAGGGGGTTTCTTACACACCTGTCATGTCAACATAAACAGTATCTCTGACGAAGGCTGTAGGATCACAGCCGAAAGCTCATATTATGAAATAAACTACGCGGCACACCACGAAAATATATTAATCATGAATAAAAATATACTCAGCCATACAGAACACAGGTTACACGTTTCTCTGATAGATGGCAACACATTCGCTCTGTCATTAGAGTAAGTTCCCCCGACTAGACCGTAGATGTGGGCATAAAAGTCCGTCAAGGAAAGCCGAACTAGCCGGACGCCACACTTTAAAAAAAATCCGTTCTTTTCACATAAAATGAAATAATGATTCTGCACATTATCGAAATGATGATATGTATAGTATGGTAAAATCGTAACTTGTTTCTTCCGTAGCAGTTCTGTCAAACAGGGATAATATTGTCATCTATTCTAATATTATAAATGCGAAAGTAACTATGTCCCTCTGTAAATTTGTTGCGTTTTCGCTACTAAACGGCTAAACCGATTTTTGTCAAATTTTTTTAAAAAATACTATATTTTAGTATGAAGGACGTAGCGTCCTTTTTTCTAGATAAATAACAAATTTTGAGAACGAAACGAAAGGTGAGAGACAGACGAATAGCATGTGTAAGGTTCTGTAACGATATATCAGTGGCTCAGGCTTTGTTTCTCTCGCAGACAGTTAGTTTTGATCTATTCAGAAATTTCATGTACAGACAGAACTTGTTACACAATATAGAGTTGTTTACTTCCTGTCATAAAATCCCGAATTCGTAATTTTTGGGACATCTTTTTTGTAAGTTACAGCTTTCAATATCCAATTAAAAAAAAAAGGTAGTTGTTTGAGCTAAATGGCGTTGAAGCTTGGAACCACATCTCAGCTTATTGTTGCAAGACATAGGCTTCATCATTTGGGGCTCTTACTGTTACACCACGTCGTTCTCAGTTCTACTGCATGCCCTCTACTGTCCGTAAGTTTGTACAGGACAGTGTATTTTTTATAATCACATTAAAATACCAAACTCTTGTGTGTCACTTTGCCATTCAATTATATGACGAATTCTGTTTAATATTCACATTGATGCGCATAAATTGATTTCCTGACATTTAGGTTGTTACCAAAATTACGTTGGGAAATGTTGCAATGGTTCATCTTCTACTGCCTTTAATGGCTTTTACTACGCGTAGCGTACAAACTTAAAAAATCTACAAGTGATTTGTCGTTGGTTTAAATGCAATAATTAAATATATCTCTTTGATAAAACAGGTTTTTTAAACTTGTATATTAGATATACTTTTATCATTATTATTTATTTTTGGCATGTGCATATCCAAAATTTTCAGATACAGCATTCAGAGTGATAGGCCGCCTTAATTACTTTATTTTTTACCACCTGATACCCGCGTGGATTAAGAATTTCGTTGCCAAAATTGATTATAGAAAGCTGTTGGTAATGTATGATTGTTCTCAAACAACACCGAGTCGGCATAAGATGACAGGAAAGCCATCACTCTATCGTTCTACCATCGAACTTGTCTTATGAAGACAATCAATTTCCAACATATTTAAAAACAGAAAAACAAACGAAGGTGTGGGGATGTGGGGAAATTTAAGTAAGGGAAACTTTATTTCAGCTTGGTATTGCCTTCTTTCTTCAGCATGAGCATCCAATTCTTGGGTTCTAATAACTT
Source organism: Vandiemenella viatica (assembly GCA_031002005.1). Taxonomy (NCBI): domain Eukaryota; kingdom Metazoa; phylum Arthropoda; class Insecta; order Orthoptera; family Morabidae; genus Vandiemenella; species Vandiemenella viatica. The sequence goes on along the minus strand of JARYHS010008074.1, from coordinate 361,561,728 downwards.
TAGCTGCTCGTGCTCTGCTAGAGCTACAACTTAGGCCAGTTTACGCCCGCAAGGCATGTCAAAAAAGAAGGCAAAATAAACTGATGCCAGAAACATTTAAGCAGATACAAATCAATAACACAGAGAAAATCGACATCTATACTAAATAATACGTTTTGTTTCTAAATGAAATTTATTAACGAATCATACACTAAAATAATGCGTGAGGAGCACACCTGAGCAACCGAAGTAACATTACAAACTAACACTCACATCCGTCTCTCTGTAACCATTCGATATGTTCTCAAAACTTCGTGACAAAAACTGTTATTGATATTCGAAAAAAAAAAATGTCCTGTTCCCTTCCTACAGATACAAAATATTTCCTTGTCAAATTCCATCAATATCGGTATTGCAATTTAGTCGTCAAAACTTCCGCATTATAGTACTATGTGTGCAGATCACACACACTCTGACTGCGAGAGTAACAACCCCTCAGGGATCAATTTAACGTAAAAAAGTGTACACCCACAGCATTGCTAGACTACCTACTATTTGCCTCGCATTGCACCCCTAAATTTGTGGTATCTACCGTTTAATATGCAATCCGAATAACCGACCGTCCAGGCGTGACGCATACGACCACAAACAATTTTTAATAACCTTTGCTTCCACGGGGATTTGAACCGGAGACCACGTTCCAAACATCAGGAAGCAAGTGCTGTAACCACTCAGTTACCAGATCGCTAAATGGAAAGGTAGTACAGAGACGTACGCATCCTACGCATCTGTCTATCGCCGTTCAGTTGTTTATCAAAATTATTTGACAACATGTATTATTTATACAGAAAAAATTATGCTATGTTTATTATAAAGCCAAATAGCGTCTCCTCTTCAAATTTCATCACGATAGGTTTAGCCGTTTAGCCCAAGAAACGTATCTAACAGACAGAGTTACTTTCTCATTTATAATATTAGTATAGATACACAGCACACTTATAAAAATGATAATACATGAAAAATTCAAGAAACCCGGTTATGTCGTAAACATAAACACATTAAGCACGGAACAGACTGTAGCATAAAGAAACCGAAACACAACGCCATCTATTGGATGGTTACCCAACCTAGATAACCAAGTGTTGTGTCGATAAATGAACACATCGCCATCTGTTATAACCTTATGGAACTATGATAATAATATCGTGCGGACGTAATGACCAGGTGACAGGATTTCTATCTGCCTGCGCATTCCGCCCCTAACGTAGCCACCATAACCTAGCCTGCCAATCCTGCCGGGTACATGGAACCTACAGTTTAGCGTGGTATCTCAACCACGGTACCTTCCTGGCGTACTTCACATTACGCAGCAAATTGCGCCAGAGGTGAAGGCCGGGTTAAGTGTCTACGAAAATCCCCGCCGAGACGGAGTTTCGAACCGGGAACTTTTCGATCTCCAGTCAGACGCCTTAACCACTTTTTTTTTTATATACAGCCAGCTCAATTTGTTTGTGATTTTCCAATTTTTATATATCTTATCATCTTCATTTTTATCTTTCTCTATCTGGTAAGGACAATACAAGAGGGACACGACACATAGTTAAAACTACCTATGCCCTAGGCCGGACTCGAACCGGCGACCCCTGCAACTCGAAACCACTGAGCCACCGGATCGCACAAATTTTACGAAACTTTCAAATAATTACAAACAATTGTCCTATGACAAACATTTAATGAACATTTAATTCGCGATAATAAATATTGAGGTCAATAATCGAGATAAAAACCATCCTATCTTTTAAGTTGGACAAAATTACACTCATTAAGTAAAATTTCAACAAAATCGGTTAAGCAGTTTCGGAGTTTATCTCGGACAAACATCGTGACGCGAGTTTTTTTTATGTATATCAGATGTGCAGGAAAACTTCAGTTTCACTTTTCTCTCCCGAAATTCAGCTGCTTTACCTCCTCGTTTGTAGCTATACTCTTTAACTCTACGTACAAGTAAGCAGATTGTTGTAAGGTCAGTTTACTCAGTCTAATCTGACACCATCACCGTATCCTCGCATCAGCATGTTTTATGCAATTAGAAACTGGTCATTATAAACGACTTTAGGTTCGTCGCATGAAGTATTTTAATTCCTCACTGCTGCCAAGTTCTCTCTGAGATACAGGTTGTTACTGACACCGTTCACATTATCTTTCCATTTCTATGTGTGGTTACTCTCATTTTCGTCTACCAGCGGGATTATTCGTTGAATGAAGCTTTTTCTAAATTTCAGACGGAGCAATGATACCGTAGTTGTTTGATGTCAGATGTAATAAATTTTCTTCTCTTCTCCAATAACTCTCCGCCTGATATGTGGTGAGGCTGCCAGTCAAAGGATTTGTCTTTCTGACGAACTTTGCCCTTAAAATAACTAATTGCAATTAGCGTAGATTCTTTCAGTGCAACTTAAACGGCAATAGATTGCTAGGTAAACGGCGGAGACACTAGATGTACTTCCTAATTAGTGAGAGTTGCTACAAACGTGTGTAGGTGACAACCAATGTGGTCACGAATTTAATGTTGGGTAAGACTATGAATTCTTGGTCAGAATGTGCTGCCAGGGTATTATGGACGTTCTACTACGAAAATATGCCAAGAATGTAACATCTATACGGTGTCCAAGGACTAAACGTGAAACCAGTTTTGGCTTCTGTACTTCAAAATGTGGAGTGAACTTTGCCGGGCCGTGAAATTCAGATTACAAACAGCTTCTAGTAGATGTCATACACTTTAGATTCTACGTAGGCCTAAGATTCACGCATTGATACTAGTTGTAACATTACGTCACTTATATATATGTTCAATATTTACTGATCAATAGCATTCACGAGTAGAAAATTTTTTTTTTTTTTTTTTTTTTTTTTTTTTTTTTTTTTTTTTTTTTTTTTACTTGTGGTTTTACGTCTCGTCGACGTCATTACAGGCGTGATGGGACTGGGGACAAGGAACGACAAGGAATTCGGCCATGACATTTTGTAGGAAGCATCCCGGCATTAACCTGGAGTGATTTGGGGAAACCATGGTAACCCAAATCTGGATGCCCGGTCGGGGATTCGAACGGCCATCCTCCCGAATGCGAGACCAGAGCGTTAACCACTCACCCACCGCGCTCGGTCACGAGTCGAAAGAACAATAAATCCTAGTACCAATGACAAGGGGGGAGTCTCGCTATTCCGTCTTGTATTGACCATGTCATCCACTAGACGTGAATCCTTGGGGAGACAATTGGTTGGAGGAGATGGTGGGGCTCCAGTCGTCTAGCTCGTGGGGGAAATTCCGAGACAGGGGACCGGCGCCAAACAGTTCACTTGTTCCTTTGTTGATTTACTGCAAGCGACGTTATGTCTGCGGAGATAAGTCGTGAGGCTCGGAAATAAATAATTGAATATCAGTCAGGTTGAGGGTCTTAGGTTGAATCCTCGCTTCGAAATATGTTTTATTTAGTATTTGTTGTTTAATAATACGCCATTACAAATGTTGGATATTGTTTTTATTTTCCGGACGCGTTTCGCCTCTCGTCGAAGTATCTTCAGCGTACAGTTTTAATTTTACATTTGCATTTTGAGGTGTTGTCGTTGCTCGCCTGTGACCTCAACCAGCGTTTTTTATTTATTTTATTAATTTTTTTATTATTATTATTTTTTCGCTATTGCACTTGGTATAATTTGCTCTCGTGACTTGACTAGCAATCAATTTTGAGGCATAGTTTTCAATGCACGACATTTTCAAGATTGTTAAGATAATGCGGATACATTAATCTTTAAAATGATACTAAATTTATAGATTTCGGTTAGGTATGAAGATAGTTAATGGCTTGTAACAAAAAACAATCTTTATAGAAATAATATATATGACTAGATGACCCACGCAAAACTTTCGCGAACGCAATTAATGTTAGGTGGTGGGCTTGTAATAAAATGAAACAAGAACCACCTCTTTTGTTTCAATTGTTTATTTGTTTAGTGTAATAGGTACCTGGGGTATAAGGGTTTGGGAGAGACTATACTAGCGTTTTCCAACCAAATGTCAACCTCTCCTTCACGTGGTGCACAATGTTTGCACGGAAAAGGCTCTGGCGACTGAAAGATTCCCGGTATAAGGAATCACCCACTGCTTTCCAACGGCCTCCGAAAGGAAGAGCGGGGAGTGGTTCAGGGCACCATCTTGCCCTTGGGGTTGGAAACGGCCGCTAAAGGCGGATGAATCAGTAATGATCAATGGCATGGGGATGCAGAAGGCAACGGGAAACCACTGCATTAAAGACCCAAAGGGTATCCCGAAGACATGTAATCCTCTCAAATTACATATATCATGATGGCTTCTTCCTGGGTAAAATATTCCGGAGGTAAAATAGTTCCCCAATCGGATCTCCGGGTGGGGACTGCTCAGGGAGGAGTCATCAGAATGGATAGAAACAGTCTACGAGTCGGAGCGTGGAATGTTAGAAGTCTAAATAGGGCAGGTAGGTTAGAAAACTTAAAAAGGGAAATGGAACAACTTAAGTTAGATGTTGTTGGGATTAGTGAGATTAAATGGAAGGACGCACAGGATTTCTGGTCTGGGGAACACAGGATAATTAGCACACAAGCTGTCAATGGAGTCACTGGTGTAGGATTTGTAATGAACAAGAAAGTAGGGAAACGGGTGAGTTATTGTGAACAGTTTAGTGACAGGATTATTTTGATGAGGTTAGAAACTAAGCCCATCCCAACCACATTAGTACAAGTGTATATGCCAACGTAATAGGAAGATGACGAAGAAATAGAAAAAATAACGCTGAAATTGAAGCATTAATCCAATGTGTGAAGGGGGAGGAAAATCTAATAATCATGGGTGACTGGAATGCAATAGTGGGAGAAGGAAAAGAGGGGAATACTGTAGGAAGTTTTGGTCTAGGAGAAAGAAATGAGCGAGGAATCAGGTTGCTAGAATTTTGTGAAAGATATAAGCTAGTAGTGGCAAACACACTGTTTCAGAACCATGCAAGAAGAATATGCACCTGGAAACGTCCTGGGGATACAGGCATATATCAGCTAGATTATATCATGGTCAAACAGAGATTCAGGAATCAAGTTCTAGACTGTAAAGCGTACCCAGGAGCAAACATAGACTCTGACCATAATTTGATAATAATGATGTGCAGGTTGAAATTCAAGCGAATAAGGAAGCTGTATAAGCAGAAAAGACTGGAAGTGAATAAACTGAAACAATCTAGCACCAGAGAAAAATTTGCAGAAATGGTAGACTTACGTCTAAGAAGTAACTCTGAAAGGAGATCAACCGAGGACAAATGGAATGCATTTAAGACCGAAATAATGAAAGCTGGTAAAGAAACATTAGGCTTTAGGGAACAAGGTGCCCGAAAATCTTGAATCACAGAAGAAATTTTGGAGCTGATGGATCAGAGGAGAAGGTACAAAAATGCCCAGGATGAGACAGGAAGAGAGCAGTACAGGCAATTTAGAAATCAAATAAATAGGAAATGCAAAATAGCAAAAGAAAAATTGCTACAATAAAAGTGTGGAGAAGTAGAAAAGCAAAAAGGTCGTAGGTAAAGTAGATGTTGCATATAGAAAGATCAAAAAGAATTTTGGAGAAATGAAGAAAAGAGGTATGAACATTAAAGCTGCCGATGGGAAACCTCTTTTAAGCTCAGAAGATAGAGCTAACCGATGGAAAGAATACATTGAGAACCTGTATGTTGGGGACAACTTGAACAATAGTGTAATGGAAAAGGAAGGCGATGTCGACATTGATGACTTGGGAGATCCTGTTTTGATGACAGAATTTAATAAAGCTCTGAATGACTTGAAAGCAAATAAGGCAGTTGGAATTGATGAGATCCCTGCAGAACTTCTTAAATCCCTAGGAGAGGAAGGAATCGAAAGATTATTCAAGCTGATATCTAAAAGTTATGAAACAGGAGAAATTCCAACTGATTTTAATAAAAAATATCATCTTCACACTTCGAAAGAAAGCACAAGCTGACAAATGTGAGAATTATCGCACCATTAGTCTAACAACACATGCTTTCAAAATTATTGACCAGAATAATATACAGAAGGATGGAAAGGGTAGTAGAAGAGATAGTAGGTGAAGATCAGTTTGGGTTTAAGAAATATCGCGGTACAGGGGAAGCAATTCTGTCATTAAGATTAATACTTGAAGGGCGGATTAAGAAAAACAAAGATACTTTTATGGCATTTGTTGATTTAGAAAATGCTTTTGATAATGTTAGGTGGGACAAGATGTTCAAAATTTTAAAGAAGTCAGGTCTAAAGTATCGAGATAGAAGAATACTCTATAAACTATATAAGAATCAGGTGGCTACAATAAAAGTAGAGAATCACGAGAGAAATGCATCAGTTAAAAAGGGTGTGAGACAAGGTTGTAGTCTATCCCCGTTAATATTCAACTTGTATGTAGAAAAGGCAATGAAGAAAGTCAATGAAAAATTTCCATGTGGCATAAGTTTTCAGGGAGAAAAAATCAGTATGCTACGATTTGCTGACGCTGAGGAAATTGAGAAGTTACTGAATGGTATGAACAAATTACTGAAGGAAGATTTTAGACTGAGTATAAATCAAAGCAAGACAAAAGTGGTGAAATGTAGCAGAAATGATACCAATACTAGTAGATTAATTATAAAATAGGATCGGATGCAATAGGAGAAGTAAGTGAATTCTGTTACTTTGGAAGTAAAATTACAATCGATGGCCGAAGAAGGAATGATGTAAAAAGCAGAATAGCACTAGCAAAAAGAGCCTTCATGAAAAAGAGAAACCTTTTAGTTTCAAATATTGATCTAGGAATTAGAAAGAACTTTTTTAAAACTCTATGTGTGGAGCACAGCACTTTACGGCAGCGAAACATGGACTTTAGGAATACCGGAAAGAAAGAAACTTGAAGCATTTGAAATGTGGTGCTACAGAAGAATGCTGAAAATTAGGTGGACAGACAAAGTAAGAAATGAACAAGTTTTGAAAATGATGGGTGAGAAAAGAAGTTTATGGAAGAAGCTTACAGGAAGAAGAGACAGGCTGGTAGGTCATATTTTGAGACATGCTGGGTTGGTTAATTTGTTAGTGGAGAGAACAGTCGAAGGTAAGAACTGTAGAGGTAGACAGAGATTAGATTATATGAAGCAGATAATTGAGGATGTGGGTTATAAGGGGTATTTAGAAATGAAGAGGTTGGCACAGGATAGGAAACGATGGAGGATTGCATCAAACCAGTCTAAAGACTGACGACAGCAAAAAAAAAAAAGCAGGGGCAAGATTGCAGGATACAGAATGATATCGAGAATTCCCTCTCCTATACACGGATCAGCCATGTATGCCAAAAGTAACATTTGCAACATCTCGGAAGTGAGGTGTCAAAAAGTCAATGAAGTGGAAATAATTACTGCCAAACTCAACAATTTAACTGTTGCATCAGTTTACAAACCACCTCTTTCCAACTGGCCAACTCCACCACTGCCCTCACTACCAAAACCTTGCATATATGTAGGAGACTTTAACAGCCGACATACATCCTGGGGTTACCCAAATTCTGATGAAAACGGTGAGAAACTCACTGTGTGGTGCGAAAGTCAAGACCTGTATCTCAGCTATGATGCTAAAGAAAAAAAACATTCCACTCTGCTAGATGGCAATCTGACACCAATCCTGATCTGGTCTTTTTTCCACAGATGAAAGAAAACCTTTAGACCACACAAGGAAAGTCCTTCAGCATTTTCCCAGAAGCCAACACAGGCCCACACTAATCAGTGTTGGTATCACAATACCTGTTATCAGATCAATTCATAAACCAAGATGGAATTTAAAGAGGGCAAACTGGGACAATTATAGCTCCGAGGTAGTTAGTAACCTGCGATGGGATATGCCCAAAAGAGAAAAACTACAAGAGATTGGTAGGTATTGTTATTGCTGCAGCTAGACTAAATATCCCTCGAGGGTATAGGAATCAATACATTCCATGCTGGGACAAATCTACACAAACTTTATATGAAAAAATTATCAAAAAACTGGTGACCCTGAAACAGAAAAAGAATATTAGAAAAAACTGAATGAAGGGAGGAAACACGAAATGGAAAGAGCTAACTTCTCCAAATGAGCTTTACTCACTCCACTAGAAATGCATGGACTCTCCTTAGAAAAACTGGGTGCAGCCTTAAACATGTGCAAAGAGGAGCCAGGAATTACACCAGCTGAAATGGCAATTGCACATCATAACAAGAGCTGACAAAGTCCCAATAGATCCTGCCATGAAGAAACAGATGGAGAAAGAGATGATTGAAATGGGATAACAACCTTAGAAATAATACTATCCTTTCTAATCCATTTAGTCATGAAGAAGTTGAGAAAGCCATCAAAATGCTAAAAATGAGGAAGGCTGCAGGTTAGATGGCATTTTCCCAGAATTCATAAGATATCTCAGCAAGCAGGGAAGAACTTGGCTCAAGAACTTCTTCAGTGATATCCTGGACACTGGGATAGTCCTCCCAGAATTTAAGATGGCTCACACCTTGACGATCCTCAAACCAGGCAAACCAGCAGATGATGCTTCAAGCTATCGACCTATTGCTCTACTCAGTGTTTGCTATAAGCTTCTAGAACGCCTCATCCTTAACCGCATACAAGGAAAAATAAATATCATAACACCAACATATCAGGCAGGTTTCAGACTATAACGGAGTTGTTGTGAGCAAGTATTAGCACTGGACATCATACATTGGAGGCTGGATTTCAGAAGAAGTTAAAAACCATCAGTAGCCTTTGTCGATCTAACAGCGTCATATGATACAGTTTGGCTGGATTGCACTGCTACTTAAACTTAAAAACATATACCCTGCAGGAAACTAACATCACTCCTGAAGAATATGCTGACCAACTGATATTTTAAGGTCACCGTCGGACATAAGACAAGTAAGTCATTTACAATAAAAAATGGATTACCTCAAGGGTCAGTACTAGCTCCATTGCTCTTCAACTTGTACAACAATGACATGCCAGAAACAACCGACAATAAATTCTGCTACGCTGACGACTTAGCTATCGCCGTCCAAACTGCCACATTAGAGGAAGGTGAGAGCATTCTCTCTAACGACTTAGAAACCTTGAACACATATTACAGAAAGTGGAGACTTTGTCCGAACCCAATGAAAACAGAAGTATGCGCATTCCACTTGAGCAATAGAATAGCACATCAGAAGCTCAAAGTGAACTTCCTGCCACCAGAGGGTGAAACATAATTTCTATCCTAAGTATCTTGGCATCACCTTAGACCGCTCCTTAACATTCAAAAAACACCTCGAAAACACAAGTCAGAAACTGAAAACACTTAACAACATCATGAAGAAGCTAGCTGGTACTTCGTGGGGAGCTGATGCAAACACACTACAAACAACCGCTCTCACTATGGTTTACCTGTTGCTGAGTACTGTGCTCCAGTGTGGCAACATACTACTGATACTAGAAAAATTGACGTCCACCTGAATGATGTGTATGAGAGTAATAACTGGCATCCTAAAATCCACCCCAGTCCCCCTGGTTGCACCTGATCAGCAAAATACCACCTCCAAAGATAAGGACGCCAAGAGCAACGGCACGTGAGTGGATAAAACTACACCCATCCTGATCATCCACAGGATCTCCCAATCCACGAGGTTCTAAAATAACTTATCACCCACTCGTCTTAATCCAGAAAATCCAGTATGGCAAGATGTATTTGACTTTGATGTCATGGGAAATTGGCGACAAAGCTGGAAGTCCCGCATCTTGGGAAACATTCAGGTATTAAAGATCCCACAACTGGAACTTCCGGGATTCCATTTAAATAGAGGACCCAGTGGGTCTAACTAAATTGCCTAAGAACAGGCCATGCGAAATGCAACACCATGCTGTATAAGTGGGGTCTTCAGGATTCTCCTGCATGTGAATGCGGGGCTCCTTCCCAGAGTGTGGAGCATACTATCAGGGAATGCCCTCTACGGAAGTATGATGGACCATATGAAGATGTTTTTGGAGCTACAAGTTCATTCGTAGAAAGGCTGGAAGAACTGTACATCAGCTTGTGAAACGCTATCAACATTCTTGTAATTGTATATATTTATTATTGTATTAGTTGCTTGCCATACGACAAATAAATAATAACAAATAAATAACCAGACGTTTAAGAAATCCTATTCCATAGAATTTCTGTGCATGTTAAGATCAGGAAAAAGGGAGAAAGTTTGCTTTTTTCTATGGTGTGTGGGTGGTATATTAAGGCCTACATAGCCAGAAGAAATTATGTTGCCAATAATGCTTAGTGTGGTAAAAATATTGCAAGTTTAAAATCAAAATAGGGGAACTACAGAATCAATAATTTTTTTTGGTTAGTTCTTTCCAGTGTTAAAGTTAAGATGCCAACTGCAAAGTATTATTGAAAGTTCTGTTTGTCAACAAATAATAAAATAGTAAGATTTCTCCTAAATATGCTGTTTAAAAATGTCTGGGTGTTTATTTCACAGCCAATTAAATGTAAAGGTAAAGGCAGTGGGTTTTCAGAGCTTTCTAGCCATATTCTCATAGGATTAGTAGGGGTAGAGCTCTGCATTCCTATTTCCTGACCACAGGCTCTAGAGGGACGTGCTGTGATCAGCTACACGGTCCGGCCTTTATCTTTACCTTCCCGCGGTACTCGTCGGATAGAAGGACGAGGGGGCCTGGGGGCCGTTCCGGACGTTCGGCTGTGAGGATAAATCCTCTGCTTTGTCGGGATCGAATCCCAGTTGTCTGGATCATAGTCAGGTGCTCTACTGCCTGAGCTACACAGTGGCACCCTGTTAAATGTAGAGTTTAAAAATTTATGGTCCAGGATTGTTAAAAGTTCGCAGGTTTGGTTCACTTTTGGTAATTATTGCAACATTGTTGATGAAAGTAATATGTTTCATCTCAAATCATCCTCTTCCCAGTCATGTATTCTTTTGTGTTATGCTTGTATTCTACCATTGTCATGTGATCTTGTCTGTTACCAAATTGAAAAGGATCTGTGGGAGTCTGGTTCCTGTATTAATTTTGAAGCACTTGGAAATTTCACCAAAGTACTTGTATTTTGAAGTTGTGTCTGTGAGAATCTGTTCAGCCAATTTCCTGGTGTTCTCATCTATCTACAATTCTCTTAATGTGAAGAAAAGAGTCAGTCTCTCTGGATTCATATGCTGGGCACTGAGATTCTGAAGGGTTTACTACTCATTACAGTTCTTGCTTATCGTTGAGCCTGTTGAGATTAGGTGTCAGACTTGTAATCTGTGTCTGTATGGTAATAGTACGTTTTTGTTTGTGAAATATGACATTTTAATTGGGAATGAGGATCATTCTAGCATTAACTATGTTAAACATTCATTGTAAATTTGATGCAGGTATAACAAATCGAGGCTTTACCTATGTCTTTGGATTTTTGTAATTTACGTTTTTATTTTTGCTCCTGGTCTCTTAAGATAAAATATTAAAAATATGCATTAATGAATCAACATTTTACTTACGGTTATAGTAGAAATAGCCTATTGTTAGCTTGAATGCTGTTGATTGAATTTAATTGTTCTCACTACGTGGTTTTGGATACTGAATGACTTGTGACTTGCTTCTTCACTACCTGCAGGCTGGCTTGGCAGCTGCTGGGTAACATCTCCCGGGAGGATGCAATGTTGCGCTTTGTTGATAAGCTGGATAGCCTATGTCCCACATTCGCTCCTTATATTGAAGCCAATAAGCGCGACCTGGAGAGAGGGAGAGGATAATGTAAGTGTGGTTTCTGCTTCTGTTTCTTATTATAATGAGCCGTTAATTACTTGTTTGTTTTTCCAGGGGAGATATAACGTAATATCAGAATATCGTGTTTTTTTTTTTTTTTTTTTTGAATTTTTGAAATTTTTCTCTGAAAACTGCACCCATTTTTATTATGCTGGGTTTAGCTGTTTCAACCAGATACTTGTGCAGGCTTTTGCATTAGTTTTTACATTTTTGTTATAAAGAATTAAATTTTATGGTTCACGACACTTTTTTTAACTGCAACCTTTTTGGCTATTAAATAAATATTCCTTGCCAGTATTAGTTGTTTGTAATGCAGCATTGACTGTATAGTAATGAATACTGGAAATATGAAACTTTGAAAAACAGCATACAATCAGAGCAGTAATCTCCATCTTAATAATTGCTTGCTAACTTTCTGTTAGGGGCCTTAATTGTAAACATACTATTGTCTCTTTTAGGTTTTCCATCAGCTGCTTAGAGGTTAATAATTTTCTGTTGCAATTGTTCTGAAATAAGTCTCATTTATTTTTCTCTGTAGAGATATATTCTGGCAGTAAATTGCAAATTCTAAATGATACACGTATTTTCAAAAGAAAGACTGGACTAACAGAACAGAAAATAACGATGCAAGCAAATGTGAATTTGAACTAGGAAAACAATGGCAAGGATTTTCTGAGACAAAACAAAAGTCAAACATACCAAGCAAATAGTATTCTGGAACTGCATTTAATCTTGATAGAACATATGAGAGCCTCTCACACAATTGATTGTTTGCGAGGTAAATGTGTCTTATGTCTACTACGACTTCCCACAGGATTCACATACGTAAAGCTCCGCATTTCCATTACAACCTTTTCGGGTATGTGACGGAGTCGCTCTGGACATTCTATATCTTCCTGCGGAGTTTACTCCGTGGTACTTATGAGATAGCAAGCTGAGTGAGACATTGTATTTCAGGGGGAAAAACCTTTGGCTTCACCCATCAGTAATCATACCCGTGTTGTCTGGGTAATAGTCAGATGTTTTAATGCCTGAGCTATATTCGTGGACAAGCTTGGCAAGAAAGCATATGAAGCAGAATGTGAAAACTCTGCATTATTGCAGTTCTCAATTGTGAGGAAGTTATATGGTGGAAGATTTTTAATTTGAATTGTAGTTTGCATGAGTTGAGTCATGGGAACAACTGGGGCTTTGCCTACCTTTGACTGTCTACAGTGGCCAGCAACGGTGTATTTGTCCTCTACACAATGACCATGCAAGGTGACGGCAAAAGTATAGAACCGACTTTATATCGATTATATTTCAGTAACACAGTGTGGCCCTAGGGTCCTTCAGTTCAATGAATAGTATGTAATGAATGATAAGCAAGATCTTCATCCCACCAGTGATGTGGCGCAGCTGTAAATACTTCATCATTTTTCCATCGGAATATGGATACCACTAGTGCAAATTTAGTTCAGAAACAATGATGCAAAACACCTGAGGACAATGTTCCTAAATTGTCTGAATGTTAACAGGAAAGTAGTGATGTGAATATAATACTAAGGACCACAAGCTGGTTGACACCAGAGGTTGAATCTAACGAAGTATTTGCTGCCTTTTTCAGTGTCTTTCGGAGAGGAATTGAGTGGATCTGCTAATGTGGACTGTTTTAGTGAGTCACTTAATAACGTTTCGCAAAATTTCAGGCGCGTGTATTGATCGTGGCTGGTGGTTCTAACCTATTGTAGGTTAATTGGGAGACATAAACATTCAGGTCATGTGGGAAAGATAGACTAATAACCGAATCATTTACGAAAATTCTCCCAGGCTGATAGTCAAACAGCGACACATTGTGACGAAGATAACTCGTCCACTTTGGAACTTTAACTTATAAGCAATCTGGATATTGTTGTTGCAGTTTGTACAGAAAATGGTATAAATGATCACAAGACAGTTTCAGTAACTTTGAAATCTAGTCTCATGGTGAAACAGGATTAAGACAAACTCGTACATTGCTATGATGCTTGGCAAAAAATATTGAAATCTACATGCGGATACAAAGGTTGAGAAATTATGGTATTTTTAGAAGTGTGGATGGGTATAAATCACTTTATTCCTAAGACGTTTTTAAAGTTAGTTAGAACTTTCGTGGATCAGTCAGAAATAAAATGTTTGCTCTGGAAGCAATGATGTTTACATAAAGAAATCGAAGGACTCATTGAGTTAAATTAGTGCTGTTGTAAAGAAGTGCATAAGGCAATGTATAAGGAAATATTATATTTAAATTACAAACA
>JARYHS010008074.1:361508571-361546629 GCA_031002005.1 Vandiemenella viatica | reverse complement strand
ACACCTCGTCGTTCTCAGTTCTACTGCATGCCCTCTACTGTCCGTAAGTTTGTACAGGACAGTGTATTTTTTATAATCACATTAAAATACCAAACTCTTGTGTGTCACTTTGCCATTCAATTATATGACGAATTCGGTATAAATTCTGTCTTATATTCACATTGATGCGCATAAATTGATTTCCTGACATTTAGGTTGTTACCAAAATTACGTTGGGAAATGTTGCAATGGTTCATCTTCTACTGCCTTTAATGGCTTTTACTACGCGTAGCGTACAAATCTTAAAAAATCTACAAGTGATTTGTCGTTGGTTTAAATGCAATAATTAAATATATCTCTTTGATAAAACAGGTTTTTTAAACTTGTATATTAGATATACTTTTATCATTATTATTTATTTTTGGCATGTGCATATCCAAAATTTTCAGATACACTATTCAGAGTGATAGGCCGCCTTAATTACTTTATTTACCACCTGATACCCGCGTGGATTAAGAATTTCGTTGCCAAAATTGATTATAGAAAGCTGTTGGTAATGTATGATTGTTCTCAAACAACACTGAGTCGGCATAAGATGACAGGAAAGCCATCACTCTATCGTTCTACCATCGAACTTGTCTTATGAAGACAATCAATTTCCAACATATTTAAAAACAGAAAAACAAACGAAGGTGTGGGGATGTGGGGAATTTAAGTAAGGGCAACTTTATTTCAGCTTGGTATTGCCTTCTTTCTTCAGCATGAGCATCCAATTTTGGGTTCTAATGACTTCAGCTGCTCGTCTCTGCTAGATTTCATAGGCCAGTTTACGCCCGCAATATGTCAAGAAAGAAGGCAAAATAAACTGATGCCAGAAACATTTAAGCAGATACAAATCAATAACACAGAGAAAATCGACATCTATACTAAATAATACGTTTTGTTTCCAAATGAAATTCATTAACGAATCATACACTAAAATAATGCTTGAGGAGCACACCTGAGCAACCGACGTAACATTACAAACTAACACTCACATCCGTCCCTCTGTAACCATTCGA
This sequence comes from Vandiemenella viatica, assembly GCA_031002005.1. Classification (NCBI taxonomy): domain Eukaryota; kingdom Metazoa; phylum Arthropoda; class Insecta; order Orthoptera; family Morabidae; genus Vandiemenella; species Vandiemenella viatica. Next base: position 361,545,589 of record JARYHS010008074.1, on the reverse strand, counting down.
TATGTTCTCAAAACTTCGTGACTAAAACTGTTATTGATATTCGAAAAAAAAAAAATGTCCTGTTCCCTTCCTACAGATACAAAATATTTCCTTGTCAAATTCCATCAATATCGGTATAGCAATTTAGTCGTCAAAACTTCCGCATTATAGTACTATGTGTGCAGATCACACACACTCTGACTGCGAGAGTAACAACTCCTGAGGGATCAATTTAACGTAAAAAAGTGTACACCCACAGCATGCTAGACTACCTACTATTTGCCTCGCATTGCACCCCTAAATTTGTGGTATCTACCGTTTAATATGCAATCCGAATAACCGACCGTCCAGGCGTGACGCATACGACTACAAACAATTTTTAATAACCTTTGCTTCCACGGGGATTTGAACCGGAGACCACGTTCCAAACATCAGGAAGCAAGCGCTGTAACCACTCAGTTACCAGATCGCTAAATGGAAAGGTAGTACAGAGACGTACGCATCCTACGCATCTGTCTATCGCCGTTCAGTTGTTTATCAAAATTATATGACAACATGTATTATTGTACAGAAAAAATTATGCTATGTTTATTATAAAGCCAAATAGCGCTCCTCTTCAAATTTCATCACGATAGGTTTAGCCATTTAGTCCAAGAAATGTATCTAACAACAGAGAGACAGAGTTACTTTCTCATTTATAATATTAGTATAGATACACAGCACACTTATAAAAATGATAATACATGAAAAATTCAAGAAACCCGGTTATGTCGTAAACATAAACACATTAAGCACGGAACAGACTGTAGTATAAAGAAACCGAAACACAACGCCATCTATTGGATGGTTACCCAACCTAGATAACCAAGTGTTGTGTCGATAAATGAACACATCGCCATCTGTTATAAACTTATGGAACTATGATAATAATTTCGTGTGGTCGTAATGACCAGGTGACAGGATTTCTATCTGCCTGCGCATTCCGCCCCTAACGTACCCGCCATAACCTATCCTGCCAATCCTGCCGGGTACATGGGACCTACAGTTTAGCGAGGTATCTCAACCACGGTACCGTCCTGGCGTACTTCACATTACACAGCAAGTTGCGCCATAGGTGAAGGCTGGACTAAGTGTCTACGAAAATCCCCGCCGAGACGGAGATTCGAATCGGGAACTTTTCGATGTCCAGTCAGACGCCTTAACCACTTTTTTTTGTATATACAGCCTCCTCGTTTGTAGTTATACTCTTTAACTCTACGTACAAGTAAGCAGATTGTTGTAAGGTCAGTTTACTCAGTCGCATCTGACACCATCATCGTATCCTCGCATCAGCATGTTTTATGCAATTAGAAACTGGTCATTATAAACGACTTTAGGTTCGTCCCATGAAGTATTTTAATTCCTCACTGCTGCCAAGTCCTCTCTGAGAAACAGGTGTTACTGACACCGCGCACATTATCTTTCCATTTCTAAGTGAAGTTACTCTCATTTTCGTCTACCAGCGGGATTATTCTTTGAATGAAAGCTTTTTCTAAATTTCAGATGGAGCAATAATATCGTAGTTGTTTGATGTCAGATGTAATAAATTTTCTTCTCTTCTCCAATAACTCTCCGCCTGATATGTAGTGAGGCTTGCCAGTCAAACGATTGGTCTTTCTGACGAACTTGGCCCTTAAAATAACTAATTGCAATTAGCGTAGATTCTTTCAGTGCAACTTAAACGGTAATAGATTGCTAGGTAAACGGCGGAGACACTGGATGTACTTCCTAATTTGTGAGAGTTGCTACAAACGTGTGTAGGTGACAACCAATGTGGTCACGAATTTAATGTTGGGTAAGACTATGAATTCTTGGTCAGAATGTGTTAGGGTTCTTATGGTGGTTTAAGAACTGCATTAATTAATTAAAAAATCCACCGAACAGGTTATGTTTGAAGATGTCTGTTTTATTGTGATCCAAACAACAAGTCAGCGATATTCACTAGTATAGGTACAATACAGAGATGCACAGTCGCAAACTGTCAACTAGACTGACTTACTAACTGAATGCATGAATGAATTTCTCTGTCCAGGCGATCTGTTTATATAGTCTTTATCGAAATTACGAGAATTTGTGAGAGTCCTTTTTTAACCTTAAGGCTTTAATATGGAAAAATATAATATTTTAGTTAACGTAATATTTTCGAGTGTAAGGTACAGGACACATGAGGCTTCGCAGATGCAAATTCAGCGTAAGGTTGTTTGTTCCTCCACATAATGCTTACATGCTGACTGAAGGAGTCACCTTCAAGTGGATCGAACTGGAATCAATGACGTCAAACACGAGGTGGCGTGTGGCCACGGAACAGTTTATTGCTCTCAGTTCATCAGGAGCAGTTTAGTTGACAAGATGGGTTAACTTGTAGCTAAGCCGTTTCTCGCCAGCCTAGTCTAGCCAGCAATACATTCCGCTAAGTCCAGTCTGCCATTCTATCAGTCAATATCAGTAGCCATCATTCATAGACGCGAGTCGGAAATAGCCTTTCAGTAGCGCGCCAACGATTGTAATGTGTACAGTCAAGTGCTACAATAAACAGGTTGTTCAGTAGTTAGCGTCGTGTCATTCATACAAAGGATAGATTATCAGCTAGTCATTTCACTGGTGCTAGCCTTCCTATCCACGTTGCTGGACGTAAACCAGCTGGTGTCAGACCTGACGTAATTTAACCTCTTATTAGTAACATCAAGACGCAGACGAAGCCATCTCTTGAAGCAAGAAGACAACGCAAGACGGATTACAAGAGGGTTAGCAAATCCCAAAGGTCAGTGAAATCCACCACGGGGTCCTCCCAGTCGTCAACCGCCCACAAAGTATAGACCACTCGAAACCAGACACCAGACAACTGGTGTCAAGGCGTGAAATACAATCGCGCTACCTGACAAATTCTTCAAAGGCATCCGCCCGATCTTTCTCGATCATTAACAATCACTCAAACAATCTAACATATTAAAAAAACAATTGGAATTAATTAACAACATTACAAAATGATCAGAAATGGTAATTATAGATACTTAAATACAAAATTATTTACAGAAATCCTTTCAAACGGTAGAAAATTGTCCTGTAGACATCGTAATTTACATTAATACATGGAATTACAAACATTTAAGAAATTCTCTTGCATCATTCGGTTCTTAAACATATTAAATGGCCTTTTGAATAATTTTCTTACCTAAAACAAAGTCTATATACACTGATTTACAAGAAATTACAAAACAAACATATCAAATCTCTTTCAAGCAAACTTTAGCTAATTACAAATACTTCATACAGTACAATTCTATTCAAAATTCAGGTATTAGGGCTGTTACAACCCCTCCCCAGGATTCACTTAATTTTACATAGTTAAAATTGATTGAATCCGTCACGAATCTGAGCAGGTTGACTGTACACATAATGCCAACACAAACAGGTTAGAATCAATCAACCATAATGATTTTACAATGAACAAATACAATTCTTCATACAACATCTGCACATAGTCCATGACACTGATTTTGTTTACAATAATTGTCTTTTCTCAGATCCAATCATTTTTTCAGTTACTGTTTTTACACAACAAACGTTCAATGTCATCACCTTAAGTCACAATTATTTTCACACCAAATTACACACTTGATATCTGCTTGTTAATGACAACAGTCTGTTTACATTTTACAGCTGATAATTTGTCAACACAATGTAGAAAGTCACAACATCATGAAAACCCCCAAAAGTTTCTACACAAAACTGTCACAAATTGCTTTATACAGTGAAATGTTTACATCTTAAACATTCAGTATTATTACATCTGCATCTGACTTAAGTACTCACACAAACTATTTACATGCATCAATTAACAAACTTATTTACAAAACTAGATATTTACAGGTTGTTGACCCCTCCCCAAACCATGCATTTCAATTAATTCTCATAAGTGGGTTTCCAGGATTTCCCTGGAAACCCAGAACCATGTAAGTTACTTCTTCCTAACCTTCCAGTTTTCTTCAACTTTTGTATACGCATCTAACACCACATTTCTATTTACACAAATCTGTTGTATTAGTTCGTCACAAACTCTAGCTACACCAGCATCCTTATATTTAACTCTCACATGATCTACTTCTTGTATGCCTTTCCAACCAGTCTTCTCAAAATCAACCCAGTATTCCCCACTGTCTAATTTAATCCGTAAGTTACCTTCTCCACAGTCTACCAACGCCTTTACTTTTGTAAGCCAATCCCATGCCTAAAATGCAATTAACATTCAACTTAGGGACTACATACATGGGTATTTCTACATTTACAGTCCCCATACACCCTTCCATCAACATTTCCTGCCTAATTCTCTTACTTCGAGAACCAGTAGCAGTAATAACAGTCATACTACTAACAGGTAACACTTCAATTTGATGGGTGCTTTCAATTTCATTAAATAATCCCTCAGCAAGGCAAGAAACCTGTGACCCGGTATCAATGAGAGCATCTATTTGTTTATTAAAAGCATTAATTTGCACTATGGAACTTTATCTAAAACTTCATTAATTAAATCAACACATGCATCTTTAGTGTCTCTACAAATTTGGTTAACCTTTACAAAATTCTCCTGCCACTCTACAACAGCTTGTTCCAGTTTCGAATTTAAATTGTCAATATCTTCCTTGAATTGAGAGTTAAAACCCTGAAATTGCTCTGCGATTTTAACATCAAAACATTTAGTCAAATCAGAGAATGTTTTGTCATTGTTTTGTTGCAGTTGAGAAAACTGATCATTGATTACAGCAAACTGAGAATTAATTTCAGAAAATTTGCTATCATTATCACTCTTTAACTCATTTCTAAATTCAGAAAATTTGCTATCGAATTCAGAAAATTTTGCATCAAATTTGGCTACAAAAGACTCTAGAAAAGCTTGCAGGTCCTGACTATCAGCCATTTTTAGTAATCAGCAAAATCAACATAAAAAACAAATTAAGAAAAATTAAAATCTTTCCAATCTGTCACACAATAACATGCAAAAGAAACCACTTGAATATTCAATGCAGTACTTACAGTTATTCCTCAATTTTGTATCACATTAAATTTCACTTAGAAGCACTTATTTAACCATTAAACACCACACTGACTTCAAACACTTAACCACACTTTTCACAATTCACTATAGGAAGACGATTTTGAGGCCGAAGAAAATCCACTCGTCGTCGGAAGATTACAGCCGATTCCCGATGAAAAATCTCCGCCTTAGGCCGAAGAAGATCCGCTTGCCGTCAAATCCGTGTTGCCTGTATAACCTCTACGTGTCGTAATTTCCTCGCAGGTTATGTCCGCTTATCGCCGATAATTCGTCGCAATTTTCTGCAGATTCTTTTTAGAAGATAAACATCCCACAGATGTTTAAGAACTTCACGTCCTGTCAACAGTCGCCATGTTAGGGTTCTTTTGGTGGATTAAATGCTGGATTAATTAATTAAAAAATCCACCGAACAGGTTATGTTTGAAGATGTCTGTTTTATTGTGATCCAAACAACAAGTCAGCGATATTCACTAGTATAGGTACAATACAGAGATGCACAGTCGCAAACTATCAACTAGACTGACTTACTAACTGAATGCATGAATGAATGTCTCTGTCCAGGCGATCTGTTTATATAGTCTTTATCGAAATTACGAGAATTCTTCAAAGGCATCCGCCCGATCTTTCTCGATCATTAACAATCACTCAAACAATCTAACATATTAAAAAACAATCGGAATTAATTAAAAACATTACAAAATGATCAGAAATGGTAATTATAGATACTTAAATACAAAATTATTTACAGAAATCCTTTCAAACGGTAGAAAATTGTCCTGTAGACATCGTAATTTAGATTAATACATGGAATTACAAACATTTAAGAAATTCTCTTGCATCATTCGGTTCTTAAACATATTAAATGGCCTTTGAATAATTTTCTTACCTAAAACAAAGTCTATATACACTGATTTACAAGAAATTACAAAACAAACATATCAAATCACTTTCAAGCAAACTTTAGCTAATTACAAATACTTCATACAGTACAATTCTATTCAAAATTCAGGTATTAGGGCTGTTACAATGTGCTGACAGGGTATTCTGGACGTTCTACTACGAAAATATGCCAAGAATGTAACATCTATCCGGTGTCGAAGGACTAAACGTGAAACCAGTTTTGGCTTCTGTACTTCAAAATGTGGAGTGAACTTTGCCGGGCCGTGAAATTCAGATTACAAACACCTTCTAGTAGATGTCATACACCTAAGATTCACGCATTGATACTAGTTGTAACATTACGTCACTTATATATATGTTCAATATTTACTGATCAATAGCATTCACGAGAGGAATAATTTTTTTTTTTACTTGTGGTTTTACGTCTCGTCGACGTCATTAGAGGCGTGATGGGACTGGGGACAAGGAACGGCAAGGAATTCGGCCATGACATTTTGTAGGAAGCATGCCGGCATTAACCTGGAGTGATTTGGGGAAACCATGGAAAACCCAAATCTGGATGCCCGGTCGGGGATTCGAACCGCCATCCTCCCGAATGCGAGACCAGAGCGTTAACCACTTCACCCACCACGCTCGGTCACGAGACGAAAGAACAATAAATCCTAGTACCAATGACAACGGGGGAGTGTCGCTATTCCGTCTTGTATTGACCATGTCATACACTAGACGTGAATGCTTGGGGAGACAATTGGTTGGAGGGGATGGTGGGGCTCCAGTCGCCTGGCTCGTGGGGGAAATTCCGAGACAGGGGACCGGCGCCAAACAGTTCACTTGTTCCTTTGTTGATTTACTGCAAGCGGAGATAAGTCGTGAGGCTGGGAAACAAATAATTGAATATCAGTCAGGTTGAGGGTCTTAGGTTGAATCCTCGCTTCGAAATATGTTTTATTTAGTATTTGTTGTTTAATAATACGCCATTACAACTGTTGCATATTGTTTTTATTTTCCGGGACGCGTTTGGCCTCTCGTCGAAGTATCTTCAGCGTACAGTTTTAATTTTACATTTGCATTTTGAGGTGTTGTCGTTGCTCGCCTGCGACCTCAACCAGCATGTTTTTTATTTATTTATTTAATTTTAGTATTATTATTATTATTATTTTTTTCGCTATTTACACTTGGTATAATTTGCTCTCGTGACTTGACTAGCAATCAATTTTGAGGCATAGTTTTCAATGCACGACATTGTCAAGATTGTTAAGATAATGCGGATACATTAATCTTTAAAATGATAGGTATGAAGATAGTTAATGGCTTTGTGACAAAAAAAAAAAAACCTTTGTAGAAATAATATATTTGACTAGATGACCCACGCAAAACTTTCGCGAACGCAATTAATGTTAGGTGGTGGGCTTGTAATAAAATGAAAGAAGAATCACCTCTTTTGTTTCAATTGTTTATTTGTTTAGTATAATAGGTACGTGGGTATAAGGGTTTGGGAGAGGCTACACTAGCGTTTTCCAACCAAATGTCAACCTCTCCTTCACGTGGTGCACAATGTTTGCACGGAAAAGGCTCTGGCGACTGAAAGATTCCCGGTATAAGGAATCCCCCACTGCTTTCCAACGGCCTCCGAAAGGAGGGCGGAAGAGCGGGGAGTGGTTCAGGGCACCCTCTTGCCCTTGGGGTTGGAAACGGCCGCTAAAGGCGGATAAATCAGTAATGATCAACGGAATGGGGATGCAGAAGGCAACGGGAAACCACTGCATTAAAGACCCAAAGGGTATCCCCGAGGACATGTAATCCTCTCAAATTACATATATCATGATGGCTTCTTCCTGGGTAAAATATTCCGGAGGTAAAATAGTCCCCCCAATAGGATCTTCGGGTGTGGACTGCTCAAGGAGGAGGTCATCAGAATTGATAGAAACATTCTACGAGTTGCAGCGTGGAATGTTAGAAGTCTGAATAGGGCAGGCAGGTTAGAAAACTTAAAAAGGGAGATGGAACAACTTAAGTTAGATGTTGTTGGGATTAGTGAGATTAAATGGAAGGACGCACAGGATTCCTGGTCCTGGGGAACACAGGATAATTAGCACACAAGCTGTCAATGGAGTCACTGGTGTAGAATTTGTAATTAACAAGAAACTAGGGAAAACGGGTGAGTTATTTGAACGAGTTTAGTGACAGGATTATTTTGATGAGGTTAGAAACTAAGCCCGTCCAACCACATTAGTACAAGTGTATATGGCCAACGTCACAGAAGATGACGAAGAAATAGAAAAAATAACGCTGAACATTTAAAGCATTAATCCAATGTGTGAAGGGGGAGGAAATCTAATAATCATGGTGACTGGAATGCAATAGTGGGAGAAGGAAAAGAGGGGAATACTGTAGGAAGTTTGGTATAGGAGAAAGAAATGAGCGAGGAAGCAGGTTGCTAGAATTTGTGAAAGATATAAGCTAGTAGTGGCAAACACACTGTTTCAGAACCTTGCAAGAAGAATGAAAGATATAAGCTAGTAGTGGCAAACACACTGTTTCAGAACCATGCAAGAAGAATATACACCTGGAAACGTCCTGGGGATACACGCAGATATCAGCTAGATTATACCATGGTCAAACAGAGATTCAGGAATCAAGTTCTAGACTGTAAAGCGTACCCAGGAGCAAACATAGACTCTGACCATAATTTGATAATAATGATGTGCAGGTTGAAATTCAAGCGAATAAGGAAGCTGTATAAGCAGAAAAGAGTGGAAGTGAATAAATTGAAACAATCTAGCACCAGAGAAAAATTTGCAGAAATGGTAGACTTACGTCTAAGAAGTAACTCTGAAAGGAGATCAACCGAGGACAAATGGAATGCATTTAAGACCGAAATAATGAAAGCTGGCAAGGAAACATTAGGCTTTAGGGAACAAGGTGCCAGAAAATCTTGAATCACAGAAGAAATTTTGGAGCTGATGGATCAGAGAAGAAGGTACAAACATGCTCAGGATGAAGTAGGAAGAGAGCAGTACAGGCAATTTAGAAATCAAATAAATAGGAAATGCAAAATAGGAAAAGAAAAATGGCTACAAGAAAAGTGTGGAGAAGTAGAAAAGGAAATGGTCGTAGGTAAAGTAGATGTTACATATAGAAAGATCAAAAGAATTTTGGAGAAATGAAGAAAAGAGGTATGAACATTAAAGCTGCCGATGGGAAACCTCTTTTAAGCTCAGAAGTTAGAGCTAACCGATGGAAAGAATACATTGAGAACCTGTATGTTGGGGATGACTTGAACAATAGTGTAATGGAAAAGGAAGGCGATGTCGACATTGATGACTTGGGAGATCCTGTTTTGATGACAGAATTTAATAAAGCTCTGAATGACTTGAAAGCAAATAAGGCAGTTGGAATTGATGAGATCCCTGCAGAACTTCTTAAATCCCTAGGAGAGGAAGGAATCGAAAGATTATTCAAGCTGATATCAAAAAGGTTATGAAACAGGAGAAATTCCAACTGATTTTAATAAAAATATTATCTTCACACTTCGAAAGATAGCACAAGCCGACAAATGTGAGAATTATCGCACCATTAGTCTAACAACACATACTTCAAAATTATTGACCAGAATAATATACAGAAGGATGGAAAGGGTACTAGAAGAGATAGTAGGTGAAGATCAGTTTGGGTTTAGGAAAAATCGCGGTACAGGGAAGCAATTCTGTAATTAAGATTAATACTTGAAGGGCGGATTAATAAAAACAAAGATACTTTTATGGCGTTTTGTTGATTTAGAAAAGGTTTTGATAATGTTAGGTGGGACAAGATGTTCAAAATTTTAAAGAAGTCAGGTCTAAAGTATCGAGATAGAAGTATACTCTATAAACTATATAAGAATCAGGTGGCTATAATAAAAGTAGAGAATCACGAGAGACATGCATCAGTTAAAAAGGGTGTGAGACAAGGTTGTAGTCTATCCCCGTTAATATTCAACTTGTATGTAGAAGAGGCAATGAAGAAAGTCAAGAAAAATTTTCCATGTGGCATAAGTTTTCAGGGAGAAAAAATCAGTATGCTACGATTTGCTGACGCTGAGGATATTGAGAAGTTACTGATTGGCTATGAACAAAATACTGAAGGAAGATTTTAGACTGAGTATAAATCAAAGCAAGACAAAAGTGATGAAATGTAGCAGAAATGATACCAATACTAGTAGATTAAATATAAAAATAGGATCGGATGCAATAGGAGAAGTAAGTGAATTCTGTTACTTTGGAAGTAAAATTACAATCGATGGCCGAAGAAGGAATGATGTAAAAAGCAGAATAGCACTAGCAAAAAGAGCCTTCATGAAAAAGAGAAACCTTTTAGTTTCAAATATTGATCTAGGAATTAGAAAGAACTTTTTAAATCTCTGTGTGTGAAGCACAACACTTTATGGTAGCGAAACATGGACTTTCAGGAATACCGGAAAGAAAGAAAATTGAACCATTTGAAATGTGGTGCTATAGAAGAATGCTGAAAATTAAGTGGACAGACAATGTAAGAAATGAACGAGTTTTGGAAATGATGGATGAGAAAAGAAGTTTGTGGAAGAAGCTTACAGAAAGAAGAGATAGGTTGATAGGTAATATTTGAGACATGCACTATTGGTTAATTTGTTATTGGAGGGAACAGTCGAAGGTAAGAACTGTAGAGGAAGACAGAAATTAGAATATATGAAGCAGATAATTGAGGACGTGGGCTGTAAGGGGGTATGTAGAAATGAAGAGGTTAGCACAGGATAGGAAGGGATGGAGGATTGCATCAAACCAGTCGAAAGACTGACGACAGCAAAAAAAAAAGTTACGTAACAAAAATGGACGCCAGTGAAGCAGTTTATTAATATCTCTGTGATATGTGCTACTGCTATCTAGCGGCTTGGTTCTGAAACCGTCTCATACGCGCGACATTTACATTTATTACTTTGCCCTTTAAGGGAAAAGTTCCGAAAAAAATCGTTCTTAATTGATAATATTGCCTGAGTGGAGACCTTAATCTTTTAAAATGATACCTTATTTATAGATTAGGTTAGATGTTAATTGAGATAAATGGCTCATAACCAAAAAAAAAACGCGTTTTGGAAATAATGATACCTTTGCCCTAGAAGGGTCGAATTCCGAAAAATTCCTTTCTTAAGATATCATGTAACCAAAGCAGCTTTATCCCTGCCACCTATAACGTGAACGTAATTAGTCCAGTCGATTTATGGAAAGTTGAAGTCACCTCCTAGTATTATTGCATGATCCGGAAATTGACGAGCTATATTACTTACCTTATTCCTTAAGGTTTTAACAATAGTTACATCTGCACCTGGTGGACGATAGAAAGACCCTGTTACACGTTTTGTCCTACCTACGTTGAGTCTAATCCATAGGATTCTAAAGACCATATCAATATCTATTTCGTTACATGACAGGTGTTTACTAACAGCTATAAATACTCCACCTCCATTGGAATGTAACCTATACTTAAGGAAAACGTTCATGCAATTGTGAAAAATTTGTGCTGAACTTATATCCGGTTTTAACCAGCAATACATAGGTATATATCAAACCGTGTAGCCTAGTACAGGGAACAGAGAACACAGTAGGTTGAAATGCGTTGTACATATATTAAATGTATGGAACCTGTACTTCTGAGATGATTTACTGTATTTTAACTGTGTTCCCTTGCTATTGTCCTATCCAGCTTGCATTAAGGATCAGCAAGAACATGATTCGGTATATGTTTTAAGAAAAATTAAGAGTGTAAGCATCATTATGTGAAAAGGAAATTCTTACTCACGTATAAATGCTTCACTTCTTTTGGTATTGTTATTTTCCATATTGTTTTAATCTTTCCACGTACTACAGACAATCTTTTCATTTTCAGCAAACATCGTCAAAGTCGATTTTGATTTGCATGAATGCTCTCACATTTCTAATGCAGATTTATTCCAGTAATTCGACGTTATTACAAAGTGCTCATTCTTTCGCAGGTTTCAAATGTTGGTCGTATTTTCCCAATGGCCTTAATGCCACATGCGATCTTACAACTTACTGGACAATCGTTTCAGAAAACAAGACATCTGCTGCAACTGCAATAGTGTCTATCGATATTCATTAAGGTATGTGAAATCAAATCACTATTTTTCCATTTTATCAATGTATTTTTCGTACTAATGCATTAGTAGCTTCAATTATTGGTGGAAAATGTTGTTACCCACATTGAACTGATCAGAAGAAATTAGATTTTTACTTAAAACACAATCTCAATGCTATTGGAAACTGTTTAGAACAATGTCCTCTCGAATTAAACAAAAAGTGTTTTTATGCAGAAAAAGCTGATCAGTAAAGTTCTCCGTGCTTGAATTAGGGCTACATTATTTTTTCTGTAGTGACAGTTGACTTAGAGCCAAAAATGACTGTTGTTTGTAAGGACCAATAACAGAGGCACAAAAGGAGATTGGTAATGGTCTTCTACGTTTCCACCTTCAGAACTGTATCAAATCATTGAGAAGACTAACATACTAGAATATGTGCTGAATATATAATACGAATTCCGAATTGACCTGTCTGGTTAGTTAAAATCTCAGGAACAAACCATCTCCGCCAAAGAAAATGGCAAAAATTTCATAATATATGTGTATGTCAATGTATCACAGGACTGATCCTACGAAAATCAATTTCTTCTTCAAACAGACATCAAGGGCCGCTACATAAATCGTCGTTACCTCGTTGTCTTCGATAGGTATAATAACCTTAGAAAAAGGAGTATGTGTGATAGCTTCTAAAGGCCATCTCATTTGGGACTTCCCTGTAGCAGCTACCGGAGTGGCCAAACCAAACATTACGTAAATATAAATTATTAGTTCACTACAGTAGAATGTAAAAACTGAACACAGTGTTGTAGAGTAGCTACAAGGGACAGTACAAACAACTAAGAATCTTCAAAATAGTCCTACAGGATATCTATTACTCTTTGGCAACGATGGGAGACGTGGTGAATATCGTCGGCTGTGTGTGATTTGAGAATGTCAACTGGCTGTCGTTGAAGTGAAGTTACAATTATTTTGCAGAAAAGCTTACAAGCAGTGGCTGATTCAGTTTCAGAATGAGATCACATGGACTAAGATCGGGCGAATAGGTTATGTTTGCTAAAGCTTTCCGCAGTCAAACATGTTTTAGAACACTTAAAAGTTGTTGCTGTGTGGTCTTCAACTGTCAACTTACGTCATATGTGAATAATATTTCGCAGATGGGTTCTAATGTTTTTGTATTTTTTCACATTGCCTTCGCCTAGACGCACTGAAAGAAACTGTGAATTTGGAACTTCAGTGTTGACTTGACAAATACCCGTCAGTACCGATAAAAGGAACTGGATTGTCATAAGGAAAGCCTGGATGGAGGCCACTTGGAGAGAATGAGAATTTACGATAGTGGCCATAAAAGTCTACAGATATTGGCTTGTGTAGCAACACGTTCTTTAAAGACAGGAAGCTTTTAACGCTGTAAAACCTGACAAAGAAAGGCAAGGGATAGATAGCCCGAGACACGGGACCACACATTGGGTGACAAATATCAGTGACTGATTGATGTGTAGGCTCAAAATTTTTTCTTCGAAATACATTTGTTTGGAAGAGCACATTTTGCCGGACCTTGTGAAATTCCGCGAAAATGGTAAGGTGAATAAACCAATCACTGTTCTAATTCCTGTGCGTGGTAACGGAATATTGTTTTGTGTTACATGTGGGCCAATTGACAAAGCTACATTTCCCGCCCGATCGCAGTATAGGTCAAGTTCTACCCCTCCATCGAAAACTAGAGCAGTTTGGAAGACTGGTTGCATCACAGATGAGATTGGAATTGCGTCTCATTCTTTGAATGTGACAAGTACTAGGAGTACAAAACGAACATAGCCACACGAAACTAATCAGCGTGGTATGCAGTGATACAAGTGTCACGAGTCATATACACAATTTTGTTAAATTGGTCGTCGCTGCTTGAAACGGACTTCATTTGACAAGATGCCAGTCACCTTCCACCACTAAAGGCAGTTAAGTCAATATGCGATTGTCCACAGGAATCGAATGCCCGGAAACGATGTTCTCGATGATAATACACATTGGTCTCGTATTCTAATTCAATTCAAAGAATCATTATTTCTTAGAATCAATTGCATTCAAACTAATAAATCCATTCTTTATGATTATTGAAGATCAGATAAAAAGGAAGGGCGTATGGCATTATTGGCTGGGATATCCTGAAGGGGTAGTTCGGCCCCGGTTTGACAGAGTTCCGCTTTACCACGCATGCGACTCTGTGGAGAATACCCTTCACTCAATCTAGTAAGCCTACCTGGTAAAGGGGACTTACAATTTAACGCGAAATCCTACCCAGGAACCTGTTCCGCCGTACTTCATAGTACATCGCAAGGTGTATCAGATGTGAAGATCGGGTTAAGGGCCTTTTAAAATCCCCGCCCTGACAGCGATTCGAACCGCGGTACTTTGGATTTCCAGTCAGACCAGTGCATAAATATAGGGCAAAAGTCCCTGAGTTGTGATGCAATTAGTCTGTATATATTCATTCATTTATGATTCAATTGAAAATAATCATTTTAATTTATAATATCTATCATGATGAGAAATGGACGGCTTTGATATTAATATCAATTAATGACATGGTAGAATTCTTCCACTCTTTGCTTTATCTACACACTGGATCTTGGTTTTTTGCTGGATGTTTCGTAGAAATACCTGGTTGCCATGACTTTGGAAATGATCTTTGTATTACAAAAGTGATAATGACTCGATTGTTTATATATCATTTCTGCAAAAGTGTATTTCAAACTATCGTTCATGAATCCTTTGTCGCTAGCGTCATATGCATCCGAGGTACTGTTTCTGCTTTTTGGAACACTTTCAGCGCTAAACTTGTTAGCTTTCACTATCGCTGTAACGCACGTTACTCAGTTCCAATTTGTATCTTTTGTTTTCGGAAACTGAAACAGAGGTAACTTCGTTACCAGGCAGCCAATCAGATGGTAACCGTCACCGTTCTAAAAGGACATCTTCCGATAAACCAGTGCCGGCGTTACTCAGTTCCATCTACTCTAATGTATTTACGCCTGTTGTTATCGTCGTTAACAGACATCAGTTGCTATCAAGAGCGCCCAATACGAAATCCATTTTGGGGGAAGTCGGTAAAAAATTTGCTAAGCAACACATGCTTATTTATTTTTTTTTTTTAAATGCATCTTATTAAATAAGGCAAAGATTTAGATAATTTCACGGCCAGTTGTCTCAGTTGGTTGCAGCACTGTGATGGTGTCCGGCGCTGACACGGGATTAGCTGGTTCCAATCCTGGTGGGGGAGAAAATTTTCATTCTCAGGATTTGGCTGGCAGGGTAAGAGACATTTTGGTGAACCTAAGTCTTGGGTTAAATCCCAAACCACTCCTCAATGATTGTGGAGTGAGGGCATACAACACTGTTAATGGTGATTTGTCCTTTGGCAGAGGCCTTTAAGCCTAGCGCCCCTGGTTTTCTTTCCGAAGAGTAGGCCTCTCCCTGCTTTCATCTTTAATCCACACCACTCTGAACACACACAATCGCAATCACACCTACAACAACACTCACGAACATTGTCACACTGGGGAACACAACAGGAAACCACTTCGGTACTTCTTCTAAAACGTTGACATGCAGGGGTAAACATAGCACATAGTAACCCCCCTAAACTCAGGTACGGCCAAGGTGATGACAAGAAGAAGACGTTTAAATCTTATTAAATTCTAGTAATGATAAACGTAACAGTGAATTAAATATAAAAATATGTTCGGATGCGATAGAAGAAGTAAATGAATTCAGCTACTTAGGAAGTAAAATTGATGATGATTGATGATGTTAACAGCAGAATAACACTACCGAAAAGAACTTTCACGAACAAGAGAAAAGATAAATCTTTTAGTTTCAAGTACCTATAGATCTAAGACTCAGAAGTAACTTTTTAAAACTCAATGTGTGCAGCACAGCACTTTATAGTAGCGAAGCATGGACTTTGGGAATAACAGAAACAAAGGAAAATTGAAGCATCTGAAATGCGGTGCTATAGAAGTATCCTGAAAATTATGTGGACGGTACGAAACGAACGAGTTTCCGAAATGATAGGCGAGAAAAGAAGCTTGTGGAAAAGACTTACTGAAACAAGGGAGAGGACGGTAGGTCACATTTTAAGACATGCGGTGTTGGTTAATTTTTTAGTGGAGGGAACAGTCAAAGGAATGAAATGTAGAGGTAGACAAAGATTAGAATATATGAAGCAGATAACTGAAGAAGTAGATTCTAAGGAATATGTTGAGATGAACAGGTTAGCACAATATAGAAAGGGATGAAGGTTTTCAACAAACTAGTTGAAAGACTGATGACGAAAAAAATAAAAGTAGAGCTTAAGGTTCAGGTAATAGCGACTCTGTGGAAAAGCTTTATCTTGAATTCTCAGATTGCTACAGGTTAAAACTCCTTTGCGGGTGTTTACACGAATTAACTGCTGATGAGCAATTTTCAATTAGGTACATGATAGTTAGGGATTGCAATCTGGTGGATCCCGCACAAAATTAAGCGGATCCTCTGTCGGCAATATGGGGCGAAAACGTGTTTCAGTCTGTGTGATATTTCCCAGCATTACCGAGCGTGGTGGCTGAACGGTTAACTTTCAGGTCTCGCATTCGGGAGGACGCGGGTTCCAATCCCCGTCCACGCATCCAGATTTGGATTTTCCATGGTTTCCCAAAATCACTCCAGGCGAATGCCGGGATGCTTCCTTCAAAAGGCCATGGCCGAATTCCTTCCCGTTCCTTTTCCCCCATCCAATCCCGCCTCTAATGACAACGCCGTCGACGAGGCGTTAAGCCAGAGGGA
This sequence comes from Vandiemenella viatica, assembly GCA_031002005.1. NCBI lineage: Eukaryota > Metazoa > Arthropoda > Insecta > Orthoptera > Morabidae > Vandiemenella > Vandiemenella viatica. Next base: position 361,528,691 of record JARYHS010008074.1, on the reverse strand, counting down.
AAAAAATTTCCTAGCCTTGGTCACTTTCCGGTCGGACTCGGTCTCTGCCGGATTTGATGCCTCGTTTTCCTGCAACCTTCAAGTTCACATTTGACTCGCCGCAAACAAATGTGTGTTTTGTCATCTTTCGTGATTTGGAAGTAAATAGAGCCACTTCCATAGTTTTTTTATAAGTACTCCCGTTTATTTTTTTGTAGCCTCCCCCCTCCCCGCATTACTATAATTTGAGTTATGTCTTCCAATTGCAATATTAGCTCCTAGATAATACACATACAAAATAATACATTTGGAATTGTTTCTGAGAAGGAAGTTGAAATAATACAAAGGATCCCAGGCGATTGTCCAATCCTGCAATCCGCAAATGCAGAACAGAAAACGCTGCGGTATTACAATCCTTAACGGTAGCCAAATAATTTTAAACTGTTATGTTCTTAAATGGTTGCTAAATAAGACGTGGGCAATAATAGATTTGCAGATCACGTTCTTAGGATAAAGGCATTGGATAAGCTTCTACGAGGAGTGTTTCCTAAATAAGGCACTCTTTTTTAACTCAAATATCTGTTAGTTCTTTATAAAAGAGCGACAAAGCATCAGACAACAACCCAGACAACTGGCCTCGAATCCCTAAGAACCCGAGGATTTTTCATCGAAACTGTACGCGGAGGCAGGCTCTTGAAGCCAATTCAGCCTTCTTTCAACGGATAACCGCGAAAAAAATGAACATATTACGGACAGTGACATTTGCCACCTTTTTCAGTAGCTCCTGAAAGTGATTTTATGAAGTCACCTTGCTTCTCATAGACTGATCCTATTTGTTTTTATCACTTTACAGCTCATCGACGCCCAGATCATCAAAGCCGGGAGTGGGGGATTGTTGGCATTGGGAATAAGGAACAGGAAGGAAAGTAGCCATGTCATTTTAAATGAATTATTCAGGAATGTAGAACTGGAATTAGGATGGCCGATAATCTAACTCACTTCCACTCGAATGCCAGGCCAACACGTTAATCGGCGACCAATCGGGCTTGGTTTCGATTCACAGAGTCTTCAATGATTTGCTGTTCAGGCGAGCTCACCATCTTTCTTCAGCTCTCGGATGCATCGGGTAACCCCTGAAGAAAGGGCTATTTAAGGATGGAAAACGCTGTTCAATCTTTGACACTGGGTGAACTGAAGTCTGCACTGTATGGCACTTAAAGTAACACAGCCACTTGTGTCGATTCAGCAAACCAGTCAGAATAACATGCATCATCAGGCAAGGTTTCAGCAAGGACCGTGGTACATGGTACGTACATTGCAAACTGCGCACCCAACAGTACTAATAAGATAATAACGTCAACTTAACCATCCATCTGCCGTGATTAAAAGAAAACTGATATTAATAACCGTCAGCCATACCCGTAATGCCATTGTTAGTACGTTAAGATCATTTACTTTTCTGTAAAACGACCATCTAGGATAATATGATGTACTCGGGTGACTAGCTGAGAACGTTGTATTCATTCTCAACACCGAAAAAACTTTCGTTCTTATGGATCTTTAAGGTGTTGTTCAGTAATCAGTTTCGTGTAGTGTTCTTTTACACCTTTGTTTCACGTTTATGTCAGTTGTGTATTATTTTCATATCGACGACACAATCAATAAATACATGCGTAGATTAAATTCAAGGTTAATAAATCTCTGTTAATCTCTTTGCTTCGTTTGGTCTTTAGTTCAAAAAAGGCTGCATCATCCCCCTGAACATTGTATTCAATTAAGTACATTTCGTTTATATAAAAGGGAATATTTTAGAATGGAATATTTATGATGGTGCCCACTATTTTCATAACTAACTTAAACATGCTATAAATTTATTCATGTTGTCTTTATAAAGTAATATTTTATTCTGTTTCATTGAAATTTGAACAAGCAATAAACTATAGTTACTATAGCATCAACGTAACATCGAAATGTGGAACAATATATAGGTATTGAAGTATTACCACCCCCTTCCTTTTCAGCAAACTCATTTCTACAATACAATGTGGAGTTTAAATTTGAGATGGCACAGCATTATATACGCAACATAACATAAAGAAAACAAAATCCAAACAGAATCTTTGTTTTTAAAGTCATATTTGAATGTTGCAATATTTTATGAGTTGCGACTTTGGAAAGTGTAATCTGAGTTCTATAGCGAAAATTACTAAAGCCCTATTTTTAAATGCTGTCGAGTGACAGACTTAAAACCGCCCTGTCCCCTACTGCCCTTACATGATAACAAGGCCTGCAGAGTTAATGATCTCTCATTACCAAAGATTGGTGAAAAGCAATAGGAGAACTATCAGATAGTGTTTATGTAATAACAGGTAAGGTTTGTAGCTGAGAGCGAGTTTGACTTATCACACGGACCTGTGTATGCTACCTGATGTCAGCTGCAACAAGCACCCTGCTCTGTCCAAGCTCCTCAGCTAGGAGTGGGTTGTATACACTACTCAGACAGTTATTCATTTGAAGAACGACGAGAGTCATTACATTACTTGGCCGTCTGGCGGACACGGTTTCAATATACATTATTCCTGCCTCCATAAATAGCTGGATATGCAGATTTAATAATTTGAATTCTTCCAGGAATTTTGTTCTGAAATATTTAATTTTTTTCTTAATAAAATAGACACGTCAGTGAGCACCATGTCAGGTTCTTGGATGGTTTAATTAATAGTCCACCATAAGACTCAGTTTAAGATTTTGTTTATTTTGAAAACAAAGTCAGCGATATTGTTCACATGCAAAGATACAATCCAGAGATACTACTGACGCAGTTCCAAAGTGAATCTGTATAAAACTAACTGTAACCTAAACTAACTCTGTCCTTCTGCTGATTTCTTTATATAGGCTCTATCGAAATTTCTGGAATTCTTCAAAAGCTTCCGCGAGATATTTCTCGAACATTAACAATTACTCAAACAATTAAACATATTAACAACAATCAGAAATAGTACTTAATCATTTAACATCATTACAGAACGGTCAGAAATGGAAATTAAAGATATTTAAACACAAAATTATTTACAGAAACCATTTTAAACTGTAGAAAATTGTCCTGTAGACATCGTAACTTGCATTAATACTTGGAATTACACACATTTAAGCAATTCTCTTGCACAATTCGATTCTTGAACATAATAAATGGCCTTTAAATAATTTCCTATCATAAAACAAAGTCTGTATACAGTGATTTACAAGAAATTGCAAAACAAACATACCAGATCATATTCAAGCGAACTTGAGCACACTACAGATACCTCATTAAATACAATTCTACTTAAAGTTCATGGTATGAGGGCTGTTACAACCAGTACAATAATGACGAACTACTGATGGTAATATTCAAACTGATAAGTTACTAATGTATTATTTAACTTAATTTAACTTCGTTTTTATATTATTTAACATGTATATTGTTTATCCGCTCGTCAGCAAACGCACCCAACAGCATGCTGATGTTACAAGTACTTTACTTTCTTCTTATGTTCCAAACTGATATCATACCACAGTAGGTAATGATAAAGAATTAAACTAATTCCCTCATTTTCCAATGCATTTTTCCATTCTCACTAAACGATCAGAGAGGGGTATCACATGTCTAATGTTACCGTAAGAACGAAAATGTTTATATATATCTGGAGCAGATTTGCTTGTTAGCTATGTCTCCCTCCTTAGTGTTATATATCTTTTTTAAATTCATCTAGTGGTACCAAAGTGAAAAATACTTAAGAAAAATCTTATGGTGCGACAAAATCACAAATTTCCGCTTTAAGTACCGAAATATTCCAGAAGTACAATCAGCTAAGTTGTCAACGATAAGTCGAAGGCGTATGAGAAAGAGGAGTAATGTAACTATGACTTTAGTTCATCGACCTTGCAACAGACCCTAGTTAAAGTCCATCCAATTCAAAACTATGTATTTAAATGTCGCTAGTAAAAACTGGCAAAATTCATGTGCGAAATAGCTGAACAGTATAAATTATCTGTATCAACAAATTTTTAACTTATTGCCTTTTGTAAAATGATTTAGTGCTATTTTGTCTCTCTTTTGCTAATGACTGAAGTTAGATCATAAATAAACACTTATAATTTTTAATTTATGTGTGTTGTTGTCATTATAATTTCAATAGCTTGTTTCTCTAACTTCTATAAGAAGGACCCGTCTTTTCATTCGCCGCATAGGATTCCACAATGGGTGTTTTCTGTTGATTCAAAATTTTCTTCACAGTTAATGGCTTGGTACATTCTGCAGCAGCATTGAAGTGTGCAGTATATTTAGCTTGCAGACTCCAGCAGAATGAGTCAGTGCGGACGGTAATCTTCAGCCAATAAAATCCACTTGCTGCGGACCCCACACGCTGAGTGCATCCAGAAATAAACGGCTGCCCTTTTATTTCCTTGACGCAGAGACTCCAGAACAGCTCTGTCTTGGGACACTGAGAACGTCCGAAGAGGCTTTCCAAGGGCAGAGGTTATTTATTTAAACACCACTTTAAACGCTCAGTGCATAGTAACTTCTACTGCTAATCTGAAACATCAAATAAATATCGCCAACACTCGGCAACATTTAGATTTTCCTGTGTGCCCGAATTTCTTCTCATCGATTCTTACCGCCTCGTTTGTCCTGATAATATTTAGGATATCAACTCTCTGTCGCCCACAATAGAAACTCCGGTTTTGTTAACGGAAATCGAAAATGATAATAACTTACATTACGGAAACCTTACCAACTCTTGATCGACAATGTGAACTCAACAGAAAAACGGAAACTTCTATGCTGCTTGCAAGCAATTGTAGTTTAAATCATATCATTCCAATGTTTTTTTTCCCTAACACCCATATTTCGAAAAAGAATAAAAAAAAGCTTGCCGTCCTCCTCTTAGGGAAAGTAAAACACGACTCCAGTTCTTGTAATTATTAATATCGACCACGATGAGTATACTTTTTTTTGGAGGGGGGGGGGGGGTTCGCTTCCCACTTTTTCAAACAGTGATTCCAAGACGCCCCTCTTACGTGAAAAACCGGGACAGAGTTTTAAAATTACTTTATTAAAATATATTAACAATATTTGCAGATTGCTTAAAGTTTTGGTTAGCAAACATATTTTACTGAAAATTAACTTAATATTATCAGTGAGAGAGCTGAGCTTGGTGTAATAAGATTAATTTTGTGCCGTATTTGTCATCAGCGATATTAAATCGCCACTTCCACTACTGAAAATATGTTTCATTTCTAAATTAGCAAATTGCTGACTACGCCAAATATTATTCAGTTAAATATGATGGGAAAATAAGAAAACCTTCTTTATTGCAACCCAAAGAGATGAATGTAATACTGTAATTTGCCTCTGAAACCAAAATTCTTGATATCTTTTTTTTTAATCTCAGTTTTGACTCTTCATTTGTTGACTATTCTATAAGCTCTTTGCAGTGATGATTCTATTATATTTTCTAGAAAGATTTTTGAACCCTATCTGGGACGATTAGGTTGAGGACATCCTGAAATCTATTTCTAAAATCTTCTTTAACTGCTTTCAAATGCTGGCAAAATACGTAAGTCTTCTTATCACTTTGTTTTCCCATTAGAAAGATTTGGAAACTGACAGAATTTTCTTCGAACCGAATTTCGGTTGTACAACGCAAATTTTGATACGGATAATCATGTGGTTACCTTCGCTTTTATCAAATTCAGATAATCTCGTTGCATCTGTAGATTCGCTTCACTAGACTTATTATGTAAACCAGATAAATAAGCTATATATTTTTAATATGTGCTATGTAAATACTCAGAAATTATTCTTTTTATTATGATCTGTTCATACACGAACTTAAATTTTAAGTTTACACTTGCTCTCATGAATTTTTAACGAATGAATTCTGTAAATCTCTACATAGTAATATTGGCGGAAACAATTTTCAACTACATCACCAAATTAAAGGTGACACCAAATGGATTGAGGAAACAAGAAAACATATGTAAGATGTTGGGATTCATCAAGATCAAATAGAGAATCGATGAGTATTTAAAAATAAAACTTACATACTCAAGGAGTTCCACGAAAAAAGTTAGAAATGCCAAGAAAGAAAGAACCCTAGTGAAAGGGTTAAACAGTCTGCGAAGCGAAGGAATCTGAATACAATGTAACATTATATTGAAAATAAGCTGAAATTGTCTGTACATGAAATATATTAATAGATTGTACACAAACTGTCTGCGAGAGAAACAAAACTTGTAGAGCTGTCAATAGAACGACCGATATAACATTACAGAGAATTTTTACGAAGCGCCACAGAGTGACATCTCATGTCAGTGGTTAGGATACAGGATACTTTTCATCCAGATGAATAATATTCTTCCAGATGATACAGGAACCAAAAAAAAAAAAATCCAAAACCGTTCATTTTAAATTTTTGTCTCTGTTATCGCAACCAAAAAAAAAAAAAAAAAAAATGGATGACTTAAAGAAAAAAGAACTGCTTATAGTGGAAGTTTGTGTCACTGGTCAGGATGTAGGATACTTTTTATCCATATTAGTAACGTAGTTTCCTATTATACAGAAGCCAAAGAAGTCCCAAACTGTAAACATTGAAAATTAACCAATGTATTTTGATTTTCCGCCTCATAGTAATAGCCATAATCTGGACCAATACCGTAAATTTTGTAATTTTTGTCTCTCTGTGCGTGAGTCTTGCAGTGTTTCAACCAACTTCACATAGTGTTAGGTATAGTTAACATATAAAATACTTTTTATCTGCGTCAATAACGTGGTTCTCGATGATATAGAAGTACTAAATCATAAATTTTGGAATCTTAAGACAAAAACTAATGATTGGAATTTGGTGTGACTGATTACGTCATGTATCAGTAAAATAAGACTCCAACGTGGTGAAGGTCTGTACGTTTAAGATATATATATATTAAATGAGTTTCGGGTATCGTTGATAACCAAAGGAAAGGACTCAACTGTTTTTAAAATTTTTATATCATTGTGTCTGTATCCCTGTCTGCCTGTTTGCATTAACCGGATACACGTAAAACCAACATGTCTTATTTTGATGACGTTTTAAATAATGTATAGACCCTCGTCCTGAAGGTCAAGTATGGTATGTTTCATTTTGATATGAAGTGGGAAAGAGGAGAAAATTAAAAAAAAAAAAGAATATCCATTTTAAGTTGAACGAGATTTATTCAAAAAACGCTGTTCGGATTTCGTTGAGATTTTGAATAGTGAGAGATTTGGATCTTTCCCTTCCTACATTTACTAAAAATTCTTCTCGGTGTTTAGACATTGCGCACGGCAAAACTTACAAATTTCGGCAGCAGAGAAGAATTTTTAGCAGGTTTGGAACAATGTACTCACCCTGAGCCTGGGGATAAAATAGGAGATTTTTCATTTCGTCATGAAGTCGGAAAGCTGAGAAACAGATCGAATTTTGATGGTGTTTTGAATAATGCGCAGTCCCTAATCCTGGGGGTTGGTTCTCAGCGCATGGACCAAAAACGCCTTCCACGACCTCTTGAAAGCCCATCGGTAGGCGTTAATGGATGCATTTTGAATCTCTAAATCAGTATTCGCTTTAAGAGTTGTCACTTAAAAAACAAGCTCCCAGACATTCGCAGTATAGGATTCACTTTTGATACATTTTCTTTACGTTTTCTGTATGTAAGAAACTGAATGATGATTCGCTGTTAGTTTTTATTATCATAAGATATTTGTCCGGAAAGCTTAGAAAGGCTTGTTACTTAGGACTTACCGCCAATAATCCTGAAGCTTCTCTGTGCTTGATTGACTTCTATGCAGTTTCTTCCCAAGCGCTGAATTTACGTTTATTTGACGAGAGATGACAGAATGTAGCAACGCCTATTTTGCATCGACGTACAAATCAAGACTCCACACTATCAACACTAGTTAAGGAATAAACTTTTGTACGTACCAACACTCCATTCATTCGATAGATCATCATCCAAACACACAGTTACAAAATTCTTCGAATAATAATAAAAACGTTTATAAAAACAGCAACGATCGAAAACATTAAAAACCTCATAATCTTCAGCTTTGCGTATAAATAGTGGTGAACAATCGGTGAGAGACTGAAAGCGCACAGGTGACATAAGCGCACAAGGGTCTTTAATCCACTACCTTCCTGGAAGGTAAGAGTAGCCAGAAAAAACGCACATTCGAGCACTGACAAGGTGCGCTTCCTATGCAGCGTCAGACGCCTCCGACAACCGCTAATGACTGCTGCAATGGAAAGCAACGAGCAGCGACCCGCGGTCTCGGAAACAGTAATAAAAGTACAGTCTTTATCAATAAATGTGGCCAGTCTCGTCAATCTCCCTAATGTTACACAGCACAAGCACGACGTCACACGAAACCGTAGCGCGTCTCTTGACTTCTCCCATCACAGCATCCTGTTGGTGGACGTTGAATCAAGGGCCTTCTAGATTTCAGACGATTCTTTTCGTAATGTCTAGTTGCCGAACATAAAATTAAAGTTAGGTGCCAGATATGTGCTTTAGCTCCGCCCAGTGAAGTGTCTGATTGGCCGGATATTTAAAAAAAACTACCTCTTAAGGGGCGTTTACAAGAGCCTCATCACCTACCGAGGGACACGAGGACAGATGATCTCCATCGACTGAGTGGATTACCCTAACTTCTAGAGAGATTCCAACAACTGGCTACGCAGTTCTACTAAAATGCTCAGAAACCAAATAACCCTTTGATCTCTGCACTGGGAAAGTATAACGTCTGAGTGGCCGCAATGTTGCGGCAAAATGGACGTGTGGCCGGGCAATGCAGCCGAGTTTCCAGGAAATACGTCCCCATTGTTGTCGGTATTTCTGTGTGATGTCGAGTGTGGCCGGCATGTTGACGGTGATACCGGCCGAACTTCTCTTCGTGTGTTCGAGTCTGATGAACATATGGGCACTTTACACGCGTTTTTTTACCAGTTTTTTTTATAAAATCCGTGTCGAAATGAATAACTGGTCAACAGAAAAGACCTTAAATTTTACAAATGAAATATACTTACACCCAGAGTTATGGGATGTTGAAGCATATATTTACAAAGTGCGGGAAAAGAAGAAAGACAGTTGGAGCTACATTGCCACAAAGTTCGATATTTCCAATTATGAAGCATACACAAAAAAAAAGTATTCCTTCAGTCATTCTACCAATGCTTTGCCCACCTCTGGTACAATACGAGAGACAGATGAATCCGACACTCTTAATAAATACATTAAACTTTTGTAGGTGTCGCCAGTAGCCAGATATCGCATAGTGATATTGCTTTCCTCATGACTGTATCTGTTTTTGAAATTTTTTTTCCAATCATGCAAATCAAAACTTCGAAATCAGTTTTCGACATTCTTGTACAGTTTAAAAAAAAGTAATGATCCAGTTCTATTTCTTTGGCAACAGGCATAATCGCATAGATAAGAACGCATCCACTCCCTTTTGTTTCTTCTTTCATTTTGTAAGATAACAAATGCAGCAGCCACAATTACTTCATGCTCTGCCATGATGCTGATTGCTGAGCACACAATGCGTGTAAATGGGAAATGTTGAGCAATAATAAAGCGCATCAAGTGCCCGGCAATAGTGGAGCCACACATTGCTGGGCCATATGTTGAGCATCTATTGCCGGATATGTTGCCGGGCAACTATTGCGTAATAAATGCCAGAATGTTGCCAGAAAAAGATGCACGTGTACAGCTGATCACTTTTCTAACGTCATTTTACTAAACCTTATATTAATGTTGGGAACGTAAGTTATGGATTGGTTTTAAAGCGTAGCAAAGAGTACTTTTTTTTTTTTTTTTTTTTTTTTTTTTTTTTTTTTTTTTTTTTTAAGGATTTACCGGCTTACGCTGTAGAAACGTTTTTCCTTATTTTTTTTTCGGATAATTTCTTTATTTATTTTTGCTTTTCGTATGATCCATAAATCCGTCGGACCAAGGGACAGACAAGTCTCTAATCGTTGGAATTTTAATTTATAATGATATGGAAGCGGCCATAATGATATTAACTTGAAAACAAGTATCCCGAGGCCGGCAAGGTTGAGTGACGTGCGCTGACAGGACGTTCCATATAGGTTGGTTTGTTTACAAAATGGATGAGAAACCCTGCAGAGCTGTATGGTCTAGCGGTGAGGTCGCTACTCGAAACTGTGTTTGGTAAATTACTTTTTTTTTCAAACCATCATAACATACCCACTGCTTATATATAAAATACGTAATTTCTGTAATAAACAACAGATAAAAATTGACAAAAAACTATTTCTATTAAATCTTGCTGAATAAAATGTTTTTTACACAAATCATGGGGTTTAATTGAAAGCACTGAGCTATAAGAAGTATCTTCTCTCAAATTCACTCCTCATAACTAACGATTTCGAGCATACTCATTCCTGGAACTTTTCAAACAGTGACTATTAGTAGAAATTATGAGAATAACCTGGAACAATTAGGTGTCTTAAAAAGTTAATTTACAGCGTTAAGTTTAAGAAAAAAATTCTAATCTCTAGCGGGAATACTTTTCCTCTTTGGCTATAAAAAGATAATATTAAATTAGCAACGCATATTGAAAAATTATAATTGGATGATACATTTTTAATTTCGGACAGATTTAATTTTAAAATAGTCTTGTCCCATCTGGCACTATTGCGGTAGGAATTACTAACAACAGAAGCAAGTTTTTTTTTTTTTTTTTTTTTTTTTTTTGTAACAGTTTAACGTCCCTTTTTAACAACGTGGTCTTTAGAGACGGGAAAGGATGGGGGCAAGGAATGGGAAGGAATTCGGCCATGGCCTTTTTGAAGGAAGCATCCCGGCATTCACCTGGAGTGATTTGGGGAAACCATGGAAAACCCAAATCTGGATGCCCGGACGGGGATTCGAACCGCCGTCCTCCCGAATGCGAGGCCAGAACCAGAAGCAAGTATTTATAATCGATTAAATTTTTAAAGGATGAAACAGGTATTGTAAAAAATAAATGTATAATAATATTAATATTGGCATGGATCACTGTCAAGTACGTTAAATTTATAATGTAACAACAAAAGCGTCTAAAACCGTAATCGAACCTAATACTCAGCGTTACAACATCGAGATTTTACAAATGATAAATTCAATACACCTGATGGTTTCCTTATGACATAATTTCGAAGGCAGAGCAGAGCAATACTTTTAAAATAGTTATACAATAGTATAAATTGATCAGAGAAATTATTCTCTAGTGCAGTATCCGCAATATCAGTGAGCGGTCGTCTCAGATACTTCGTCGGCGACGTCTAATAATCGATGATGTCCATGCCTCTTTTGCTTTTCGACACGAAATCCTATTTTTTTTTTCAAGGTTCAACAGTGTTTATAATTAGCTGAAAACCATCAATAATATACCTGCACTGTTTTAACTTAGAAATAATGCTCTGAAACAATTATGAGTGGTTAGTCACAACCATATGCGTTTAGAAAGTAACCAATAAATTAAAACGGCCTTAATGTTCCTTATTAATACAGCCATGACTATATCTTCACAGAAGAAAAGTGAATCATTGCAATTGAACTCTCAGGAGACCGCTTAAGGAGGACACTGGTACGATTTCCGGCAAGACTGGCTTATGGCTTTACGCCTCGGTGACATCGAGGTCATTAGATGCGGGAAAGGACTGGGGACAAGTAACGGAAGGATTTCGGCCATGGCCTTTTAAAGCACCATTCCCGGCATTCATCTGGAGTGATTTGGGGAAACCACGGAAAGCCCAAATCTGGATGGGTGGACGGGAAGTCGAAAATGTATCTTCCTAAATGCGAGGCCTGAGCGTCACTACTTATCCCATCACGCTCCGTCATTCAAAAACCGTCATAGCATCTAAAAAATTGCGTCAGCAAAAAAATGGTGACTACATAGAAAAATAGATAATTTTGAACCCTTAAAGTGATGTAAATATTATAGAAAATAAATAGATTTTGTACTCTATAATTGCTTTGGAGACCTTGATTTTAGGATTGACCTCGTACAATTAACATGGATTCAAACTGTATTTTAGGATAGGTTATGTCCACTATTTAATAGCTAAGCAACTGTTACCAAATTAATTGCCACAATACATTCATTAAGTTTGCTTTTCGTAGCATTTCATCGTTAAAAAATATCTATAAACTTAACGGATGAAAACAACGTGGATCAGCTTTTCAGTAGCATATTGCTAACGAAAGCAACATTAAAAATTTTGAAAAAATTCTCTGTTCTAATCAGGAATGCCAATTCTCATTCCCGCCTAGGTTAAATTTCAATTTAATTAAAACTTTCACTATAGTTGCTGCTTTACTGAAGTTCATACATTACGGTTTATTTGCTTTTCACCTATTTTCTGACCACATTCGTTAATGTTCGTTGTACGTGAGTTATTAGGTTATTTAAAGTGGACATCAGACAAAATATGTTAATGAATCGAGTATTCTGGCAATTCATTTCTTTGAAGTTGCTCAACTGTTTAATAACATGGAATGTGTATTAATTTCTCTGGCCGTAACAGACACTATGACCAAAGATTACATTATGAATGTTTGCCCAGCCTCAATAAAAAACAAAGTCATGTTTTCGAAGCTAACTGGAATTTTTCAAATTTTGCAGAGTGAACTTTAGGGGTCAAATACAAGTCAAGTTTGTATTTCAACAAGTTCGAGTCTACGACCTTTGAAACAATTGTTCGATAGCGTGGTCATTCCTGTCCGAGTTTAATACCTACGTCTTTTAATACTCCTAGGTTCTTGAAGCTCAAGAGCTTTTATTCATCCTAACGGTGAAACACACGTCAAGCTCATGTTTGGTCAGTTCAGGTGAACCTGTTATAATCTTTGACCGTAAACTGGAACTATTCTACAGCCGTGACGATACGCAGAAACGGCCACGGGCTTACACTAGTAAGTAAATTGTTAACTCGTTTGGTTCTGTTGATGGTGGGAGGCAGTGAGTGCTTGGCGAGCCGTTTCGCGAGGCACCGCCTTGGAGCGCTGCTGCTGGAAGAAGCTTTGTGGAGGCAGCGAGAATTCTTTTAAAAGTCGTCGCCTTGTGTAGCGAGGCCAGCTGCCGCCGACAACTTGTGATTGGTGGAGGCGGCCGACTCTTTGAAATATTCAGTCGTCGGCCCACGTGTGGCCACCAGAGGCATTGACAAACGGCACGCGGACTATAATAAATCTTTTGTGTTTCCACGAAATTACTGCCGCGCCACAACACCTGGTCCTGCGAACTCGCTCGTCGAGTCCGACCCTAAACTACTGGGCGAGGCCTCCGGTTACGTCTGGTCATAGGAATCTACAATCAGCCGTATTCAGACGGAGAAGTCAGGAAATTACATATTACACGCACAAAAACATAAAACTGTTCATCTCATCTACCGAAACTCTTTATATTTAATACGTATCGGACATTACTTTCATTTAATTATAGTTATTTTTAAAGAATTATTAAGTACAGAGTGTCAGTATACTCTCTGCGAGGTTTTGGCGGTGCGGTATGGAGTCAAACGAACAGTGCTACGTGACAAGGATAAAGCGATCCCAGATTTACGCATCCGGTGGGTGTCTGGATCATCGGGCTTCAGTGCAATGGATTTATTGCCCATCATACATGGCTTTAATGTTCGCCTTCAATTTGAGCAGCATCGGGGCACTAAAATGTTTATTGGAGACTACCGACTCAACAGACGCCGTTGGAGTGTGGCGGACGACCGAAGAAGTGCTTTATACGAGTTTCCAGTATAGGGGCATACGCGAAGAGTATAGGGCAGACTTCAGCCTCTGACGACTCTTGGTATCAATGTTATTAACTTTTTAATATTTTTGTGTCTGTTGTGCCTGCCAGGAATAACAGATTTCGCAGACGGAGCTGTGATTCGCGGAATGATCAGAAACTGAGGTTAAAAGGCCAATAGTCATGGAGAGTCGTCCGTTACAGGGAAATTAGTAGTGTGTGGTAATTCCGCCGTTAGCAACTGTGTACAGTTTCAGCCATCCGCCACCTGCAGCGCTAGTTGTAGGTAAACACAAATGGAGACTCGTTTTGAATACAGGGCTCGTGAAGTAATCCGCTAAGTTATTCGATTTCTGAGGGCGAAACATGCAACCGCGACGGAAATTTACCGGCAGCTGGTTGTGGTTTACTGAGAGACTTCAGCATGTTGCAGGATGGTGCAGAAAATGCGACCTCATATCGCCCAGTATACCACGACGATGCCAAAGCGGTTTCTCTGGGACGTCATGGAGACCATGTCGAAAAATAACCTGTACTATCAGTTGGCTGTATTGGTTGTATGAAATAAAAAGTACACGTTTCATGGCTGGCTTTGTAAGCTTGGTTTCTGATCACCCCTCGTACTTATGCGCCATCACATTGGAAGGATAACAGAGTCTTCTTCAGAGTGGAAGAACGGAAGGAGAGATTCTCGCCTGGCGCAGCTGCAGCGAATGTTCATCGCTCCGTCTCGATAGTACGAGACCTGGGCGATTGAGGCGGGCTTGGCAGTTCACCACATCATAGCAAGCGGGGCCGGCAGCAACAGACGACAAGTGACGACACCGCGGGGCTGTTCTGGTTTCCGAGGGTCGTGTGACCCCGTTATCAGCTTACAGCGGTGATGAGAACTTATGCAATTAGTTTCACCTAGTAGACAAACCCTGAGAAGTCTCAAATCGCTCTGACTGTTTCAAAAATCAAATGCACTGGCAGACTGTCATAATTCAAATGTCAGTAAAATACTTTTTATGATATCTTAAAATTAACCATTCTCAAATTATATATTTTTTTTATTAAAGTGTACACTCACTTTTTATCGACCTATTAAGTCCCGTATTGAGTAATGTGACTTGCTTATGACACGTGATTATTAATATTTTTCAATTTTGATTTGTTTTTGATGATGGTAACTGTATGGTACAGAAGTATCTTCCCTCAAATAAGGAACAGTTCAGGTTTCACGGCTTTTTTACGGTGAGTTCATTAAAACCGGAAATATGATTGTTGCCTAGGGACAGGCAGAAACGTGTCATGGCCTTCCTATACAGCAAACGTAGATGACACTTTAGGCTCATAGCACGAAACCATAGAGAACCAAAATTTGAACTTATTAATTTTTAGTATATGATTGTTAATATCGAACTCAAATGTGTTCCAAAATGTTCAGCTAACTAAATAACAAGTTATACTATAAAAACACTGATTTTATTCCATGTTAGTAGTGTTTGAGTAACAATTTTTTTTTAACTGCTTTACGTCTCTTTTTAACATCGAGGTCTTTAGAGACGGGAAAGGATGGGGGGCAAGGATGGGGGCAAGGAATGGGAAGGAATTCGGCCATGGCCTTTTGAAGGAAGCATCCCGGCATTTGCCTGGAGTGATTTGGGGGAAACCATGGAAAACCCAAATCTGGATGCCCGGACGGGGATTCGAACCGCCGTCCTCCCGAATGCGAGGCGACAACGCTAACTGTTACACCGCGCCGCTCGGTTTGAGTAACAAATTTGTTATAACGTACTCTAAGATAGTTATTGGATTATTTCGTCATTTGATACATTATCGTAAAATAAATAACGTAATAACTTTACCAAATGTCGTAACAAACTGGTATCCGTTGAAGGTAAGTAGTAAGAAGACCTGTTTTCTGGCCAGAAACCGGGAAAACCCATGAGTCACGAGGTGGTGGGCGGGCACCTCCCTCCCCTCCCTCTCCGGCGGGCTTTTGAATAAGCCAATCAGCGTTCACGTCACAAGATGGCGGTCGTTAGTTCATTTGGTGGCCGCTAGGGGGGCAGCACCGGCCACGTTTGCGCAAACGATAGTTCCTTGACCGCCCGCCCAGATGGAAGCACAAACCTCAATCTGCGCAGACATTCCATGGCTCGCGTAACCTGAATCTGAGTATTCTGTGGAGCTTAGTCGGACGCACAACCCCGCAGGCGACAACGGTTGTTGCTATTCCCAGCGCGCGCCACAGATGAAGCGTCGGGTCCCGTTATACGCAATTCCTGGGGTGCGTACTGCAACTCGGCGTGGGTGACGCGTTGGTTCCCGTTAGGCAATGTACACGTCTTTCAAGAATATTTTCGTCTGAACATGCAGCTATTTCGAGCGTGATTTTCCGGCCGTGGAATGTGCGCGTCATGTTATTCACTGCTAGCTGGTACAAATGATAGATCCCTCAACAATCGTTATTACCAAACCTATAATTTTATTCCTAGGGACCTTCGAGGAGCTCAGGTCTTATTGATATTTCGAATCATTATAATTCGTTAATTATTTAGTTACCATAAAATTAGCTTCTAAAACATATTGTTGCCTTCTGCAAACAGTATTATTGGTTCAAATAACAAGTCCTGTTCGTTGTACATTATGTAAGGTCATTTATTTGTAGCTGACATTTTTTTTATACCCACCACAAGTTGTCTTATTACCCCAACACGCCTTTTGTGATATGTCAGTTTAAACGCTGTTCTCTTTTTATTTCTAGTATTTCATACTCGTAAAAAAATACTATACTAATCCATCATACTCAAGGAATATAAAAAAATTGTTGGGTAGGGGATTCGTTAAATAAAAAACATAATTTCTTGATAAATGTTACAGATTTATTGAAATTTTAAAATACATTTTATTGCAATATAATACATCATTCAATACTTATGATTCCATGTGTGTCATAGGCCTCTCTTCCATTCACATCCTGCCCCCCCCCCCCCTTCTTTACCTGAGTCTTCACTTAATATCCATTTATTGCATTACACGTTATGAAATTCCATGCCAAAGCATGTATACCTTTTAAACGTTGCTAATGTTTATGTGGGTGACACATACTCTCTGTCACACTTTGCTGTGAATAACATAGACAAGCAACTTACGGGTGTATCTCAAACTCGAATGTCACGAGGGAAGAAAGAATTCGTATAAACATCAAATCTCGACAGTGGCTCAGTGGTTAAGGCGTCTGACTGGAGATAGAAAGGTCTTCGGTTAAAATCCCTGTCTGGGAGGTGATTTCATAAGCCCTTAACCCTTACCTCTGGTACAGAACGCTTCTGTGGCTCGGATTCCACGTTAAACTGTAGGTCTCTTCTAAGGATAACAACTATATGGTTGTGTACACTTTCAAAAGCAAAGATTCAAAACAGACGAAGGCCTAACGTGACCTAAACGAGCATTCATACTGCATTGAGGGGGAGGAGCAAACAGTCAGCCAGTCGGTTGAACAATTTTAATATCACAATCGTCTCTTGTCTCTGAGCTCAACATATATATTTTTTTTTTAACAGTTTAACGTCCCTTTTTAACAACGTGGTCTTTAGAGACGGGAAAGGATGGGGGCAAGGAATGGGAAGGAATTCGGCCATGGCCTTTTGAAGGAAGCATCCCGGCATTCACCTGGAGTGATTTGGGGAAACCTTGGAAAACCCAAATCTGGATGCCCCGACGGGGATTCGAACCGCCGTCCTCCCGAATGCGAGGCCAGAACGCTATCCGTTACACCACCACGCTCGGTCTCAACATATTGCTCTATACATAAAAAAAAAACACACCCGCACTCATTAAGGGATAAGTTTTAGGAAGGATTTGGGTAGGTATAAGGCAAATGGATGTAGCTATGGGCACTGTAGGGGAAACACGAGTGGTAATTGTAAATAATATATAGCAAACAGTGAGAATACCTTGATGAGGATATATACACACTTTTTCTATAGTATCATTATCCCTGGAACCAGAAAAAATCCATCAGTTACAGCTACCAGGTACCACACTGTTCACATTAGTATCGCCTCGCCTCTCACACACATGAGCCATCTTTGCCATCTCGTAGCATGTGCACAAGCATGAAACTGTTCACATCAGCATCATCTCATATCACCCACATAACAACAAGCCATCTAGTAACATGTGCCCCTAGTACCCACAAAGGCATGAGTAGATTCAAGAGCATTTCTTAACACAGGCTGCAATGTCGTACTGTGGATCCTCACTCACAGCTACATAACTCACAACACACACACTGACACACACATTAGTGGAGGAGATGAACCGCACATCCTACATCCAGACAAACGAGTTAAAGGAAGGTCTGACCATATTTACGCATACATACGCAGAGAGAGACGTACACAGGAAGACGCACACACACACACACACACACACACACACACACACACACACACACATTAGTGGAGGAGATGAACCGCACATCCTACATCCAGACAAACGAGTTAAAGGAAGGTCTGACCATATTTACGCATACATACGCTGAGAGAGACATACACAGGAAGACGCGCACACACACACACACACACACACACACACACACACACACACACACACACACACACACATACACATTAGTGGAGGAGATGAACCGCACATCCTACATCCAGACAAACGAGTTAAAGGAAGGTCTGACCATATTTACGCATACATACGCAGAGAGAGACATACACAGGAAGACGCACACACACACACACACACACACACACACACACACACACACACACACACACACACACACACATACACATTAGTGGAGGAGATGAACCGCACATCCTACATCCAGACAAACGAGTTAAAGGAAGGTCTGACCATATTTACGCATACATACGCAGAGAGAGACATACACAGAAGACGCACACACACACACACACACACACATACATTAGTGGAGGAGATGAACCGCACATCCTACATCCAGACAAACGAGTTAAAGGAAGGTCTGACCATATTTACGCATACATACTCAGAGACACACACACACACACACATTAGTGGAGGAGATGAACCGCACATCCTACATCCAGACAAACGAGTTAAAGGAAGGTCTGACCATATTTACGCATACATACGCAGAGAGAGACATACACTGAAAGACGCACACACACACACACACACACACATTAGTGGTGGAAATTACTACACACACTACACGCAGACAGACGAGTGAAAGAAAGATATCACCATATTTACACTCTAGCTGCCGTCCCTCGCAAACAGCATTTCAATTCCAAAAACTGTGGACTTCACATTAACAATGGAACCAGAAAAAGCCATCGGTAACAGCTACCCCGCAGGTACCAAACTGATTACATTAGCATCGCCTCGCCTCTCACTCAACTCAGCCAACTTAACCATCTAGTAGCAAGTGCACAAGTACGAAACTGTTCACATCAGCATCATCTCATATCACCCACATAGCCACAAGCCATCCAGTAACATGTGACCCTAGTACCATAAAGGCATGAGTAGATTCAAGAGCCTTTCTTAACACAGGCGGCAATGTCGTACTTTTGATGCTCACTCACAGCTGCATACGTCACAAAACACACATTAGTGGTGGAAATGAACTACACACACTACACTCAGACTGGCGAGTGAAAGAAAGGAATCACCATATTTACACTCTAGCTGCCTTCCCGTGCACACCGCATTTCAAGTCCAAAAACTGTGGATCCCACATTACACCACTACATACAAGCAAGGTCTGACTGTGGTTTTGTAACACAAGTTCTTCCTTCTCTGGTACATCCAATCATCACGATTTTTGCCCCGAAGGACATATAGTGAACAACCTGATAAAAACAGTTCGTACCCCAAAAATAACGGCAGCAAACTGTAAACAGAACAGTGAAATGGAAGAGTGCTTGGATTCCTGAAATCACTCCAGACGAATGCAGGGAAAGAGACCTTCAAAAGTCCATGGCCGAATTCCTCACCGTTCCTTGCCATACATCCTTTCTCACCTCTAATGACAATGACATCGACGAGCCCGAAAAAAAGCCTGATACGCTGGAAATACTAGAATTTTGGATGGTCGTTGAAATTTGTCTGTGTAACGACAGCACTGTGCCAGTAATAATACACGGTAGACTGGGATGTTAAGATAGCCGCGACAAACACCTAATTTTAAAAATTCATTCACATACAAAGGTATGGGAAAAAAACACATCACACACGATAAAGTTACCATAATGCACTAACTGATAGTTTCATGGTCATCAAACAGACATCATAACCCACATTTTTCATAGTATCCCTACACACTGAAAGTTCCAAAACG
>JARYHS010008074.1:361367213-361507571 GCA_031002005.1 Vandiemenella viatica | reverse complement strand
TACAGTTCTTCGGAGCGTCATTGACGGTTTTCATTAACCCTACACTCAGACACACATCTAATTGATTTTTCTCAAATCTCGAAAATTTCTACGTTATGTACCTTCTTCTCAGGAATGGAATGTTAAATTAACTTGAAATTTTGCACAATTACAAAAACTTATAAATCACGATCTGTAAAGCAAAATGAAAATAATCGAAGCAATAGCTGGGGAGTTGTAATGTAATAAGTATCCGAAATATTTGCTAAAAATAGTTATATAATTTCCAATTTATTAAATCTAAACCAGTTTCTTACCAAAAATAAGTTTGCTTCACGAGTTGTATCATTAACGTTAGATTACACCATACAAATTTTATTAAATTATCTATAGTAACATCAGAAAAAAGGTATCAAAATAACTAGGAGTCTGTTTTTTAATTTTTTTTGCTTGTTTAAATGTAAATATTAATGAAAATATACTATATATTTTAATGATAGACCCTATTAATTAGACACTAAAAGAGACAATCCGACGACTGTGGTTATATTCTGTATAAACGTCTATGCGACGAGTCGCAACGTGTGTGTGGCAATAAGACTGTCGTTGCGGCGGTTGGACCGACAGTCTTTGCGACCGTCGTAACGTGTATGGCGTGCTTGACGTGCCGCCTGAGTGCGGTACACGCCTTGCACGCCCGCTTACGGCGGCCCTGTGTGTATGTACCGCTCATTCTGCAATGCGACTTTCTTGTTTCCTCTCCGCCAATGCAAGAGCTATCAGAGAACGCGAAACTTCAGAGATTTGAATGCATCAAGTGCTCATCCAAAAATTAACCATACAAGAATCAGGATCACTACAGATTTCTTGTAGCAAATTTCAGATTATTTTCTAGAGCGAAATGATTAAAAGTTTAATCGTTCCATAATTGTGATACCATCAGGACAGAACACGGAGGCAGTGGAAACACATTCCTCCTGCGAATTCTGTGAAACCGAGGTGGCTGGCCGTATATTTAACAAAAGGACGGTCACGCCAAGCAATGGTTTGTAATGGTTAGAAAGCAGATTCTTGGAGAGGTGAAAGCACGTATGGTTGCCTAGACAAGTCAAAAAAGACTTTGTGGAATGGAGCCGCAGATTTATTAGGATGTGCAACCGGCATTCGTGGCGAGGCTTCTGAAGAAGAAGCGACGAAACGTTGCGAACGTATTCTAGTCGGGACGCCCCGCCTCGGTGACTTGGGTCGCCGCGCGGTGCGTAAATAAGTCTGTGATAGGTTTTTTTGGATGGTGAAGTCATGTTCCTGTGTTGTTTCGCTTGAGGAATTATGTGCAGTAGGTCAACAGATGCAGCTGTGGTGCTGAATGGCTTCAAAGAACGGTAAATATTGTTGAGAAACATTTGAAACTGCACTGCACTTCAGTTTTAATCGACCCTAAGACGGCTCGGCAGGGTAACCTGCATGATTAAAGAGTTCCTCAGTGCTCAAATAAGCTTTTTTTTTTTTTAATGGTAGCTGAGACGGCACGCTCCACGAGTAAACATCATGTATGTTAAATTTAAAGTCCAATCATGAATGTATTTTTTTTTTAAAATCATAACTTCAAGTTGTCATTTTGTTTAGTAAACAGTAAATCGTTAAACATTAAATATTTTGATTTTTGAAAATGCAAAAATATCCCCTCAAGATTATTGATTTTAAAATATTAAATAACTTTTCGCCAGTTTTTTCTCCGTTTTTTTTTTTATTAATTGTTTCAAGAATCATCAGAGCAGCGTCTTTCCAGGTTTTGAGACTTAATTTCACTACTTTATACGCAGTCACTCACTACTGGTGATGTAACAGTCACACAAAAATCCTCTTTTATCGTCATTCTAAATACATAACCAGAGATTCCATAGAAAGTGTCTCGATGATGAAGTTTGTAAGACATTAAATTGAGTGCTTAGGAGTTACAATTCTAGCTTCAACTTCAAGTATTCATTGTGGACCGATAGATGTGAGTATGTAGTACCGTGTCGAAAATCTGAGAACTTCTTGTCTGCCAAAATTGTAATAAATAATACTTTCATTCTACAGTTCGTCACAAATTTTACGTTCATTATCCTCTTAAAATGTTTTCTCGTAATTCTAGGAACCGTATCTTTATGAAAAACATTTTTTTTTTCTGGCAAACGAAAAGCCGAAAGTAATAGAGAGTGTTACTACATCACCAATCAAATACATTTACTGCGATTCAACTTACATTCCTGCCACCCTACATAGTAAAAGTGAGAGATTGTACGTATCGAATAGTTTCTGGGGATGAAGGACTTGCTCCACTAAATTTTGAGGAGACAGGTTTTTCGCAGAGAAGATCACTGGATGTCAACTTTACTTTTCTCTCCGCTATTTCCCCATCGCTGAAGATTCTTAGCAATTATGTTTGACATTCCGCGCAGCTGCCGAATGACTGAAAGATTGTCCACAGCCTGAACGTGGTTGATCCTAGCAGTAATTTGCACACAACAGTTACCAACAAACAGTATATTTTACGCGTTAGCCAACAATCAGAAAATTCGCTGGTATTGTTTCCAGTGTTTTGTTGTTGAAAAATCAGATTCTTGATGGGCAGACAGCGTTGAATGAACTGAATTGCCATGGAGCGCATGCACCGGTGGCAATTTCCGTAGCCTTCTACATATTTATCCGCTTCTTATTTTTTTAGTATTATTATCTTAAATACTTTCGGTATAAAATTCCGTCACCCATCTTCTTTTATCATCTCCGGTGGTAATTTGTTCCAATCCCTGACACACTACACACAAAATAAAATACTCACATCCCCCTATCCATGAAATCGGATGTGATTCTAGCTTGTGCTCACGGTCATCATTCTCCTGATTCTTCGGCCAAAATCCCTTCAAGCTTCATCACCAACATATGCCTTGTACACTCCCAGCATTCTCTGCACACTGCTCCTGTCTGACCAATGACTTCCAATCCAGCTCTTTTATCATATCAATCATTGACTCGGTCCTGCGGTAAATTCTACAAACAAATCTAGGTGCTTTCCTTTGCAAACCCTTCAACCCCTGCATTTGATACTTAAAATTCTGGTCAGTTGTGTGGCTAATGTTTTGTAACGCAATTCCATCGCTTCTCTGGTACTATCCTCTCATTACCCTCTCCAGTAAATGAAAAATTCTGTAACCTTTTCCTACCACCTGCCGAATGTGTTCTGCTTAGATGAGTTGATTATGAAACTTTATGACAAGGCTATTTACACTTTTAAGACTTCAACAAGCAATTCTGACCGCAGCCTATAATCATAAACAGCTTTCTGACAGTTTCTTCGTCCTCTATCCCTAATGAACTTCGTTCTTTCAATAAATAAGTGAAATCTTTAACTCTCTTGTGACATTCATTAGAAATGTATTGTGGATCACAGCGAAGGGCTTGGTTCTCTCATAGTTGATGCAGCTGAGGCCTCTGGAGTGCAGCTGCCTGAAGCGTGCTGCTCCTCGTGTGTTGTTTGTGTGCGAGCCGAGGACGAGCCGGCGGCAGCCCGGCTCCTCAAATATTTGCGGAGTGGGCAGCGCGGGACGCGTTGCGGTGTCTCGCCGCCGCGTTAGCCCGCGGCCACGTTTCAAATGCAAATTGGCTGCTGCACTACACTGCCGACACGCGTCCCTGCTGCAGGTACACGACTCAGGCCAACAGGAGTTCCACGAGGCCACTGACGTCGCTACCAGCCCAACAGCCAACGACGCTAGAATTTCATTGCGAAACTAGCAATCCCAGCCGCAATATTTCATAGTTTTTTTTTTTTTTTTTTAAATAATGCTGTTAAATCCCTGGATGCTTTCACTGCTCATCAATTTTTTTTTTATTTTTACAGTTTTGCTTGGCTTTACGCCTCTTCGACGGCGCGGTCATTAGAGGCGGGATGGGTTTGGGGCAAGGAATGGGAAGGAATTCGGCCATGGTCTTTTTGAAGGAAGGATCCCGGCATTCGCCTGGAGTGATTTGGGAAAACCATGAAAACCCCAAATCTGGATGCCCAGACGAGGATTCGAACCCGCGTCCTCCCGAAAGCGAGGCCAGAACATTAACCGTTCACCCACCACTTTCGGTCTGCTCATCAAAACCCTGTCCTCAATTCTGTCATCTCATTACCATCTGCAAAACCGTAACATCACCACTGCAGTCACGATACTCATCACGGTTACCAGTTTGTTGCAGATTGTCGGCGATAATACAAGTATATTATCAACTGCTTTTGGTGTCTGTCGGAAGAAAGAGTAATCATTATCTATAAGTTGTTCTTTGTTTATTTGTTTTTCTCAAAATGATGACGGACTGGACACTGATTATGAATGATTCTCACTGTCTGTACTTGATACAATAAAATCAGAGCGTTTATAGCACATTAGCCTTCTTTAACGATATTGGAATAATGCATCATTACAACTACACTTTATTGTGTTCATTTGAAGGAAATACATTCTTCACATAATCACTCATTTATTTTTGATAATTTCTGAAACAATAAAATCTTTACTTCCTGAGCTTAAAATTCCAATCTTAGTGATGTACGCATTCACAGAACATGAGCTCTCAGTTCAGGAAATTGGAAAAAAGATTTTCGGACAAGGTAGCGACAGCTCTGCAAATTATGCTAAAAATGCTCCTACAGTCAGTTATAAATTTACAGCTAACAGACGGCTGAGATAATCGACTGCAGCTCGATAAACCACCTTGTTAAAGACACGTTGCTTTGTCTGAATACTGGCTGACATTTTGAAAGCATACACGTATAAAAAATCAACATCATTTACTGTAATTTCGAAGTGCCTTTGTGCATTATCTACAATTACATGTAAAATTCCTCAAATACCTGTTTGTCCTATACAAAGGAGGTCTGAAAGTAACTTAGAATTATTACTACATTAGAAAACTAATATACACACCGGACTTTTTCGTAAATGCAAACGACCTTTAGAAAACGTTTACAAAATTAGATTCGACAAGCTTTAAATTAACATTAGATAAAGGCGATCGGAGAAAGGCTGTTAGCGTTACTTTTTTTCCTGTGCGGCGAATCTGGTGTTAATTCCGTGCCTCTTTTTATTTGACAACCGTCGTGTTTGTTTAAGCGGCTGGCAAAGTTGCGGAAGTGCCTTGTGTACATACGCCAGAGCTCTCCTCGACAACTTGAAGGGAAACATAAATCCGAGCCCCTCCCAACTCTGCGATGAATATTAAAAAGTTTATTTTCCGTAGAGAACCGCAGAAGATATACAGCCTGGTACTTATTGAAAACGCCCTGAGTTCGCAGGAAACTGGTTAGCGGGAAGTTCCGCAACAGTTACTGCCCAGCTTACGGACTGTTTTACGGCCGTTGGAATAGCAGCGACTGCATAACCCAGGCGGCGGGAAAACAAGATGGCGGCAAAGTGCACCTGTTGCGTACTATCTGGCCGTCATAGGTCGGGCATTATTAAATATATACTGGTAAAAGACTAGCCGTGTCCGAAACGCCAACGCAGCACAAAAAAACGGTTTCAACTATCGGGTCGCTATTTCCTCGTAAACAGATAACAGCGCCTTTGGCGACAGCGAATGGAACTTATAGGTGGGGGTTATAAATTTTGAATCTTCCTCTACCCCATAGGTTCCCAAACTGGGGGGGGGGGGGAGGCGAAGACTCGTCACGGGAAGTTCGGGCTCGTGTGGACGATAGTACTTCGCCGCCTCTTAGAGTTGAAAACTTTTACTCTAACACCTCATACTTAGTGAGTTTCCCCTTACATCTCATTGTTAGTACTGAGAAATATGCAATTACCTTATTAATAATAAAATTTTGGCCAGAGTGGGGGGTTGGGCGGGGAGAGCGTGGGAAGAATTCATTTGACGGAAGGAGGGCGTGATACGAAAACTGTTGGGAACCCCTATTATATCCAGTGAAATGTGATATTTATTCTATTGTCTGTGAGAAATGAAAATTCAAATCTCCTCCTTCTCTTTCAATAAAGCTGTATTTCAGAAAATACGTGGAAGGCGTACGCCCGCCAAAACAAACACGCAAAAATATATAGACACAAGTGTATATCTTATTATAGCTCTTGTGGTGTAAATTAGTGATGTAAAGGAAGTGTCATAACGGAAGTAGAAACGGAAACAGATTTCAGAAGTAAATGTTAACGGAAACGGAAACAGAAGTGGACGTATAAGAGTAAACACTAAGAAGAAAAAGTACAAATTTTAACAAGTATCTTTAAGTTATCCAATTTCAATAAACTTTACACACGTATACTTTTTTAAAAAAAAAAAAAAAAAAAAAAAAAAAAAAAAAAAAAAAAAAAAAAAAAAAAACACTGACTACATTTCGTTTAGAATAGCCTAATTCTTCTTTCCCTTTATCCCTCTTAATTTTTTGCCAATGTTCTGTATACAAAGCCACATTTTCGTCCGATTTCAATGGAACTTTGCAAATATACACATTAATAAAGGGGATAATACTGTCTTCATTTGGTTTGCAAAATCCCAACCCCTCTTCCCCTTTACCCCTCCCCCTCTTAATTTCGCATGATATTTATACAAACCAAGAGTTTTTATCCAATTTCGATGGAATATTGCACGCCAGAAAAATACTGCGTACATTTGGTTTACAAAAACCCAACCTCCCTCTCCCTTTTACCACTTAATTTTTGACAATGTTCTGTATAAAAATCCACAGCTTTTATCTGATTGTGATGGATTATTGTATATGTAGACTTTAAAACAAAGAGGAATACTTTCTACATTTTGTTTACAAAAACCCAACCCCTCTCCACACTTACCGCATTTAAGTTTTACAATTTTTTTTTCTTTACAGTGCTACAGTTTTTATTAGATTTCGCCTGAACTTCGCCCACGTATTACATTTTAAACCATTAAGTTTTATGCAAATATTTTGAAAATGGTAGGGAAATAGGCCTCTGTTGATAGTGATATTCTGAGCGCCCATAACATTACCTATTAAATGACGCTGGACTAATTTCGATCGGACAATGTCTACCAAGTAATTCGAACTTGAAATAAAAGAAATAAAAAAAAGTTTTGTGGCGACATATCTACAGTTTTCATACGATTTCGACTGATCTTTGCAAACATATTCATTAAAATAAGTGAAAATAATGTTTACAATTAGTTTAAAAAACTGTAACCTCTCTCCTCGTTCTCCCTCTTAAGACAAATTTCCGCGTGTAATTTTTGCGTGCTTTGCATGTATCTCAAAATCTGTCAAAGTAGATGGTGATACGAGAACGTTTATTACAATCCAATGAAAGGGAATAAAACATCAGATCTTTAATTTCCAGCCCACGAGCAGCGCTGGATATTCTTTTGCAGAAGATAGAAAGACCAAAAATATTGTTTATCCCAAAGCGCTGGAATAAACTTTTCAAATTTAATTTATGCACAAAAATAATTGTCTTTCATTTATTTTGTTCAAGTAGATGTGTCTGCTTTACATATCTGTACCCACGTAGAAAGTAAGATAGGAGTTTGCAACGGATGCTGGGCAAAACTAAAACTAGTATTTTATAAAACATAGTTTGGCCACATTTACGCCTTACAAACTTTTCCGTTGGTCCTTGTATAAATGGACAGGTCCTCTAAATAATTGTTCACTGGCTAAGCTGTTGGGGATGAGGAGGGGAAGGTGAAAAATATCGGTGCAGTATTGGCTAAAGATGATGGTATCTTTGTGCATTTTATTTCCACCACATAAGGGTATTCTCATGTAGAAGTAACAGCTTATCATTTTTGTACTCCTGAAGGTGTGATTGTAACTTCAAAAGTTGATTGTCACTATCGTCTGTTGTACTTGATAGTTGCTGGTCTTCATTCACGTTTAACATAGATTCCAACATTTGTAATGATAATCACACTTCCGATTAATTTCCATTATAAAAGTTGTGGAAGCAGAAGCAGAAACGGACGTGGAAAAGTGTGTAGAACTTCCGCAGTTGCAGAAGCAGAAGCAGAGGTCTGTTGCATCACACAGACGTCATAGTCAGTTCTAAATGGTGAGTTAGTTCTCTATAGTAACAATAAATGTTACTAGAGGCACAAGTGAAACATTTTAAACTCAAGCAACTGTTGATCAAGAGCGGTGTAATGGCATGAAACTGACAAAGTAAATTGCATTTTTATGTTCGCCAAGCGTTTATTAATACTTTTCTCTTGTGATGGCGAAAAAGAATAAGAAGGGAAAAATCCATATGAGAGATGCTGTAATGACAGTCTCTTTAACTGAAACGCCTAGCGAGAACATTTTCCATGACTGAGTTCCTGCTGTAAGACAGTGTATACGGTAGCGACAGTATTGTCGGGAACGTGCTGTCAGGGATGTAATGCCTCTTGCAGCCGGCACGCATACTGTTCAGATGCCCTGGTTATGCCGTCACCGCGGTCTTCGGGCCGTGGGACGAACGAGGTTCAAGGAGGCGATGTGGCTGGTGAAGAGGTACCCCCTGCCATGGTATGTACTAAAACACAGTGACAGGAGTCAAAGACTCAAAGTGCCTGGCTTAGGAACACCGGCTGCGAATCAATTACGGATTCGGTGCCACTTACCGCCCGCATGCACTAATTGCCCTACGTCAGTAAGACTGATGCTGTGGAGAAGGAGGGACTTGTCTCCTTCCGGCAGAAAGACCTTGGTTGCAGAGAGGTGACGGGTAAGCCGGCGTGATCTGATGACGGCGGTGGTCACTTCTGGTTCTCGCATGTTGCTGCTGCTGGGCTCAGTGATCGGTGATCAAGGAATTGGTACCCCTCACCGCCAGTGTGTATTATTTACGGTGCCTGAAGTCAATGTGCCTGGAGTCAAAGTGCCTAGACTGGGAGCGAAGCAGTCAGATGTTTGGTGCCCCGTACCGCCGCCATGTACTCACTGCTAACGCCGCTTGGCATTAAGGCCGATGGCGCGGAGAAGGAGGGACTTGTCTGCTGCGTCCGGCAGTAGGACATTGGGTGCAGAGGGGTGACGCGACTCTGCTGGGGGGCGACGTACGGCACTGGTAAGACAACGTGCGTCGTTGAAGGTGGTAGTCATATCGTGGGTGACCGTCCACGACATTAAGTCTCCGGCATGTCGGTGTGGCTGTCACTACGGTGATCAAGTGATTTGGTGCCCCTTGCCGCCGGTGTGTACCAGTCTCTTCGCTAGTATAGTAGATCCTCTATATAAGTGAGGATTGGTAACGCATGAATCCGAACATCTGACCCGGGTGCGGCAGCGACACCTTTTGAATGTTGTGGCGGTCTTCGGGCTGTTGCGCTACGGTAGTTCTCTTTGAAGCTTGGACGAGGTGCGGGAACCTGTACTCGCACAGTGATGCCCGGTGTGTCGGTTTGTTGGGGGGGGGGGGGGCGTGCATTAGGAAAGTGCACTGTAGTGCCGGAACCTGTGCTCATCAATGATGCTTTACTCTATCGGTTGGAGGCGGGGAAACGTGCTTCCGCCTTGTCACCGTTTCGGGATGGATGGGGTCGGGCACGCGCCGGCCTAACAGAGAGGTTCTAGCCACGCGGCCAGGTTTTCGAGGGTCTTCGCCTAGTCCGTGACGGGCGCTGCATCCGCGCCGCTCCCCGTGAGCACCATTAATGGGTGGCGAAACGCACCTAACTTCACCACCCTCGCTGTAAGGGCGGGTAACTTCAGACGGCCTAATCTCATGGCGTGGGCGGCTGCTAGTTTGCACGGTACACTTACGGCTGGGTTAGGTATTTTTATGAATGCAAGCGCGGGTATAACTGTAGCCCCACCAGATACGTAAGGTCATCAAAGGAACAGCGAAGCATATATCCAGTATGCTACCTCAAGCAGCAGTTAAATACAGTTAGTTTTTATCTGCCACTCTATCAAGGAACAGTTATGACTTCAAATTACATTTGCTAGTTGTTTGTCAAATTAGTGTCAATTTGACAAAAGATTGGCGACGTCATCTATGGCAATGTATTACAAGTAAAGCACAATATGGAAAATCTGAACTCCGTTTAGCTCTTACAACTTGCATTAACTCGTAATAGGAGACTTCCCAACGGTCAGTATCTTATCTAACTTGTTAATCAAATTTTATGATAACTTCATACTTAGCACTGTCGTATTTGTAAAAATAGGGATCTGAGTTCCAAAATAGTGTAAACCACATTCAGAGAAAATTTCAGAGGCACAATAATATGCATGCGTTCCAGCAAAGTAACGTGAAGCTGCAAGAACGAAACATATCACACAGTCAAGAGAATTGTAAATCCCAACACATTCCTGATTACAAGCTGATGGATTTTTGCAACCACGCATTGCAAATATATAGATATACCGTGAAATGACTACAATGCGTTATGATGCATTCTGGTCCGCTCACCTTAATCGATGAAAATATTCAGTACATCAGTGCTATTAAATTGGTTATCTATATTACTGCATTAAATCTAAAATACTCATATTAATTTTGTTTCGTCTCCTGAAAAGTAAAAATATTGAAACATGCTAGTATAAAGTTGTATCAAATATAATGTAACACTGAAAATTAGTAATGTAAAGGATACACTTAAAGTATGTTATTGTGCATTATCTAAACAACAGGAATAAGATCGATAAAACACTGCTTGCTGTTATCAAGCAATTTGTCGATTTCGCAGGATCGTCTATAACAGCTGAAATGTGAGTGTCTTGGATAGCTGAAAGGTTCAGCCACGTGGCTTTGGTTGCGGTCGATAAGCGTGCCGGTTCGACCACCTCTCAAGTCGATATGTATGTGACACCACAGTGACAAGTGATACCGTCATTTTTTGTTCGCTTAACGATATGTTTCGCTGCATGTGGAGGTAATTTATACGCTTGTCTGATGCAATCCGAGCGGTGTGGGTTTTTGTTTCATTTTTCTCCCTTCACATGTCAGACTTACGCAGCTGCCTTGTCATTTTTACGCCACTTGTTGTCGATTGCTTCTGTCACCACCTGTTTCCATAATTACAATTCCTGATTAATGTCTAGGATAACTTCAGTTTCCATCTCTACAATACAAAAAAGGATAATCACTATCAGAAAAATAATGATTGGTCTATACGTGGGAGTATTATTATGTTAATAATACCCTGTTAACACATGTCACAAATTTGTATTATAACTTCGATGACAGTACCCTGCCAAGCCAGTTTAAATAACAAGCATATCTTCATATTCTAGCCACGTGAAAGTGTGTTTGAAATGCCAATCTGTTCATTTAAATTCATTTTCCACGGTTTACTGATGTCATTACAAAATACAATGGAGAAAAACAGTGCAAAAAGTTTATTTTGACTGATGGTCCAACATACGATTCAGAAAGAATTTAGTATAACATTATACCGTACAGTGCTTTATGGAAGTTTTGGTGGGACTTCGGGTCTCCAAGAAAAGAGGACATTTGGAGCACTTGAAATGTTGTGTTATTGAAAGACGATGTAAATTAAGATAGCAGATAAAGTATGAAATGAACATGGCTTGAAAATGATGGGTGAGAATGAAGTTAGTGGAAGAAATATATGAAAAAGATACGGGAAAGTGGGTCATATGTTAAGACAAAAGTAAGCGGTTAATTTAGAGAGTACAGCTGAAGGTAACAAATGTAGACGAAGGAAGGGATAGTAATATATGAAAAACATAAATAAATACGCAGGTCGTATTGGATTTATTGAAACGAAGATATTTGTTCAAGATATTGGGAGATGGATGGTTGAAACAAACTAGTTGAGACGCTGATGACAAAAAATACCATTACGCCTTTAGTAAGTATTCAAATATTTTTCCAACCGTCTCTAAATAATAGTCGTATAGAGGAATATAGAGCTAATGAAACACAGCAAAAGTTTCAGAAGGTGATAGACGTATAATGAAGGTGTATTATATTGAGTTAATACATTTCCTGGTATGTGTATAAAAGCTCTAACTTGATATCAGATGCGTTATTTAGTAATTTATAATTCAAGAAAGGCAACATTTTATTAAAATAAATCCAGAAGTGGTACAAGATCAGAGAGCAGTTGCAGTTGAATAAAGGGAAAATATCGATGGATGCAGCTAAAATTTCTTTTCTGACAAAAATCATAAACTCTGTGCTATTTGATAGCCTTGGACTTTCAGTTTCCCTTGTCTTTACATCTATTTTTTTTATGTGTAATATCAGTAATGATGAAGACATATGCTTTCTAGCAATCGTCAGACTGCGTCATCTGATTTTTAAAGAACTTTTTTTTTTTTTGTTGTCGTCAGTCTTTAGACTGGTTTGATGCAATCCTCCATCCTTTCCTATCCTGTGCCAACCTCTTCATTTCTAAATACCACTTAAACCCACATCCTCAATTATCTGCTTCATATATTCTAATCTCTATCTACCTCTACAGTTCTTACCTTCGACTGTTCCCTCCACTAACAAATTAACCAATCCAGCATGTCTCAAAATATGACCTACCAGCCTGTCTCTTCTTCCTGTAAGCTTCTTCCATAAACTTCTTTTCTCACCCATCATTTCCAAAACTTGTTATTTCTTACTTTTTCTGTCCACTTAATTTTCAGCATTCTTCTGTAGCACCACATTTCAAATGCTTCAATGTTTCTTTCTTTCCGGTATTCCTAAAGTCCATGTTTCACTACCGTAAAGTGCTGTGCTCCACACATAGAGTTTTAAAAAGTTCTTTCTAGATCAATATTTAAAACTAAAAGGTTTCTCTTTTTCATGAAGGCTCTTTTTGCTAGTGCTATTCTGCTTTTAACAAAAACAAACTTTAATTTAATGAGAGAAATAAGCGGATCTAACATATTTCATACATGTACCACTCAAATATGCATCTGAGGTAACTCCAACCGACTTAATAAAAACGAATACATGCATTGTGCTTTTTTTTTTTAAAAAAAATTAATAATAGTAATAAAAAGCTGAAAATGTCAAACAAAACGGTTCTTTTTGTGCAAAAAACTGTCGTCAAAACAATATTTCTATTTAATTCTTCGAAGACGACTATGTTTCTCTATTTGATTCTTTAAAGACGAAGTGAATAGAAAACAATAAAAATATATTTTTTTGTGGCTTTTATGTCTTAACCTCTTTTATTTTTGTAATCTCATAGCCATTTCCGCGTGAACATATCAGACACTAAAATGAACTGTGACCTGTCGGGATAGAAACTAAACAACTTCCAAGATTGACTTGATGCCGACCCAATTAGCTACCAACTTCAGACCAAACCGAAGTTACCATGGAGAGACAATGTAGTGGTTAATGGAAGGAATAGCTTTTCATTTTTTAATATAATCCATACTTATAGTTCTCTACGTAATAATAAGTTCAGTGCTCGTCAGCCAGTCGCAGGTTGTGATTCACATTGTGACACGACAGGAAGAAAACAGATGTAATTTTTATTAACATTATTAAAGAATTAATTGAAATAGAGCATATGTGGCAGAAATAATTTACACATACAATACGTTTTGTATTATACGAATTTTAGCTTTAATTTATTTCCGCATTTCAAGTAACATATAGTCCTCGACTTCCTTAAATAGAAATGAAATTCTGAAATAAAGTGATAATATGGTTATATGATCCCTCTCTTCAAGTACTACCTATTACTTCTCCCAATATTCAACCTGGGCTCATCATCGTGTATGCCTTATATACATCTTGAAGTCTACTTCCCCGACTCACAACACTGCTTCTTTATCAAATCAATCTCTGATTGTGATCTACGATAATTTTCAAATTCATATCTGGGTCCTCTCCTTCCCATCCCATTTACATATATTCGTTTCATGTTCACCTACCCTACTAGATATCGTATCCAGATCCGATGACAAGCTATCTGCAGTGGTAATCCTACAATAAAGCATTATGTCATCTGCAAAAAAATCCTAACTTCTGACTACTAAACACTAACACCAGAATAATGAACAGCAATGGACCCAATACACTATACTGTCTTACTCCTTTTTTAATTTTCATCGTTCTTAACATTCTGTTTTATATCCTAGTAATGTGCTTCTAACCTTCTTATGAATTCCTCCTCCAGCAAATAACTTTTTGATTTACCACAATGGTTCTATGGCTCCCTATGTGCATGACCTGTTCAGAGTCACGCTATCGTCTTGGTTTCCCTGTCTCCTAAGCCAATGCTTCTGATTTATATATCAGTTTCTTTCCTCACATACATTTCTGATAAAAAGTATAAAACAATTGATATCTAGTACCCCCCCCCCCGCCATTTTTACATAAAAGTTAAATTTTTAACCAATGACTTTATTTTAATTTTAAATTTATTAAAGAAATGAAGTCATACTGAATTGTGGGACATCATATCACTGTTCAACAGAATCTTTATCTATTGATTATTTTAACTTTTTACTTTAAATTGTTAAGAAAACTGTGTTTTTTTTGGTTTTTTAAACTATAATTTTAATAGTATATCTGTAATATTCATGGGCGCAAAAATTGATTAAATGTACCTTGAGACTGAAATTCTGCGTTGTCATTATGCAATCATTTATTTATACAAAACAGCATTTAAAAGATTGTAATTTAAGAAGTGATAGACATTAATACGATATTGGAGAAAAACTCCTCTTTGATGATCATTAAATAAAACGCATAGGAACAAAACTTTTTAACAAAGCAACTGGACTGTAAGCTTAAGACATTTAAGAAATGTAATTTGGCAAAATATGTTTTATGAAACCGAGCATGGTGGTGTAACGGGTTAACGTTCTGGCTTCGCATTCGGGAGGACGGCGGTTCGAATCCCCGTCGGACATCCAGATTTGGGATTTTCCATGGTTTCCCAAATCACTCCAGGCAAATGCCGGGATACTTCCTTCAAAAGGCCATGGCCGAATTCCTTCCCATTCCTTGCCCCCCATCCTTTCCCATCTCTAAAGACCTCGCTGTTAATAGACGTTAAGGAGTTAAAAAAAAGTTTTATGAATGTTTGACGATGTCTGCTGCAGTTTGTATCTGCTTAACAGCGAATATTTCTAATGAGTAGCTGCTTCATTTGGATAGTAGGTAGGATGTGTCTCACAGGGAACCACCACATGAGAACTGGGGTAAGAGAAATCTGGAATCGAATGTGGGCGTAGGAATCGAGTTCATTTAGTTAGCTGTTACGCCGCATTCCAAGGTGTACTGGTGTCAAATGCAATGTGTAGCACGATTTATCAAATTTTCGAGTGTTCGCTGTGCTCCTTGTGGCGTTCACGTTGCCGTTCTCTTATAGTGCTTTCACCTCAAATACACACTCTGTGTGGGCATCTGGTTGTCAGCCTAGATTAATATTCCGTCTACCGAATACTTGCACAGCAATTAATCTTACCCTCCGCTTACAATAAGGTGCTTATAGTGCGACTTGAAAGCAAGCCATTACTTATCTACTCCAGTCACCTTTATCATGTGGTAACCAGAAACTCATGGAAGATGTAAACAGTCCTACAAAAGAACTGAAATTTCGATTTAAATTATTGATCCGTTTACAAAAGACTAACCACGCTTTTGATCGCACTCCGGGAAAATAGCTTTCCACCTGTATAAACTGCCAGAGCCATGAGATTTTTGATTTAGTTTTAAGTAAAAACATGACTACATGAAGCAATTGCCAGTAATATCGTATTCTGAGTACAATCATTTTCTATATACCCAAAATTTTAAGAATACTAAAAGATGAATTATGTGCTTTCTTTAAAAGCTAAAAATATTCTTTTGGCCTGTTCTTAAACTGCAGCATTTATTAGAATTTCCGGAACTAGAATACACCAATTAAACTCTATACGCTGCAGCAAACCTTAAATTTCTATCTTACTTGTCGATCCGATAAAGAAATGGATAACCTGTTTTACTTGTTATTGAAGGAGGTTGAGATAATTGCGTTACAAAACTTTGGTCAGATCACTGCTTGAATATGGTGGCGTAGTATGGGACCTACATTTTGGACCTACATTCTGGGTATAAAATACAAGAGATGGTGGAGGTGCAAAGAAGAGATGCTGGATTTGTCTTTGGGAATCGGACGGCTGAGGTCATTAGAGGCGGGATGGGACTGGGGACAAGGCACTGGAAGGAATTCAGTCATGACCTTTTTGAAGGAAGTATCCCGGCATTCGCCTGGAGTGATTCGGGGAAACCATGGAAAACCCAAATCTGGATGCCCGGACGGGGATTCGAACCGGCGTCCTTCCGAATGCGAGGCCAGAACGTTAACCGTTCACCCACCACGCTCGGTAAGATCCACAAAACAACGACGTGACCCATGGTTCAAGCTGGCGCACTCAACGCGTATTAAAGATCTCCGCGATAAATTGTAACTTAATTTCTTGGAATAATACAATGCTACTTCAGCATTAAATTAAGATAACATTTTGACTTTTGATTACCTTAAATGCATACTAATTTGTGACATCATTTGTTCTAATCTCTTTGCTTTATAATGACATATCAAAAGAAAAATACGGACTAGTGCCTTAATCAAAATCCCATTAAAATCCGACCAATAAGTTTTGCATGAATCGCGTTGGTTGAAAAATGTACCTAAATTTCTCGGCTTTTCTACGTCACATGAAAATGGGGATTCTACGATAACCGTGGCGCCACAATTTGATGATGTGTTCTTATGTAACTTGACGAGACAAATTAAATGTAAAGAATATATTTTTTTTATATATATATCTGGCTTAGTTCTCGAGATACTGTATCTCAAAAGTGGGGAGGCTAAGGTGAGATCTAGCCTAGATCAGAAAATTTTTCACCAAAGCCACTATATCTACTCGGTGGAAATGCACCATAGGTGTTTTATTTTCTTCGTAGTGGTTGCTTTCCTTAGTAACATCAAAGTGAAACACTCCATTTTATCCGCCGGACAGTGGGTTCAACATTGATTAAAACCCTATGAAATACAGACTAGGCCAGAAGAAACGACACCAAAAGCACAAGGAACTATACCTACAACTGATTTTTAATATGCTATATCTCGAAAACCGAGCGAGATATCAAAAAAATTATTATTAATTTTCGATTTGTTTCTTCGAGTTCTACAAGAATTCATCTTCAGATTGTGGCTCCACGGTAATGATAGAACTGCCCTAAACATACCCTATTTTACACAAATCTTTCTTTGATTGAGTCGCATTCAAGGAAAAAATATCTTAAATTTCTTAGCTTATCGACATCTCATAAAAATGAAACATACCCTACTTTTTCTGGCGGTAAGACGGGTTGCGCATTAAACGAGATTCCATAAAAATCCGACTAGTTATATTTCCGTGAATCGCTTTCAACGAAAAAATGATACGAATTTTAGACATCAAAACAGAACATGCCAAATTTTACCAACAGGACCCTAAAACGTCGTCAAAATCCAATACATAATTTTAACTTTAATTGCGTTCAACTAAAATTGATCTGCTTTTTGATAACAATGAAACGAACCGTATTCAAGCCAGGGAATTACGGCGTATATATTATACACGAAACTTCACCGAAATCCGACAAATAGTTTTAAGTGAATCCCATTCAATGAAAAATTATCATCAATTCTTCAGGTTTTTTTCCTACTCCATTTTACCTGCCGGACAGTGGGTCACACAATGATTAAAACCCCATGAAATTCCGAACAGTATTTATTTTTTTTTTTTATTTTTTTCATGACCCGCTTCCAACTGAAAATTGATACAATTTTTTTTTTTTAATTTCTCAGGTTTCTCTATTACTTAGAAATGAAACAAGCTCTATTATACCCGCAAAACCAGAGGCTGTAGGTTAAATGGAACCCCATTAAAACACGACCAGTAATTTTTACTTGATTCGCATTCGACGAAAAATTGATAGGCCTACTATTTTTTTTAAGGTATACAACTTTTCTAGATCATATTAAAATGAGACGTAACCTGTTGTAACCGCGAGTCCAGGGGTTATTCATTAATCCAAACATCTTTGAAATTCGACCAGTAGTTTTTGCGGTAATCGCGTTCATACCATCTTGCAGAAAAATAGACACACAAATTAAGAAAGTTGATTATTTCTCTGTAGCTTATCAATAGTATCACCAACTGTTTTGTTTTCTTATATATGTTAAAAGTGCAGAGTTTTACCGGTAATAGGCTTATTAGATGTATTTATACATAATATTACAAGTATACATGCATAATTACAATCTTTAAGTCGCTAAAGTAGAATAGAAATGCGTCTACGGTGTATGTACGCAGAATAGCCAAGAAAATCGAACTTCATAGATGAATTATTAAAATACGTTTGTACAAACACGAGCACTACGACGGTGGTGGGAACAAAGTTTCAGCGCAGATTTATCGAAATTACCATTTACTGTTCTGTTGCGTTGTTCCGAGCTCGCGCAGTCGTATAACATAGCCCTAGGTCGTAAACATACGAGCGTAAGACTGGCGGAGGTGCCTATTGTTTCTGAGGAGCGCAAATCAAATGAAACTCATGAAGCTAAATGAGACAGATTTTGAAGAGGTACCTGACTGGAACGTGGTTTGAACGAACAGAGGAATTTCAGACAACTGAACAAAATATGTCTTCATAAACCTAACTTCGATACTGCCTTCCCTGGCAGTTAGGGGCTAGTATTTTAAGGAGCACCTATTCGAGTCCAGTCTAGGGCATGGGTAGTTTTAATTAAGTGTTTTGTTCGTCTTGAGTTGCCTTCACCGTTATTCCCAAAATTACATGAAAGAAGCCTGATTCAATACTCTGTATAATATAAATTCGAGCTGGATAAATCATCGCAAAGACCGAAGACATTTTTTTTCTTTTTTTTATGCATCCAATTGTTATTTGAATAGCACCTACATGCGATACCTAATCCCACAGCTGAATAGGGAGGATGAACTACTGAGCATCGTTTAATTTCTTTTTTTAAAAATGCAAATTGCTAATAAAAAAATGTTCGATGGTTTCGGTAAAACTCCAGAACTCGTTAGTTTATTAAAGTAAAAAACTATACGCCAAAAAATAAACCTTGCGAAAGATAAATCTTGTACAGGGTCGAAGAAACGACAAAAATAATTTGGGCAAAACAAAGTAGGAAAGAACGTAGTGGAACGATGAAGGAATACTAGTATTCAAGAAATGTAAAGAAAGCATACCATTACTTCTCGTGGACCACAACTGTCCCAAGTCGAAAAGAAGAAACCGAGCGTGGGAGGGGGGGGGGGTGAGCGGTTAACGCTCGCATTCGGGAGGACGCCGGTTCGTATCCCCGTCCGGCATCCAGATTTGGGTTTTCCATGGTTTCCCCAAATCACTCCAGGCAAATGCCGGGATGCTTCCTTCAAAAAGGTCATGGCCGAATTCCTTCCATTTCCTTGTCCCAAATCCCATCCCGCCTCTAATGACCTCGACAGTGCGAGGCGTGAAGCCACAAGTAAAAAAAAAAAAAAAAAAAAAAGTAAGCAGATAAAGGAAAGAAGTTGCAGACTTTTCACCACCGATCCAGTCCTTCACCAAGTGTAGTTTAGGAAATTCTTAGATATTGTAATTTCTACCCTTGTTAATAGGAATAAAACGACGTAGCAGCCGAGATTGAGCTTTTAGTGGTCACCAGCGACACGAGCGGAAAGGCACGATAATCGTGACGTGTTAGAGTGTATGGTGCTACGGGAAGTACACAAAGTGACTGTGATCGACAGGACCTGCGTTAGGGGAGGGGAGGGTAATGTACCCCAGCCCGCTGGCAGAGGAGGGGGAGGGCCGATGGCCGGCCGCAGGCGTCTGCGGGCCCAGGATACACCCGGGCAGTTGTAGGGGAAAAAAAGGGGGTCGTCTCTCTGACCTGAGAGAGGGCTCTATCCGATGATTTTGCACGGGATCCAACCAGTTACGTCATCGCTACGAACGCTTACCCGAGGCCCGAGAATCCTAGCGACGGTCCTGGAGATCGACGTGTAGTCGTGATGGAAACCTTGTCAACGTCTATGCTATTGGAGGTGGGTAAGGATTTGGGACAAGGTATGGGAAGGAATTTGGCCTGGCCTTTTGAAGGAAGCATCCCGGAATTTACCTGCAGTGATCTCAGGTAACCAAAATCTGAATGGCTGGACGGATTTCGAACGGTCATCCTCCCGAATGAGAACGCCTGCAGGGAATCTGGTGAAACCTGGATTTTTTCTTTATATTTATTTCTGTCAGTGTACTACATCTAGATTTCCTTAAAAAGGCATAAGCCATTATGGGAATGCACCTAAGGAAGATTCTACCAACAAAAAGAGAATAATGAAGTTGTAAGAAGAATGTGTTGTATTCTCAGTATAACTCCTGTAATTACAATTAGCTCATTGCCATGGATGCAATTCAGGAGTGTGGGTTTCAGTTGGTACTGTAACCAACAGATTTGCCTTTCATTTATTTGCAAACCTTAAAAACTTTATTTTCTCTTGAATTCATATTTTTTCCTTGTGTGTTGACATCCTGGTCGTTGAAAAACACGTATTTTATGTCAAATGTTAATCATTTTATGACAAAGTTTAAACAGCGGTTATTATAATCTTGACCATCAAGCATTTTTATTTTCTGAAATGACGGCTGGAGTCTCTGGTATTTTACTGCTTGGTCACAAGTTATCACTTAATTTTATGCTTATGATAGTGGAGAAGTTTAAATTTGTTCACAGTCGTGGCAGTTACTGAAATTAGCCATATATTCAGGTGCTGATTTAACAGTAAGCGAATAATATATAAAAATGCTCGTTCATTATAATTGAGACACAAGCTCTATCGTAATTGAGTCCTTTA
This sequence comes from Vandiemenella viatica, assembly GCA_031002005.1. NCBI lineage: Eukaryota > Metazoa > Arthropoda > Insecta > Orthoptera > Morabidae > Vandiemenella > Vandiemenella viatica. Next base: position 361,486,786 of record JARYHS010008074.1, on the reverse strand, counting down.
CGAACGGGTTTAGTTTCAGTCAACAGGTTCATGCGCATCGTTTAGATTGCCATCGAATACGGCAGAGTGTGTGGTTGTTTTGCTAGAGCACCTGCGATTTAATATTGTCCCTGTGTCTCGTTACCCCAGCGTGTAGTGTTCCTGTCGCGGTGGGTCACCTTTATTACTACTGACGGTGGCTTCATTAGCAGCCGGCACGGAGTGGACACTGCCCGTCCCCCACCTCGCTCTCCACTACAAAGACATCACAAATGGACACTTGGACGTAATTTACCATTTCTTCATATTAGCTTCATCTAGAACAATCGTTTAATACCTTCCTCTCTTACAGACTTTAGCATTTGTGCAGGAATTTCATCTGTACTTATTGCGTTATTTGGTTTCAAATCTTTCGCAACTCTAGTAAATTCTTCGCTTAAAACAGGATCTCCTACATCATGCGTATCAATAACTTCCTCTCTTTCCGATATACTGTTGTTCATCACACAGTTAAATGTTGTGAACGGTACTGATGTTTCATGCTTGTCCGAACATCATATAACAGCAGGAATAGATATGTTAAATATAACTGATTACAATTTATCTTTTCGTTATTGTAGAACTTGTAGAGTGGAGAAGTCTCTTACACCAAAAATTTGTTTTAACGATCAGGAAGTTTTGATTGGGTCAATCTTGTGAAGCCTATTGTACTCAGCTAAATTTCACCCTGCGGAAATTTTGCTGTCTTTCTGAAGCAAATTAATTCTTATTAACATTTTTAAGCAGAAAAGTAGCTGACATAGTATTATATGGTGATTTTTAGTGCAAATTTTCGGAAACACCTTGTGAAGTCATGAAGCAATCATTACTCAGCTGATACAAACTAACTCGGATAGTTAGTTTTCCCACTAGAACAAGTAATAATAGTTACTCGGCAATAGATAACTTTTCCTACAAACCCCAAAATTTACTTATAAAATCAAGGCATTTATTATTGAACTACCTAATCATGGTGCCCAAGTAGTGACCGTGAGCACTTCAATAGAATTTAGTTACAAAAGTAATACTTTTAAAGTTCGGTGAGTAATAAAAGATGATTAGAAGTTGCAGTGCACAAGGTATTAATGAAAACTACAAAATTTTCGAATTATTGGGTTAGCAGTAGAACATCATGCAGAGAGTTGTTCAAGAAATTAAGAAAATTTACATTTGTGGCCGAGTATATATACAATACACATTAGCATCCTATGTAGTCAACAATTATACATTATTTGAAAAAAAATTAGTAAAATTCACAATTATGACTCTAGGAGAAAAAACAACCTTCATAAGAATTACGAGTAGTTGTCAGTTGTTCAAGAAAGGGGTCAGATATTCAGGGATACATATTTTTAATAAGTTTCCAACACATCCTTAATGTTTGAAAGCACATAAGATTAATTCAGGAGGAACATTAAAAGAATTTTTATTTAACAGCTCATTCTATTCCAGAAACGGATATCTTGTAAGTGCATCCAAAAAATAAATTCCAGATGATGTATAAATGCGGTTGACGTAATTAAAGTACATATTATTCAGTGACCGTGCCTCTTCTGGGGTATACATCTATTTTGTTCTGTATTAATTTTTCTGTAAATTGACTCCTTTTCACACTCCACAAAATACTGCTGTCAATAGAAAATGAATGTGCTTGTTCTACAACAATTTCAGATCTGTAAATAACGAATGGTTCGATGGTGTTTAACGATTATCCTTCCCTGCTGAATACAATATATTATTAAGAGATATATAAAATTTCTGCCATACTACAGTAACGTAAGGTTCTCTGTATGGACGATATATTTATAACCAATATTTAGATTAACAAATTTCATCAAATCCTTCTAAACGGAATGTAAAGTAATTAGCAAAAACCATGAGAAGGGTAGTGACGAGAGAGGTCCTTTATCTTTGTATTGATTGTTTCTAGAGCTTTATTTATAGGTAAGCAATCGATGAATTTTACTGTATATTTTAGGAATCTTTAGAAAACTTGACTCAGGAAACTTAAATCTGGTCATGTAGAGAAAACTTATATGCTAGTTACAGAGTTCATGTTCTCTAATTTGCACTATATGTTACAAGTCCGTCATTAGAAAACCTTCAACAAGTTGAAAGTAATAAATACATGCATTATGCCATGGTCATCTAATAAAACGAGGCGTCATAGAATGAAACGATTTGGTGCCAGGGTGGAGCGACAGACTCTTCTCAATTTATATCATGGCCAGACTCTAAGCAGCCGGCTGGTTATCTCAGAGGCATCTTTCTGGCGCGACCTTATATTGTGATGAGCGAGGTTGGATTTCTCGGACCTCACTTCTCATGAACAGTTTTAGGTGCCTCAGTAGAGGAAAGGGTTGAGGTTGGAATCAATGATTTTTTCTTGCCTCACATCTTAAAGGCCAGCGCCTGTACGACTTCAGATTTGATTACGTACACACATTGAGTTCCTGTTAGTTGCAGTTCATTAGTTGAGATCATTTTGGTGATAGAATTAAGTGAAACATTAATGTATATCCGCCATTGTTCTCACAGGAGAGTAATAGCTATTCCGTTGGCTCCGCGCCTTGGATCAACAAGATATCTATGTACATCAGAGCACTAGGTACAGCGCTACTAACACCAACACATTAAACTTACTGGGGTACCTTAGAGCATATAATTCTAATGCATTTACACTTTCCAACTAATAACATGGAAACAAATATTTACTACAGTTTATAGTTAACTTAGTGGCGCATTCGAATATTTCTTGAATGATATACCGTCCTTCCTTTAGAAATTGTAACTATAATTTCGTAAATACCAAGAGTTTCTTACTTCGTAGATGGCATGCCACGTTTTCTTTTTGAGTTTTACGTACGAGTTGCAAGCACTGCTTTTCAGAAAAATAATTCTTGAGTAGGAAATGTAAGTCTGTACTTAACCTTAATTTTTTTTTTACAAAAATCGTAAGCCTTCAGTTGCGTTCATGAAATAGTATGACATTCGAGGTACCAAGTCGTAACTTCGTTAGTAATATATGGTTCAAGATAATATATGCTAAAAAATCAAAGCTTGAAAAAAATTTGTAAAATAACCAAACTTGGTTAACTGAAAGTGACAAAATGGTCGTAGCCTATTTGTATGTTCATGACTGGTATATGTAATGGTTTTGATTCCACCTCGGTTCAATCTATTTCCCAAGTATCTTCTTTTTTGCTACCATGCGCTCCCTGTAACAATAAAAATTATATTTACCAAAATTTAAAAGTTAACCGAGGATAAATATCGCCTTTTTATTTTTTCTTCAAAATTTTTGTAGGAATCAGTAAAACAGTAGCATATGACTAACAAAACACCACTTACTGTTCAATACTCTGCAAAAACCTATTAGATCCTTCACTTAAAAGGAATATATTCAATGGCCTAAGGTAGAATTAAAAAAAAAAAAAACAGTGTTGGGAGTAGTTTATATCGCAATACACATCGTCACTAACAAGCGTCTATGAAAGCTGCTTATTTATTACTAATAACAGCTAAATTCCTTTTGCCTTACAGTGTAGCAAGAACATTCCAGGTAGCATTTCAACCTAACCCCTATGTCCGCTAGCATTGCTACAAAATCAAACGACACAGACACACCTTAACACAATAAATTCATCACAACTACATTTCGAGTAATAGATACATTTTCCATATCAGCATTCCTAATTAGCATAGTATGAATTACCACGATTAATTTAATTATACACCTTCAGTATTAACCGCAAATGGACTAAATCACACGCACTAACACAGTCAGTGTATCGCCATGTGAACTTGACCCGCAATATTAAAGAGTTGTAATGAATACTGGACTTTCAGTTTGAAGCGTACAACTTGTACTCCTTCTTTTTTTTTAAATTTAATTACTTTTTAATTTAATTATTTTATCAACAAACCATTATTATTAAATGAAATTATTGAAAAATGGAATTGGGATTTTGCTGTTCAGGTTGGCAACACCGTTTCACGTACGTTTGACATTGACATTTATTACAACAATTACTTCTCAATTATAATTAATCAATCCACGTGTAATACAATAGTTTCAATATATCAGTTCTCAGGGGTTGTTAGATGTCCTTTCACTAAGCACAGATGGGCGACAGGTTTTGTTTATCAATACGACACTTCTTGGGGTGGTTATCAAGATCTTTGTGCAGTTACCATTTTTCCGAAGGCGCCAGGTCTGCTTCCAGTGGTATTCCTAGGCGACGACCCATCTGCTGGCCGGTGGTTGCCTCATCCGCTCCATAGGTAACATGGAACACAGAGCATCACACCAGCACGTGCTAACATTAGCCGCTGCAGATCACGTTCCCTCTAATCGGCTAGCCATGCACACAACCTACTGTGTTCTCTCCACACCCTAACGGCTCCTCGGTACCTGCCTCAAGGTCGCATACCAAAGCAGCCCTGTCAACCTTTGTCTGAACTGTCCATCTGTCTGAGCCAAGAGCATATCGCGAATATTACTATGTAGTGAAGCGATACACTACAAGTTGTACAGCGCAAGTTACGAGAAGTTTAGTTTATATTTTTAAATTACATTGCTTCAATAATTGTCAAGATTTTGATGGCATAGTAAACGTAGTTCGACATGTATTCAACATTTAATTTACTTCGCTTTTACGAGAGCCATTTTGCCACCGTCATTATTCAGATTTTTAGCAGTTGCTTTGGTATCACAAACTGAAATTATTGGTCCAGTTTATATCGTCATTCATGACGTCACTAACAAGAAATTCAACGAATGTACGAGTATTAATGCGTGAGATATAGAAGCTAGGAGTTTCTAACGACAAAAATAGTGGAGTTTGTGGCTTGGTTGAAATGCAGTCTGGCCCAGATTAATAACTGAAACTTTATTGGTAATTTAAGGTGCTTTCATTAGCGCCAATTTAGTGACGTCATATATCACATTGTACCAAATTTTTATCTATAAATACAGTGCCGGAGAAGGAAATATAAATCGTACTTAGCCTAAAAAATTTTAAATTCGTACTGTTGGTAAGTGTAAAAGCAGATGTCATCATTTGCGGGCATGATATATTATGACATCTGGTGTATCACATCGTAATTCCGTTTGTAATGTATGTGTCATAATATATGTGAAAAATCAAAATTTCAAAAAATAAAAATAAATAAATGCTGATTTTCAAGGAAATATAAAAAGTTTGTAGTCAGGTTGAAATGCAGCCTAGACCAGACTACTAATATTCCATGGTGCATAGTGGATTTGGAGTGAAGAATGCGGCTGTCATGCCGAATTCTGCCTACAATGAAGTCAGAATTGGCTGAAGACATCCATTGTCATTGTTGGTAAGTGGGTAAAGTGCCTAACTGTATCTTTCGGCGTGTACAAAACTTTTTTTGAAAATCTAGTTCCTGGCTTTAAGGTACGTTTATCTTTTTTTTTTCTTTTTTCTTTCTTTTTGATCTTTATGAGTAAAATCAAGGAAAAAGTTGAGCATATTTTCAAACCCGAAGGAGACATTTTTCTGATGATCGTACTTTGAACATAAACAAAAATTCGTATATTATAACACACGTTAAAACTACATGATTTTAGCTGCCAAATGATATTTTTTTAATAATAGCTATCCGACATGAATCACAGACAGAAACCACAGTCTGTTCCAGATTTCTTGTAAATTGCTGTCCTTGTTATCCTTGTGTTCAAACTTAAAGGAAAATTAGTAGTCCCTTTGCTGGTTTTCAACGTAGACGTCTATTGCAATCAATGAGATAGGATGCGAAGTCCATAGATAGTCTTTTCTCTATATCACGACTGATATCGGATACATTTTTGTCAAAAATCATCGTACTAAAGAATAAAGATTGAAATAACATTTGTAAGTTTTCTTCGATTTAAAAAAAATCACAGATGAATCGGAATTTAAAACAAGAATTATCAAAAAAAGAAAATAAAGCCTAAAACCATCAAGAAGCAAAACTATTTACCTGTGACAATGTATACGGTACATTAAAAGAAATTAAATGTGTAGTCATTTTTTATACTTTACTTCTAAAAAAATCATCGTATCTCTTAGTGTCTGCTGAAGGCAAATCAACATTCCTCTCTTTTTGTGTTGATGTACTCGTGTTAAGTATATAAGACAAGCTTATTACCCTTCCTCTTGAAGCGAATGAAATTGAGTGAGAGCCTCTTAAGGAGAAATAAAGCTTATTAACTAGTCTGTAAACACCCCGGTACTTGAAATTGTTTTCGTGTAGAGAGCTGCTCCCCTTGATTCCCGCTGATCTCATGCCACCTCTGAAAGGAGCTCGCAGTCTAATTGGCTATCACGAGCACCTTCAAGGCTGTCTGCCGAGCACCGCCCTTAATTAGCTCCGCCTGCTGAGAGAGAGACACGTCTAATCGTATCCTCGCAATAAACACTGTTGTTTGATTTCGTGATAGCTAAAGCTCATTTTAATTATTAAACTAAGGAACTTGCATTATCTTTACAGCTGCTTGAAGCTACAACGGGGCATTAAGAATCTTATTAAAACGTAAAGCAAAATATGAAATGAGATCACTGTAGGTTGTTTTTTCTCGGTTATTACCTTAATAGCAAAATTCAAGAAGATTTATTTTCTATGTTGTTTGCTAACGTTGTAAGGGTTCACCGACGTTGCGAGAGGGAATTTGTTCAGGCCCTTTGGAGAAACAATCTCACCACTAGTCTGGAATTATTTCGGATAAACATGGAAAATCGAAATTTGGATGGCCGGACCAGGACCCGAACCCTCGTCGTCCCAGCCGTCACGCCCGAGCGTTAACCGCTCTCCCACCAAGATGGATTTCGAAAAGAACTTACTATCAAGAGAATTAGAGGCATACTTAGGAATAACAGGAGGAACTATATTGGGACACATACAGAGAAATCCTGGATCAGTGACAGCTAATACAACGTGGCATAAATATCTTCCTGTTGTAGCTAGTTTTTGTTTTAAATGTTAAATATACTATTCCATTAACAAATATGTGAAATAATTATTCGCAGATGAGTAATAACGATCTGTCAATCACACTGAGGAAATCCTGTTAGAGAATCTTTGCAACTCTCGGAGCAAATCTTCTTAGAAGTTGTGAGTGACAGTTCCTTCCAGGGTACAGATTCGAGTAGCTGACAAGTGTTCGACCGATCATTGTGTGGGATCGAGAATAGAATGACAAAGGTAATATGGCTGAATGGCGTGAAAAATTTCCTGTTCGCTTTCTGAAGAGATACCAGTCAAAAGAAGTGTAGTATCCAAGGACTAAACTGTGTGTGAATATATAGCATCGCTGTCGACGGATGCATGTACTTAAATTAGCAACGGTCTTTAATAAAAGGTAGCCCAGTATTATGAGATTAGAAAAGAAACAGACGGACGTGTCACAGGGGAATTTATCAAAATTCACTAAGGTTATATTTCCTCATCTTACACGAAGGATTCGTCTTGGACAGTAACTTGTCAGGACCGAGTGAATAATGAGATTGCAGTAAAAAGTGCCGTGTCCTAGAGACAACAATTCCTAGAATTCTGTCGTAGCACTTGAAGCCTCGCCATACAGCGACGAGGAAGCGCACCGGGGAGTTGGTTGTATCTGTGGAGAGGTACAAATCATCCAACGGCAATATCTGCTCCTACATTTACAAATTGGCATTATAATTAGCATTTTATTTTGGGCAGCTCAGTGATGTAATATATTCAGCTTACTGTTATTTTGTGTGTGTGTGTTTCTGTCTAGACTTCATTCTCTATTCTTTCAGCGTATATCCATTTTATCACTAATCACTTTTACTTTCGGTTTATTATTGTCTTCGGCATTTTGTGGCGGAATGCATTATGATCACAATTTCCCAGGTATCGTACAAGTTCATTTTGCCGAACTTTCATAGAGTTAACGGGCTGCTGTCAACGTCCTTGTTGAGCGATCTGGTGGCTCAGTGGTTAAGCCGCCTAACTGGAGATTGGAACGTCACCGGTTCGAATCCCTGTCTGGGACCCGACTTTCACCTCCGGCACAGCATTCTATGTAGTGTGAAGTACGGCATGGTGCTTCCTTCGTTCGGATTCCATGTTAAACTGTAGGTCCCCTGTACCTGGAAGGATTACCGAATTAGGTTAAGAGTAACCCCGACAGAAGCGTATGCGTGACCAATAGAATCTCTGTTAAACCGGCGGCCGAACTACCCTTCGGGGTCTCCTGGCCAACAATGTCGTGCGCACTTTCCTTTCCTTTACCATCCTTCTTGAGTGTTTGGCGTCTGTGCTAGCTAGTGATGAGGGGGTTGAGGATTGGGAACAAGGCTTGCTCTTCCAACATGACGTGAACTGATTAGTATCTTTCTGAGTTTCTAACAAGCGGTGATTGGCGGAGGTAGAACAGCGTTGATAAACAGTTTTGTAGAAGTCCGAAGGCCCAGAGAGAGAACAGTACAGTGTGGTGCAGCGAACAGCACGAACATTGGAGAGCCGAGTCCAAAGTTCTGCCGAGGGTCCACTGCCAAGTTTTGTAGGACCTTATATCAATCATACATGGTTCGATTCCACGGATTAGCGCGGACGATAGATAGCTCAGAGTCCATAGCAGGCGAGACCGCTTTCAACTTCAACGAACAAAAAGAAGTGTCCTGATAGCAGACAGGCGAACGGATTAAATAAAAACACACTAACAGGCGTCAAGTAATTATGCACAAATTTTCCACAAGGTAATCCCCTAAACGCGATGGGGTTAATTCAATTTAATATTTATAGCAACAGTCATGTCATGAAATGTTGTCTCAACTTCTGTTTTACAGTTTTCTAGATTATTTAATAAATTTTGCATTTCATAAAATGTTTGTTTTAGAATTCCAGAACAGATAAAGTCTGAACGAATCTTTCATTTAGGTACCTCCCATTTAGCCAAAATATTACTTGAATATTTGTAATAATCAATAATCTATATTTTCATAACCAAAGTTTCACTTCTTACCCATTTTAAAGTCATTGAAAGACTAGCGGACATACAGAACTAGAAATAATGGATTCCATAGGGTTCCGTGAAGCCCAAAACAAAAACAAACGAATGTACTATATCCTCAAATTTAATATAACTTGCAGAATATTTGTAACTTATTGTAACTGAAATTATTTTTACTTCGATTTTATGCGCGTTATTAATAAATACAGGATAGCAGACAAGATAACACGTTTCTGATTGGATACCCACCTGTGACGAAGAGGAGACTACTGTGTCAAACGGCTGTGCAGTGGTCGTTTTGCCTATTCGCTGTGAAGTGAGTAAAGTTCTTTTGTGAGACAGAATTATTATTCATTGGGCGGGAGTGTGAAAATTTCACGTTGATGAGATAGTTTGAAGGTATCTCTGAATAATTATATGTTTTATTTACATTTACATAACCATAAAACCTTTTCAAGGAATTCTGCAATCGACCTTGTATGGGGTTAGAGTGTTGGCCTAGAGCAGGGGGCTCCAAACTTCTTATCCCATCAATGCCTTCATAGGACATTTGCATTCTTATCGACCTCCAGATTAAGTATTTAATGAAAACATAATTATTCGTATTATTATTAATTTTAATTGCGATGAAGCTAACGCTCCGTTGGCAGTTCCCCATGTCATCTAATTACCCCTCTTTATATTATTTTTTAAAATCATTTTTCATTTATAATAAAAATAAGCAATAAGGAGACTTGCATAACAACTCAACGAAATAATTTACAGTTCCCATGCGTTACGAAATCCACGCAATAACACTAACAGAAAAAAAAATATTTTGCATTGTTATAATAACTTCAAAAAATAATAACAAAATTATGGATATACGGAATAAATTTCGAATATAGGTCTGCCAAATAGAACTGATGGTTCTTGCACTGTTTTAACTCGTCACATAGGATGGATGATCCCACCTTCAGATGAGCCTCTGCAAAGTGTCACTTCTTGACAACCACCTTACCTCATTGTGCAAAAGTAATTGGTTGGAAGTTTCATCATTTACTTCACACAACTTCGAAAACAGATGGGAATTGAGAGGAAGAGCTTTATTTATTAACCTGATTTATATTGGAACACTCCTATTCACTGTTGACAGTTTAATTGATCCTCTTTAGTATTAATACACACCCTTTCGACGCCCGTGTATTGATCGACCGCTGGGGAACTGTCATCAACCCCGAGGGGTCGATATCGGCCAGTTTGGGGATCCCTGGCCTAGAACAAGGCTGGACAATACCAGGCGCGAGGGCCACGAAGTGGCTCGACAACGCATTTGAATTTGCCCGCCAACAGCAGCGGTCTAGAATTCTGCATGTTAACTCAAAACCTCTGCAGAGGTCTCATTGATGTTATTATATTTATAAAAACCTTTAACGGTCTCACTGACATTTTTTATTTTACTTTTTGATTATAATTAAACTGTGTTATTTGTATCTTTGGTTTGTTTAAATATCTATTGTAACGATAGGCAAGTATTAGGTGGCCTTGTGGTCGACCTCCAAAACTGGTTGCACAGCCTTGGATTAGAGTGTCGGCTCACCGTTTCGATTCATTCCTCGGGTATGGGAGGTTTTATTTAAATATTGTGTCCGGCCTGTGTTGTTGGTGTGGACAAAAATACTTGAGAAATAAAGTCTGTGTAGAAGAAAGAATGATACAGACTTGAAGAATAGAAGAATCAATGTACACTACTGGATTCAGTAATAAACGACGTGAAGATAGCTAAATGGCTTTAAAATCCGAAAACCAATTTTAAAAAAATCTGTAATCTGAATACTCACAAACATAGCAAAAGTTCTGGTGGCTTCAAAATTGAGGCTAACGTTCCATTCAATAGGCCTATCACTATTTCGACTGCTTTTGTAAGGCCTTCAGAGTATTTAACATTTGTATTTAAATATAACTAATGCAATCAGTCTGTGGTAAAAAATAATTGAATTTTTCATTTCATCCTTGTATACTGATACGAATGGTGCTTATAATGCACGGCAGACCATGTGATAACTACTTACTTGATGAGGAGCAAAGAAAGAACAATAGCGACAAAGCTACTGTATGTGCTACATCAACACCGCGACAATTTTCAGTAATATTTTCTTACTCTTCGGCATCAACGCCGATAATAGCAACCCGATGTTTCTAATAAGAGTTTCGTATTTTCTGATTTTCGTCAATAGTTTAAGTGGAAAGGATTTGTCTCCCTTTACTCACTCTCGTTGTCCTCACACCCACCTTCCTAACATAGGCGTATATTCTGCTCGTTGGTGTTCTCTATTGCTGTTCACTAGAAGTTCTTCATATTAACAACTTTAACGGATCTTATTTCGATAATAAAACTTCTTAAACGTTACATTCAAAACTAAAAAGAAAAATCGCTGAGTACACAAACACGTCTAGCTTATTTCCATGTTGAAAACAGTTTTTAATAGCTAAATCAGCCTAACCTGTAATTAAAAAAACGCATCTTCATCAGGAACAAAACTCGTTCGAATCCGATTCACATATCAAACGGAATATAAAAACGAATATCCAGGAATTTTCGCTCCTGTGTTCTACTTTTTTTTTATTCAGTAAGGCCTATTTAATAATTAGACAGGCTTTAGATAATATTTTATTAGTTGTTACATGTCATTGAATCATGGATATCAAATAATTTACAGTGGAACCACAACAGCCTCAGCCAAGCCAATGAAATGAAGTAAATAAACACAGTATTGTCCTTTCATAAAGGTAGATGCAGCTAAGTGACATGAAATGTAATTGACTTCTAATATACCTCGCATGCTCTCAACGATTCCTGAAGTGATTTTAAACTGAAACTAGCATGAAAATGTTGGGTAGCACTTTCTGCTGGAAAGTAGGGTAAACATGACTGTGAACATGGTGGTGTTTGGACTGAAACCAGCATGATGCAGATTAACCTTGAAAACGATGCGGGTGGTGTTCCAGATACAATCGCAATTTTAAGAGTGTCCTTTCATCAAGGAAGGACGGTTTTCAGATAACTTTCATTGTGCTGCAAAAGTTTCTAAGCCATTCAGCTATGGACTCACTACAGAAGTAAAGGACAAAATTTTTGAACTCTACATTCCTTCCGGCTTCCATACAGCGTAGAAACCTGTGGCTGCATCCTTGGAAGTCTTCAACTGTACTCAATTATATCTCTTTTGTCTGACAAAACAGAAATTTGTCTCTCCATTACTGCCATTCAATTAAGATATAAAATTATGGGTATGACGTGCTCTCGTAGGGTTTTTTACTAATAAAATAATCAGATTAAACAGAATATTGTGAATGAGGGACGTTTATCTTAGAATTATTTAGTTCTCAAAACATAACCAATCGTAAAAACAAAAAGATTCTAGTTTATATAGCAATTATATTGAAAAATGACTTTTTTGTCCTGCATTAGCTCAACGCAACAGTAAAATGGGATATGACATAAGGCAGGATCGGATACAGGAAATTTCTCTTAATCTCCCTCATGAAGTGGAGAGTTTGAAACAGATTCATCCACTCGTGCATACCCACAATACACCCACCTTCCCCACGCCTGGCAGCGAGACAAGCCTCTGTGATATTCCATATCGTAATGTAACCTTCTTTGTTATATAATGGTCGATAAATTATTCATTCTGAAAATAATTTCGTCTTACCCAATCGTTCTGGGTGTCGGTGAAATAGAACCTTTTGGGTAGCTAAGGCAAAATTATGATTAATACCACAATGATAATGTAACTTGATTTTCATTAAAAATTATTTAATTAAAGGAAGGGTGGTTAACTTTATGATTCTAGTGATTGAAAAACTCATGAAATTGTAAAACAAATATTGACATCTTTATTTGTTTGTTTATTTATTTTTGACAAATCAAGATGAATGATCTTCAAACAAAAACTGACACTTGATTTAGAATATTCATTAGTTCAGCAGAAGATCTTAGCAAGTCATGTTTGATCTAGCTCAATGGAGGATATGAAATGTCTAACAGGCGTTACTGTGCATTTGAAAACTGAGTTGTGGTGAAAAACTGTTGTGACACAAAGTAAGTTCCTTTACCATTCATAGACAGGAGCGGTGATCAGTGGGGTGGCACAACAGCAAATTGCCATTGCGTTTCTTGGCTCTGCGCTGAGATGGATGTGATAGGTGGAGTGGTGTTGCGGCATACAGCGTCAATCCTGGCACCATATGTGGAGTCACGCTGGAAAGGAGGTGCAACAGCTACAGGCAGTAAGGCGCTGCTCCCCAGGCGATGGCGAACTACAAAAAACCGGCCAGCAGATTCCAGTCCAAAACCAAAGATTGCACGAATCTCCCGGCGTCAGCCTGTCCGCAGGAAACCTCGTACTGTTCCCTTCTCGATCGCGCCGTCCAATCGTTTTCTCCTGAAACCCAACTCGGGGGCCGATAGACAGGATTTAGAATACTTTTCAGACATATCGTCGTATCATTCGCTATTCCATTTTCACTTCTCTGCGCACAGCAATCACACGCTCTCATTCGTTGCTCTGTCTCCCACCACATTCTGTCATACGTCACTGAAACTTTCCGAACATCTGCACAATACCCATTCTGTCAGGAAGTGGCAATAAATTGTATTTAGTGTGCCTTGTGCTTCATGCCAGACTACCTTAGGTTGTCGTAGGCTTAGCAGTATAGGTGTTCCCCGCTAATGCCCATGAGACTCCTGAGTTTTGTTGTCCGGTAGATCTCCCGGGTACCACGCTACCTGCTTGTCTCTGTATGGTAACCATTCAGTCTACAAGTGCGAATAACACGCAGATATTTCTTATGAATTATTCTCGAGCCACCCTAATTGTCTCGATCACATGTAACACCACAATATACAGGCTGTTCAGGAATGAAAGGATAATCCTGCAACCGCAGATAAGTTACATCATGACCTACTATATGACAAAATTTAATTTAGTAAAAGTATCACCACTTTCGAGATTTTTATTTTTTAATTCTTTTTCGGAACATGTGAGTTTATTTCGTTTATTCCGTTTATTCCATGCCATTTCTACAAATTAAGACTTTTTGAACACTGTTTTTTTTTTTTTTTTTTTTTTTTTTTTTTTTATCAAGGATGTTTGAGTCATCTAAAACTATGTTCTTCTTTTCCTTAAAACGTTAAAAAAACCTTTAAAAATCTTATGAAAAAAGTGTATACAAATTTATTCAAACGGCTGATTTTGACAGCCTGTGGTGTAAAAAAAATGTACCAAGCGGATCGTGCCAATTATATTAAAAATGGTTCGTTTTTGCCAATTTTAAAATGGTATAATTGTTTAACATTCCTTTTAAAATTATGTTTTAATTGTAGTTCTAAAGCATCACGGTTGGTATTTTGGATTTTATTAAAATATGTCTATCGAGTTGAAGTTACCATGCAAGTATTTTTCATTGTTTGGGGCATTTGGACAATGAATTCGTAGAAATCTATCTTGTTGAAATGCCTACATGGGTGACATCGCGTTACCTAAAAAGAAAAAGAAAAAAAAGGAAGGGATAGATAGTCCAAATACAATAATACAATGATATAGACTTAATTTGTAGAAATTACATGGAATAAACTGAACAAAGTAAGATGTTTCGAAAAAATATTTTAAAAAAAATCAATATCTCAAAAATGGTGAGACTGTTGCTAAAATAAAATTTTGCCGTTGCAAGATTATCCTTTCATCCCTGGACACACTGTATAGTCTGCAGTTGTAGTTACTGAACAGTTATACACAAGAAAATATGAAAAAAATGAGATACAATCAATATAGTTAAAAAACAACAACAACAACAGTTTTTAGTTACTGCATAGCAACGTGTACCTTCAGAGTTTTTACTTTTGGCATGCTGAAGAGCTCCGGAAGGAAACGGGTGGTAAAGGTCGAATTAAGAATTATCGAAACAGAAACGGAATTCTGATTTGGTAACGGCAGACTCCACCCATAGTTTCTCACCATCCAATTTTATCCCACCTTTCCCTAAGAGTGTATTGTTTTTAGTCTTTTAAAGAAACAGTCAGCTGGTATGTTTATTTAATTTTTAAATCAATTTTTAATGAAACATGATTCAGATGGCTTACAACTTTATTGAGTCCGACAGGCATAGTAGCGATTATATATGTTGTCAGAAATATGTGCAAACATCGACGCAACAAAATGTAATATATTTGTCGAATAAGTGGCTTAGTTATAAATCCCTTAGGAAGACCATACATTACCAGTATGTTGTGGGTGCCATTCCTACTTAGTACTCTTCATAAAACGATCTAACAATTAGCCTTAGAAATGTTCCGCCACCAATAATTGGCTAAAGAGGTATTTTTCTGCGAACTAGACACATAAAATGAAATCTGTATCTAGTATTGTGATCCAGAAAATAAGATATGTTGAACATAAGCACTCACCAAAAAACTTCAGCGCGAAGATCAGGCAGCAGCTGATGCTGGTATCTGGGACAGAATCACCTAACTGCAGCGACACGTTTTTCTATTACCAACTGCTGCGCTTCAGCTCGGTGACGTGAGCAATTCAAATTTGGGATTCTGCTTCCTGTACGAAAGATGTTTAATGTTCGAACCCCGGTGCGGCAGGTAAGGTTACGGGCTGTGCTTAGTTCATGTGAGCTCCGCCACGACGCTACGCGGTATGGATTCCACGTTAAGCTGTGGGTCTCAGAGGGAAGGAACTGGCCGTCCTGCCTCTGACACACTGGCTTAGCACGCCTCCTTCGGGAGGGTCCAAGCAACCGTCGGGTTGTGAGCTAAGTCAATCTGTTATAAACAGAAAAACAGCTCAAGCTAGTACAGTCATGAACGGGTTTAAGGTGTTGTACTCTAACTGAGTTTAAAGGAAAGTGACATGACACTAACCTCATTATCTTATCCCCAGCTCTTATTTGACAAGTTCTGGCCTCGAATTCGGGAGGACGCTGGTTCGAATCCCCGTCCGGGCATCCAGATTTGGGTTTTACATGGTTTCCCCAAATAACTCCAGGCGAATGCCGTGATGCTTCCTTCAAAAAGGCCATGACTGAATTCCTTTAAGAAAAAAATGATTTTACAGCAGAGTGAGTGAGTTAGTCTAAAATTCCTCTTCTTAGATTTGCATTTCTTTCTTACGATAAAAAATATAATGACAGCTGAGTATATATTCCTACAAATTTTAAACTAACTTCGACTGGAGATACAACATTCAAAAACAAGTATTTTTAACACTTCAACTACGTACAAGACTGGATATCTTTTCCGGGAGAATTACCTGAAACGTATTTGCGGTGTCTTTTACCACATGGTTGACAACAGAACGGGAGTTATTGAAACAAAATTATCTGAGAAATATAGCGCCTAGCATTCGGGAGGATGCGGGCTCGATCCCCGATGCAACCATCCAGATTTCGGTTTTCCATTGTATCCCCAAATCACTTCAGTCGAATGCCGCCATGATTGCTCCGGAACGCCTTGGCGGAATTCCTTGCCCCAAATCCCACTCTTATTAGCTAATGAGCTCGATGAGCCGTAAATCCCTAACGTGGAAATATTTATATGGATTTGCTCTAAGAAAACCTACTGTTCTAACATACTAGTCTGCAAAACTTCATACCCTTTTTCTGCTCAAACAAACACTCATTCTAAAATTAACAAGCATTTGAGTAACTCCCGTTTATATTTGATGTTCCCCCGTAAATTCTCTTTGAAATCAACTGAAGGGAAAATAATTCCAGGATTCAGTAGCGTTTGTGGTGATTACAGGTACAAAATAAGCAGACTCGGGAGAACAGAAGAGGACTGTCTGGTGGGTGTTGACCGTGTGGTGTCCTGGAAAACGCTGCTTCCAGTCGCCAGGTGACCGCGTGATGAGGTGAGGAGTCGATCGATCGACGGCGGCTGGAGAGACGTTCTGGAGGGCAGCCAACGGAGAGCAATCGCCGCTCAGGTGCTGGAGAGAACGAAAATGTTTGACAAGGCAACAGGGTTCAACCGTTCTCTACCAGCGACACAACGTGCTTTACTGTCACTAAAAGATTGTATAAATGTTTTTTTGTTTTTGTTTTGTTTTTTTATTGAACATCTCAAAATTGTCCATATTTACCAAATCTGTTCCTTAAATCTATGATCGTAGTAGATTTAAAATCACTGCTTCAAAATACTTTTTACTTTCTTTATCTCATAAAATGTAAAAAGCTCTTTTTTTCAAGCCGGACTGCCTGTTCAAAATCTTACTTGTTGATACATTAGGAGGAGTTGCTGTCCAGTGGCTGTTACACCTCCTGGTCGTTCTGCTGCCGATAGTGATGACTACACGAGACGTCCAATCCTGACGCAGATCATTACGGGCAAAGAGAATCTTTAAGTCACAGCTGTCTGGTGCATCTTCGATAACTAACAGACGTTCTTCCTTAACATGTTGCTATTTCTAACATCGGCTGACGCAGATGATTACGGGCAAAGAGAATCTTTAAGTCACAGCTGTCTGGTGCATCTTCGATAACTAACAGACGTTCTTCCTTAACATGTTGCTATTTCTAACATCGGCTGACGCAGATGATTACGGGCAAAGAGAATCTTTAAGTCACAGCTGTCTGGTGCATCTTCGATAACTAACAGACGTTCTTCCTTAACATGTTGCTATTTCTAACATCGGCTGACGCAGATGATTACGGGCAAAGAGAATCTTTAAGTCACAGCTGTCTGGTGCATCTTCGATAACTAACAGTCGTTCTTCCTTAACAGGTTGCTATTTCTAACTTCGGCTGATATTAGAAGCCATTTCATGCGTACTATGGAACAGAATCACAAACTTGACGGACACCAATCGGACAAAATCTCCTTGCTCTGAGAAGGTCTTGTGAACTTAGCTCACACTTTAAAGAAATTACTACGGGTTTTTTCAGCAACTAGATTTAGTTGCACCAAGGAGAACTACGAAAACAATCTATGAGTATTTTCAGCATGGAATGGATTTTGTTAGTACTGGGAGGAAGTGACAACATCCCTAATATTATGGTTTCCACAAATCACTACAGGGGAAACTTTGGGTCAGGTCAAGCTCCATTACGTTGCTTTCCCCCACGTTTTCACAGCTCTAATAACATCGACGAGTTTGAAGATCTATGTTAAAAAGAAGAAAAAAAAAAAAAAAGCTGGCTGAGACTGTTAACGGAGAAAACATCGGGAAGCAAGAACAATCAAATTCAAGTTTCTTCACCGCCCCATATACGCTCAGTTTTTAGATGGTTTTCAATATTCACCTGGGATGGGAGAGTTTCATATTTACGCTTCAGAAACAAACTAATACATAGCATAAAACTTGGGCGGCTGTCACTTAAAAGCCTAAACTTAGTTCTGTCCCTCATTAGAGATCTTTTTTTTTTTGTGGCTTACACCTAATCGACGCCGAGGTCATTATAGACGCGAAAAATCTGGGTGCAAGAAACGGAGAGGAATTCCGCCATGGCCAGAAGTTTCTCTATGAACTTCTGTTTACATAATGCCATCCGCGAATTTTTAATAGTCTTGTATTCCATCCACGTGGAATGCTATTTTTAAACTCTACTGCTGCTGCATGTTGCAAATATTCACAACATCCTGCGGAAAGGAGAGTATCAACGTCAAAAATTTTGCAGGGATTCCTAAGGAGTGGTACACCCTGTTTACGTACTCTGAACTGGCGTCTGGAAGGTCGTGTCACCCGGAACCCTGCTCCTCACCTTAGCACCCCTTACTTCCTACCTCTCCGAACTGACTGCTGTGTTCATGTACGCCAAGGCTGCTCAATCCCAGGCCCGCGGGCCATAATGTGGCCCGCGGACGAATTTTAAATGGCTCGCGTGAGCTAGTTTGAAAATATCCACCTAGTTGAAAATCTGTTCCGAAGACCAAATGATGCGCGCGGTCACGCGATTGGCTCTCCTGCTCGCAAGGTCAAACACCAACAGCGCCACGGTCTCTTTGTGCTTCGAGGACCAGATTTTAATTAATAAATATTGACGTTTTCCCCACACTCAAAGATTTGAAAGAGAAGCTCAAGATTGTCATCCTCAATTGTTCTAAGTAAGAATTTAAAATTGGGTGCTTATTACTGTCGTTTCAGAACAGATTCCAGAATTTCTAAAGTAAAAAACAAAATATTTTTTTTTTTGTGAATCCTTTCATAATAAGTTTGACTGAAATAATCAGTTATCCTGCCAATATTCCGTTGGAACTCACTAAATTGCAGATTTTGCAGATTTCTGGAAACTGGTACCGAAAGAAGACTTTCCTGCAATAACTGATCTGGCCTTTCATTTCTTAAGAAGTTTTGAATCAATACATGTTTGTGAAAAGATTTTTTCAGATCTTAGCTATAAAAAAAATAAATACCGCGCATCTCTAACTGACCAACATATTTCTGACTTGTTGTTACTGTCAACATCTGATCTGATGCCTAAAATAAGAAAATTATTAAAATACAAACAATGTCAGAAATCACATTGATTGTACCAATTACCCTAGGTTTATTAAAAAAAATAAAAAAAATTGATTTTTGTTACATAGAATTTTGTTTTTTTATTTGGAAGAAGATGATTTATTGTATTGTTAAAATTAACGACAATTAAATTTCAGAATTTTAAACTCATTGTTTATTAAAAGAAACAAAAATAGGAAATATGGCCCACCACACATTTTTGGATCGTCCATTTGGCCCGACTGTTAAAAAGGTTGAGCAGCCTTGATGTAAGCGAATGAAAAAGTTCCCCTTGGCATGCAGAGTTAAGGGCAGCGGAGTGGGTATACAACAGACTGACTTAGAGCCGCCTCTATTAACTAAAAAATGTGCGTTTCAAAACTGTTCAGCAATCTGGGCTGAACGATGACTGCAAAACAGGGAGAAAGTGGGATTTCTCAATGCTGGCAATGGCAGTCGTTCTCGTGAACGGTGATTTAAACCATGTACTAACGTTTTCTTGGTGCAACCAGGATATTTCTTGTCCTTGCATACGTAGTTGTTAGCTTCTAAGAATTTTGTGAGAATCTTTTTCTCAACCTAAGTGTCCGAGAAGCAGATTCCTACGTAAATGTGGTCCGAAAACGTTTGAGAGAACTATGGAAGGAACAATACAGACCGTCTCCGTTGATACTAAGCCCCAAGAGAGCCGAGACCAACAACCTGCCCGCAGCTCCATTGGAGGGGGTGCAAACAAGGTAGTGGCGCGGCGTTTGGGGGTACGACCTGTGGATAGCCGCGTGAATATCGATGAGGACCAGCTGTGTGCCCCGCGAGCTCTGGAGGACACCGGGCGCTGCTATTATTGATCTACCGGCGGCCGCGGCGGACTCACCAGACACCTGCCGCACACAAGCAACCTCGCGATATTCGACAAATGAGACGCCATCGATTATAAGCGATTGTAAAAACAGCGTTATGCAACCGTCTGTGATGGTACAGCCAGTACTCCAGCATTTACTTACTATCAATCTGGTTTACAAGCGCTTTCTAAAAATGATCTGAATTCTTATGTAATTAATTTCAGTACGGCCAGTTCCGTTTCATTAAAGCAATTAGTTTAGTCTGGTTTATCATTTAGCTCAATATGACTTTGCCTTAATTCCTTCATTTGTTGGAGAGGGTGGTATTGTGTTGTACCAGAGACGTTAAGAAAAATATGTTAAAAAACTTTGGTCAGACCTTTTCTTGAGTATGGAAGTGTTGTATGGTTCCCACATTCTTTGGTATCAAGTACAGGAGTGGGAGGTGCTGCGAAGGAGGACATCTAGATTTGTCTCTGGAAAACAATGCAGAACACTAATTGCAACCGATATGATTAAGGGGCTGGATCGGGAATCGTAGTAAGTCACGGGTGAAGAGAGTGCTGGGTGAGTATAAGGCGTAAATTAGTGATGCGACTTGGAAGGATATGGGTAGAAGGAGAATCGCATGGAATGGAAAACAACCATGAGCACAAGTTGGTACTCAATTTCAGAGATAAATGTGCGTGGAAATTTTCTTTTGTAGGTAAGGAAGTCAGGCATTGGAATGAATATGCTATTTAACAGTATTGAAAATGTATTACAAATTGTAGTCATTGGCGTAGATTAATGATAAGGAAACTATTTTTTCTTTGTTTTGTTTTAAAGATTGAAAGGAAAGGTGAATTATTTTTGATTAAAAAAGTGAAATAAAAATTAGATTTTTCTTACCTTTGGTCACGTGACAGAAAACGCTCTAGGATTGGTGATCGCTTTAGTGACGTCACGTGCCTCTAAAACGCTGCCGCTGTCGCTGCTAATGGATCGTTTTAATATTATTATTATTAATTTAAATGCTATGGAGCTAACGCTACGGTGGCAATTCGCATAGTAATCTAATTACCCCTTTATATATAAATGTATATATATATTTAATTTTTTTATAATTGAAATACTAAATTCCTCCCCCATTTACTTTTCCAATTTGCAAATTTTAAATTCCTTAAGCGTTCCTGGAAAATTATTCATCACTTCACTTGGTAATTTGTTCCAGTCCCTGACAACTTTACCAACAAAAGAAAATTTTCCCACTTCCTAACGCACGAAATCGAGCGCAAGCTTGTGGTCATGGTCCCCTTTCACCCTCCACGTACTATTCCTAATTCTTTGACTACTATCCCTCCAAGCTCCATCACCAATATATCTCCTGTAAATTCCCAGCAATCTCTTCACCCTCCTCCTTTCCTCCAATGAGTTCCAATCCAGCTCTTTTATCATATCAGTTACTGACTGGGTCCTGCGATAATCTCCATGAACAAATCTAGCTGCTCTTCTTTGCACATCTTCCAACACCTGTATTTGATAAGCGAAATGCTGTTTCCTATTATCCACGTTTTTAACTATTTTTATTGTTTGTTGCTGTTTATTTCTGTTATTAATGATATTTCGTTATGAACACAAAATCTAGAACAATTTATAAAAGCATACAACAGAAAAATACCGAAAATATACGCCTTATTTGTTGGGCTAACTATACAAAACAATCCCTGACTTTTATTCTGCGGAGCTTAAACATGTAACAACTTCAATTTGAGAATCATTTATATTTCAATAGAAAGTTAGAGATCAACAGAAATCGTTCGTCAGAATGACTAAAACTATAAATTAAAGTAGTTGTTTCAGGAGATATTGACGAAAAAAATGCAAGCTATACAGTAGGTATAACGTAAGCACAAAAATTAAATAACTGGGTGTTGTGGTATATTTTTTTAATTGCAGATAAAAATTATAGATAAATTCTATTTTTTTTTTTTTTTTTGTCAACGAAACTAAATTTATTATTTTTTACTTATTTACTGACCGCGTTTCACTTCATCTCACACGGAGGAACTGTAATGTTTAAGTGTTCACTATTAACATGAAGAGAAATAACTAAGCCGCAGTGTGTCGAGGTAGCTGCGTGGTTGAAGAGTGCTCGCGGGATTGAGAAGGCCATGCGTTCGAACCTTCATTTGGATAATATTTTATTGTGTGTGTATTTTTTTTTTTTTTTTTTCGTTTCTGTTTGCTGTTTGTTGCATTACAGAATCATGTTTTTATTCGAATAATAATAAATTTTTGGTTGTTAAAAACGTCGTGGAAACGTTCGAACATAAATTGCTGGCATAGAACAAAACTGTTATGAAAAGATATTCTTACTCTTTTAATTTTGAAACAACCAGAGATAGATTTTCATGCAAAAAATACAGGCGCACGCCGGTGTATATTTGAATTTATTTTAACAGATACATCAGTTGAAGGAATTTCACGCTAATCTTGCAACATTACTGGAACGCTTTGAATCAATTTTGTTGGAATTTTAACGTAATGATATAACTGAATTTTACCTTTCTGACATAAATGCGACTATTTAGGTGGTATTAATGTGCACTTTAATGTGCCTAAGGACCCTTACATTATTGATACTCGCCTTAAACAGCGTACTACATTTAACTCGACGAAGTTACAGTGTAAATGATCTTCACAGAAAATGATAAGTGAATTTGTCGCTTGTCGTCTGGGTTTCTACAAGTAAGTTACCGAGCGTGGTGGGTGAACGTTTAACGCTCTGGCCTCGCATTCGGGAGGACGCGAGTTCGAATCTCCTTCCGGGCATCCAGATTTGGGTTTTCCATGGTTTCCCCAAATCACTCCAGGCGAATGCCGGGATGCTTCCTACAGAAAGGCCATGGCCGAATTCCTTCCCGCTCTTTGTCCCCCATCCCATCCCGTCTCTAATGACCACGCCGTCGACGAGGCGTAAAACCCAAGCAAAAAAAAAAAAATACAAGCAATTTGCAGTGAGTTTTATCGTATTTCGGTTATTAAGGGAACACTTACGGTTTTTTTGGGAGTTTTGTTGTTGTTGTTGTGGTTGTAGATTTGTGTACCACACGCTATTCACGAACACTATTTTCAACCATTTATACAGGAATTCAATGAAACAAACCAGACGTTGGTTAAGTGGAGAGAGCGATTGTTGGAATGTGATGTCACACGCGTCGTTGGTCCGCACCACGCAGCATAGGAGTGTTTGGCGGGCTTCTAAATAGGCCTACTTTAAATTTTAACGTTGAATTTTACCTAAAATGAGCAATTTCGTGAAAAAATAAATAGTAACTGGTAAATAACGTACGAGGGTGACCCATAAACTAATTTACCACATTTTTTCTTCAATAATTATTTATTGAACGCAATGAAACTTATACACAAGAAAGAATGGTGTTTCTCCTACACTCCCTATTTTTCCACGTAATCTCCTTCCCATTCTGTGGCCTTCCTCCAGTGAGACACAAGAGCGTGTATGGCCTGGAGGTACCACTCCTTGTTCTGATCACGTTGACATTTCTTCACTGTGGGAATCACCTCTTCGTCATCCTCAAAATGTCTCCCAAGAATGGCATTCTTCAATGGCCCAAACAAGTGAAAGTCTGAGGGAGCTAGGTCAGGGCTGTAGGGTGGATGGGGTAACATTGTCCAACCCTGTTTTGTGATATGTTACAACGTCCTCAAACTTGTGCGAGGGCGTGCGTTATCATGTTGAAGCAAACAATCACCTGGGTTGTTATGGCGTCCAAGTCGCTTGAAGCGCTTCTTGAGTTTGGTTAATGTGTTCACATATGCCTCAGAATTAATGGCGGTGCCTCTCGGCATCACATCAACGAGTATGATACCATCACAGTCCCAAAACAAAGTGATCATGATCTTACCAGTGGAGGCAGTTGCTTTGAAATTTTTTCTTCTGTGGAGAGTGAGGATGGCGCCATTCCATCGATTGCCATTTTGTTTCGAGCTCACAATCCAGGACAAGAAGGCTCCTCCTCACCTTCGCAGCATCTCAGAAGAAATGTCTTTTATGACAGTTTTGTGTTCCTCCGTAAGACGGCGGGGAACCCATCGTTAACACTTTTTTGCGTAATCAAGAGCACTGACGATTACACCCACACTTTCTTTGCTGACTGACAGTTCCCGGGCCAAATGCCGCCCGAACGTTTTCATTGCTGAAGCGGTCCAATCTAGTGAGTCGCTGTAACCAGCGAATCATTTAGGGTCATTTGATTTACATAATTTTAAATAAATTTTGTCTTGTGTAAACATGAACGATTCACTCTTTCTTTGTTTATGGCTTTACTTACACCTCGTCGGTATTAGAGGTGGGATCGATTGGGAACCATCTCGGCATTCGCCTCAAGTAATTTCGGAAAAAAATATGGAAAACCAAAATCTTTAAGGCCAAACGGGGATCCGAACCCTAATCCTCCCGAGTGTTACGCCATAACGTTAGGGTTCAGTAAATTACAATATATTTAAGAGAAGGATACAGGATAAAAGAAACACGTACCTGCAGCTGAAGGTACGTGTGAATACTGAGTATGTTGGTATTTTAAATTTTGTGTTACACTGAAATTCAGTACCGCAACTGAGCGACTATCGAAAGAGCAACTCATACGCAATACAAAACTGTAGCTTCAGAACGGGTCTAATCTGTGTAAAATAGACCTAAATCGTTAGATTTATAGAGTGAAGAAATATTGATCAAGATTACATTAAAATGGAACGTTATCACGTAAATCAAGCCAAGTTAAATTGAACATTTGGTGAACAGAAAAATTTGTATTGCGTAAATTCGATATGTGTTCGAAATGCTAGATTCTGCTAAGAATGTTGCAATCTTTCGATCATTTTGTAATTGAGGTTCAGGCACTACAAAACAACAAGAATTAAAAAAAAAAAGGGTTCGATTAAAAACTTTGATGGCTTGAGGTTATTTCATATACAGCTTTCTTTTCCAGAATTTTTTGATCTCTGTTTGCAGGAGACCGTCTTAAAGATACTGATTATTTGTGAACCTTTAGTAAATTCTAGTTTCTTCCGAATTTTTGGCAGTTAAATCTTGAATTACTGTGTTAATTAGCAATCCGTAAGACAGAAAGTACGTTTCAACGCACAGTCGGATTTATGTCGAGGTCGCATATCCATTATTAGATGAATCAAAAATAACATAACAAAAAAACAAGATACATAGAACAGATAGGCGCCAAAGATCACACTGCATTTCAAATGAACACTCCTTTACTAGATAGTAGAGACCCACCAAAGATCACGCTCAACAAAGATATACACTCCATCCTTTGGGTTCTGTATATATATATATATTTAATACGTTACTTTTGTTATTTCTTTCTTTCTTCGGTTTTCTGAAATATAACACGCTATAATACACTGAAAACGTTAATAAAACCACTAAATCAAACATTAACACTCTAATAAGCGCGTTAAAACTATGTAATTTAAGTTACGATAAAGGTTACGGATATATTAAGCAACAAACATTTATGTTTTGCTACTGGAAGAAAAACAGAATTCAAACACATTACTAAGCACGACAAGGCGAGCGTGGACGAAGCAATGGAAGAATGCTAATAAGCGAATAAAACCTCACCCCAAGGATTTATTTTATTTCGTGACATAAATATCGTTGCGACCGTTTCCTTTGACTTACAATCGCCTTAATCTCACGTGTAAACATTGTACTGCTAATTTTAGTCCTGCATAATCATTTGTCATAATATTTGGCTGATTATTTTACTTCGACCTTACCGTTGGTTCATTATTTCCTTTTTACACCTTCAGATCACCTGGTGGATTTGATAATCGCAAATGAGAAACAGAACACAAACTGAGTTCATTTCAGTTGGATAATTTCTAATGGAACAACTTTCTCTGAATTGTCAGCGAGTTCAACAAGTGATGGCTTGCCTGATAGTTTATGGAGACATTTTGCAGGTAGCTTGAAGACGTTGACTTAGCTGTCATCATACAAATGTTATATTTAATGAGTTGCGAGATATTAATGTTCGTAAACAACAAAAGAAAATACTTAGTAAGAAAATTGTTTTCATCTAAATTGCCTCAGTATAGTTACAACAAACGTGAGTAATATTAAGTAATTATTTGTGTACGATTTGAGGTGAAGCAGGAGAAAAGCATAAACGAGGTGTTTGCTTGTTTAAAATAAGAATAGAAATAGAGTTTGTCACATCTACAGTGCTTGTCATTTAAATTAAAAACATAGACTTCTCAATGTTGGTAGACGCCTTTCGTCGATTTGTTGCCATGCTATATACCATTAGTTAGAGGACTGACTACTATATGAAGCGAATAGAGTCTCCAGTCATGTTACACCCATTAACAAGTTAAAGCGTGCAACATTATTAGGATTCCCGATGTCCGATACTTACAACATATACTTCCTATGCAGCAAGCATTATGTCAAAACAAGACAGTCACTGGGCCCAATGACTTAGACACCTACATGGAAACCAAATGTTCAGGACCATCGTAGGAAAAAGTTATAATTAAGTCACAGGATAGTAAAAACTTGTAATAAATGTTGGAGAGAATGCAAACTTTGCATAACAAAATTTTGCAGAAATCTGTAAAGAGTATCAACGTTCTGCTATGCCGAAACAACAGCTGCTGAGGTCAAACTGTTTGGAAAGCAGGAGGAATATCCTTGTTAATGTTACAGGACGATTTGTAGATGTTTAAACCGAGTAACCAAAGAGTAGGCCTGTACGAAATCAACTGAAGTCAAGCTGGTTTTGCGAGTCTCCAGCACCTATCCTGACGAGCGCAAAGTGTTTTATTATGACGTGTTACTCATCTTACATGCAGTAATTTTATAGTTAACAACAAAAGATTTTTGTGAAGTTAACAACAGGTTTGTTAGAGCTTTTAATTCCGATCAAAGAAGCAGTACCAGGACAAACACAAAGTTCTGAACGCATTGCCGAATAAACGCGTTAGATCAACTGCACTTATCCAGAACTCTGTTTATTTCACAGAATGGCGAACTGGCGTCGCATCCCTTCAAGCAATACAACAGTGAAATACGATAAGTTCCCACCCCAAACAAGAATTGCAAACCTTGCTGTAAATTTGTAACGTATGAAAGGTAGGGCGATATGCGCAGGGTTTGGACAAAATAATATGAACAACTGGCATTTACATACTATGGATTTATTAATATGTTGTTGGGCCACCTTTTGCTTGTAGAACAGCTGCAATTCTTCGCGGAATAGATTCGTAGAGTGTCTGAATAGGTCCCAACGGAATGTTGACCCATTCTTGTACCAAAGCATCCACCAATTGCTTCACTGATGTTGGAAGTGGAAATCTGATCCTTATTCTCTGCTCTAAAACTCCCCACAATGGTTCAGTTATGTTGAGGTATGGCGATTGTGCTGGCCAGGGAAGATGTTTGATAATATTCTGATGCCACTCGAACCAGGACAGATCCTTTTTGGCAGTGTGTATGAGCGCATTATCATCTTGGAAGTTTGCAGTGTTTGGCAGCAGATGCTAGTCATAGTAAGAACTTCATCATTGAGGATGTTCATTCTCAGTCATGCGGCCAGTGATGTGAATGAGAGGATTAACTGAATACCACGATATAGCCGCCCAAATCTAAATGGAACCTCCCACAAGATTGACTGTAGGACCCAGGCAGTCCGGATTGTAGGCTTCCTTTAGTGTTCTCCATACATAAACCCGGCTGTTAGTAGTAAACAATGTGAACGACGATTCATCGGACCATACCACATTCTTCCAATCATCAAGTGTCCAACTTTTATGATCGTGGCACCAATTGTTTCGCAGCTTAGCGTTGGTTGCCGTTATAAGGGATTTTTCAAATGCAACCCTTCCATGAATGTTAGCTTTGTGGAGCTTCCGCAGTACTGTTTTTGTGGAAACAGTATTACTCAGGTGTGTGTTGAGTTTTGCTGTCACCTTTGCCGCGGTAGTTTTGTATTTAGCTTTGGATTTCGTCCACTATTCCTCTTCGCCGACGATGTTTTACCATGTTTTGTGTGTGCTGTCATTACCGTGGATACTGTCGCTCGTGAGACGCTAAACAGTTCAGCTGTTTTCGTCACAGACGCTTCCGCTGCCCGAGCTCCAACGATATGCCCTCTTTCGAAGTCTGAGAGATTACACATTTCACCGATAGCTTGTTGTAACCGTCGCAGAACAAAGCGTATAATACACTGACTCATAACCTACAAGACCTGCCACATCAACTACAGCGTACTTGCGCGTCGCAGTATTCACACGGAAGTATTGATGACAACATGCGGCAACCTGTACTCTATCGCATGGTGTTCATATTATTTTTTCGTCCAATCTCTGTATATCTTACTGGTCCGATTAAGAAGAAAAGAAGGTACTATGAGCATTTGACTCCTGACATTGGAATACTGAATTGAAGCCGCTAACATGAATACTTTCTATCTTGCACTGAATCTTTTAATTTTGATCGGACTAATTTTTACTCTCTTTCACACATGTTTGCGGCCCGTGTTTTGTTCTGTTTATTTATTTGTCGATTTCATGAAATCCAAGCCCTTGTGTAACAAAATTAAAAAGGTGTGATATAATAATAATTCCGTTTGGTCGGAATGACCTGGTGCCAGGGTTTCTACTGGCTGCGCATTCCGCCCTTGTGGTAGCCGCCTTAGCTTAACCCGGCAAACCTACTGCGTACAGGTGACTTACAGTTTAACGTGGAATCCGAACCACGGAATCGTTCTGGCGTGCTTCACGTTACACAGCAAGCCGTGCCAGAGGTGCAGGCCAGGTTAAGAGCCTGTCGAAATCCCCGACGAGACAGGGAATCGAACCGGGGACCTTACGCTCCACCGTCAGACACCTTAACCACTGAGCCACCAGAGCGCTCCAACGGAGTGATGTTGATAGTGGTGTGGTAGTCAATTTGGAAGTAACTAAAGTAGAATGCAAAAGAAATAGCAGGGGAATATGTTAGCTAAATATCATGAATCGGTAACAAATGATTTCGGTCTCCATATATCGAAAAAGCGAAGGGATGTTTTCAATCTAATATCAATACACTCATTGCCACAATCTTGTG
The DNA here is from genome assembly GCA_031002005.1 of Vandiemenella viatica. Lineage (NCBI taxonomy): Eukaryota > Metazoa > Arthropoda > Insecta > Orthoptera > Morabidae > Vandiemenella > Vandiemenella viatica. Next base: position 361,457,323 of record JARYHS010008074.1, on the reverse strand, counting down.
TTAAATATCCTAAAAAGCCACTTTAGTGTATTGTAACACGAATTCTTGAAGTCTCTTTGTATGTAACGTGCAGACTGAACTGGAACTTGTTCTAGAGAATACCAGCTCTCCTTTAGTTAAATTTATTGAACGTTGAACCTGGAACTGAGTATTAGCAAAAATAAATACTTGTGCATAAACTGCGTGTGAGACGGGTACGCCCACGCCAAGCGCTAAGCATTTAGCCCCGCCTCGCTTTGCTGCTCTTTACGACCGTCTGCAAAACCTCCAACCTGCTGAGCCGTGCATAACTTCACTTTATGTACTCGCAGCGGGAAAGACTTGTTTCTTCGTGCAGGATAACTATATGGTTGATCGGTCGGTGTTATCTTTGTTTTACTTCACAGCGAAGGAGATATTCGTTCACAAGAATTTATACGAAAACTAGTACATTCCTTATGTTGCTTGTACATAACTTGGATGTTCACAAGAAGACTGGCTGGTTGTCTCTGGAAACATGGAGTGTTACTGTCTAAATAAAGACTATTTTCTCAGTTTCTCTCAGCAATAAAAGTAAAAAAAAAAGGTTTTAATGTGGCCATTGTTTGAATCTCTCCATAGTATTACACATGCATAGAACAATCCACAATGCAATTCCTTCGCAAGAGAAAATAACATTTAAATGTCTCACGTTATCTTACGTGGCAGAGATACATAGCCTAAAATGAAAAGTAATGATCTATAAGTTACGGGGAAACATCTGGAGTTTATAAGCGAAAAAAAAGATGGACATGTCTGAAAAAAGTAACTGTAGTATATTTTCTGGCACTATGACACAAGATATATACGAATCTTCAGTTCGTACGTTCATGCCCAGACTGGTCCCCTTCATCCGTTGTGGCTTGGAAAGGTACTTTGAACTCTGTACCAGGCAGTGTCCGCAGCGTTCCTGATTTGGGGGTCGCAGGTTTGAGTACTGTTCCTCACAGTGTGGTTAACATCTGGTGTTTCTCTTGCCCGTCATTGTCTCATCTTGTGAAACATTCTTAATTTTTTATGATGAGTCACTCATATACACTTATGTAGCACCATGTACCATAGAAGTAATTCGTTACTGTCCAGAAAATCTGTACGTCTTGCATACAACTGATCTAAGAAACAAAACCAACCATCATTTGGGCTAGAATGAAACTTCAAGACCCGTCCTCCCTCCCTGTGCCCTGATATGTAACGAATTCTTCTTAATTGTGAATAGCAATGAAATTTAACTTTTTAAGGTTTTTTACTCCAGATTTAATACAAGGTATTACTTGTTTGCATGCTGCTTAAAATTAATTATCGTAAAGATAGTACCTATGAGAATTGCTGATTTAATTACTATTGGAAGAGTCATGACATGGCGGTCCTTGGTTTGTAGCAGCCTTTTGCGTGTATCTTGCTCCTTATGTGAGCACACTTTTGTATTGCTTCTCCACTTTCTCACTTTTTAGACCGAGCTGTAGACATTCTAAAATACGAGGTTGGTTTCTAATAAGCAGTAAATGCTTTCAGTTTATGTATTCGGTATGGCAAATACAATAACATTTCAATTTTTAGATCGTTGCAGTTCAAAAGCTTTGGCCTGAAAGAAGCTATTTTTATTTTTTCTACGGGAAATTCCAATCTGTTGATGTGGATATAGTGAATGGCTCCTTATGATATCTTCTCAAGCTTAGTTCTGCAGCTTCAACAACGCGCAACAACTGTCGCTTTAAAGTGAACAGTTATCTAACAAAGAAATATACCCTTCAATTCCTTTACGTGGTGATAGTCTTTGCATGAAAAATTGGTATATGTAGGTTTTTCACCCACATAACAGCAAAGCTTGACCTAACAGTTATGGTGTTAATACTCCTTTATCACAATTACCTATTACACTCTTGTATTTTGATGTAATATATTCTACGAACTGAAGCACACAATACAATATTATATTATTTTAAAAATCTAAAATAAAATCTTGTAAATTGATCTCATCTCGTACATAACCATTTACACAAATAGAATTTAATAACATTTAAATTGGTACTACCCTTTCCATCAATTCCCAAATACTTCTGCTTCTTGTATTACAGTATTTATTTATCATAATGCACATTCTCTGTAGTTTCAACAATGTATTCATTCAGTTGATAAATTAATAGTGCATATTAATGTTCTTCTTCTTAACATTTATCATGAGTAATACTGGTATTATTTCTAAATAACACACAAACCATTTTATTTACATTAGTTCCACAATCTCATAGCATATCTGACTTGACATCCGGCGATCATTACTGTTATTAGTTGACCAAAGACGTAACAACTTTCCTACTCAAGGAAACATATTACAAACCAACATTTAAATTGTTTTCAAATAGGTCCCCCACCTAGTGGTGGAATCAATGCTTCGAAGCTGCTGAAATTTATAGTCAATTATTTTTCGCATTGTGTGTGTCATTCTGTGCTGCGCTGTCAATACACTTTGGTGATCGTGCCTGAAATGCTGTGACGTCACGCGCCCGGCCTTCGTTGGCATGATAGCAAGGGGCAAAAACTACATCAACCTCTGTCTACAGAAGTCGTTACGACACCTGATAAAGTTTCGATAACGATTCATTATGATTCAAATTGCAAATCAGTCATAAAGAAATGTAAGCATTTCGTTTAAATCCAATTAATTGCTGTTTGGTTACTTGTATCGGGTAGATGTCGACGTTTTCGCTATATTCTTTGTCCGTTATTACACTAAGGCAAAAATTTAAGTTTCCTATTTACGTTTTTGTATAGATCGAATATTTTTACCCTTCGAATTGAAGTTTGAAACTAATCAAATATAAAGGTATATATTTAGTGTAAATCTACACATTAATTTTGAAGCGGTTTGTGCAAAGGAACGAGATGGAGTCTCAATATGAACAAGTTATGTCATTAAAAAAAATCAAGGTTTTCAGCTTTATTTAATAACACATCTGCTTAGTAAAGCAACTGAGAAGAAATGAACAGCCATTTTTAACATGCTTACAAATTAATATAACAACTAGACGACCCGTGCGAAAATTTCGCGAATAAAATATGATGAATAGTGAGGTTGAATATAATGTCACCAAGTTCAGTCATTACTCTTCATACTCCTTGGTTAGAAATCCAGGGAGATAAATGGCTCGAAACACAAAAGACGTATTTTAGAAATATTGACATTTTTGCGCTTTATGGGTCGAATTACGAAAAATTCCTTTCTTAGAATATAATGTTACCACGGCGGAAACCTTAGTCTTTAATACGATATGTCATTTATCTATATCGATTAGATATCAAGGGAAAAATAAGGCTCGTGACACAAAAATACGTTGTAGAACAATTTATACTTTTTTCCCTTTAATAGTTGAATTCCAAACACTTCTTTCTTAAAATATGATGTCAGCAAAGCTGAGACATTATTCCTCACAATCGTACTTGATTTATCGATTTTGGATAGATATCAAGGGAGATAAGTGGCTCGAGACACAAAAAAACGCATTTTAGAAAAATTGACTTTTTTGCCTTTTATGGGTCGAATTACAAAAAATTCCTTTCTTAAAATATAATGTTACCACGGCGGAGACCTTATTCTTTAATATGATAGCTCATTTATTTATATCGGCTACATATCAAGGGAGATAAATCGCTCGTGACACAAAAACCGGTTATAGAAAAATTTATACTTTTTTCCTTTAACGGTTGAATTCCAAAAACATTCTTTCTTAAAATATGATTTCACAAACTGATACATTACTCCTTATATTCCTACTTCATTTATCGATTTTGGTTAGATATCCAGGGAGATAAATGGCTCGAGATACAAAAAAAACGCATTTTAGAAAAATTGACATTTTTGCCTTTTAAGGGTCGAATTACGAAAAATTCCTTTGTTAAAATATAATGTTACCACGGCAGAGACCTTATTCTTTAATATGATACCTCATTTATCTATATCGGTTAGATATTAAGGGAGATAAATCGCTCGTGACACAAAAACGCATTGCAAAAATATGGATACTTTTGCCCTTTAAGGGTCGAATTCTGAAAACTTTCTGGCTTAATATATGACGTCACTAAAGCGAAGATTTTAATCTTTAAAACGATACTTCATAAAACGGTTTCAGATAGGTATCCAGGGAGATAACTGACTCGTAACACAGAAAACAGCATTTTAGAAAAATTTACATTTTTGCCCTTTAAGGGTCGAATTCCGAAAACTTTCTTGCTTAAAATACGATTTAACCAAAGTGGAGACCATAAGCTTTAAAATGACACCTCATTCATTGATTTCGGTTAAGTATGAAGGAAGATATAGGCTTGTGACAAAAAAATACCTTATATAAATAATATATATGATAATAACATTATAAAGTCAGAGGCTCAGCAAATATATGATCTTGCACTGATATGCCCAATCACACACACGTTACTAACCTGCATTAACAAGCTTTCCTTTCCACTCAAAATGATAACAATAACAAAGCCATTTACGTGTTCCGTCTCTAATTTTTTTGATTTTATTGATACGTGTCGTACATCTAGATAGTTTTTATTTTCTTCAAATTCCTTCTTCATCAAAAATTTTTAAAAAATTGTTACTTTGAAATGGACCATTGGTAAAAAAAAAAAACCACGTCAAAAAAAATATTTTTTTTATTGGAAATTGAGTGCTATTTTCAACATACCTATACAAGGTATTCAGTAGGTCAACATACTTCCGTAAAAATCACAAAAATATTTTAGGTTTGAATCGGAAACTTGTACCTTTATAATACAGTACATGGATTGCCTACAATCCTACACCACGGTGTTCTAATAAGTCAAGTTAATAAAACGTTTAACATCAGTCGTCTCTTAATAGAAAAGGCATTTGGACATAACTTTCGGCACACGTTTGTTTGAGAGTTAAATCCATTTTTTTTTTTTTTTTGTTCCAACGACGGCAATATTTTTAACAGATCACGCTTTGCATCGGTAAATTTTTATGAGTAGTTATCACGTCAGCATAAATTGTTTTGGGAGGAATATTTCTCATTTATCCTTGTTGAAAATACAATGCGATGGTCTCGGCAGACCGTATGCTTTTCCGAAAATTACATAGGAGGATGGTTTCGCAGAAAAATATGACAAACAAGCTGATCTTCTTAAGAAACAATACCAGGAAGTGCGTCATCGACACTCGTGTCAAAATGTATTGTGGTTCGGTACAAGACTGACAGCAGCGCCTACAGCGATAAGATAGTGAAGCAGCGGATTCTGATACGACAGCCAGTGCCGGTGTAGATATCTCCGCCGCAGGGCTTAGCATTCGTTGAGATTAAGAAACATCACTGCACGTTTTCAGCAACGGCGACCTCGTCAGCGTAGAGGTTGTGTGCTTACTTCGTGTTGTTCAAGTTCGGTCTCGCACTACGGCCTTTTTAACGAATTTTGATTCCTTCTTGTGTTGCCTATTCGTTATGGTACAAATATATACAACATGGAAAATCAACATGTAAACTTAGAAAGAATCAAAATACTACACAGTTGTTGTTGGCTAAATGTCTATAAAGACGAATGCCATTTAAAAAATAGCTTCAGCGAAAAGCAACCTTCCAACAAAGACCTTTATAACACACTGCTTCCTATTATGTAATGTTGGTCAACATGAACCATGATTACTGTTCATGTATTGTTATTTTTGCATGGAATTTACATCAGTCCTCAGTTTTCCTAATCCTTAGATTGTTTACTTCGATGTTCTGGTGTATTCGTCTTTTAAGAAATAAAAGAATCTATGAATATTTCAATCATATTTATCGAATTTGTTTATAAACTGCAAAAAATGTAAACATGGGAATTTTGAAGTGTATGTTTTACTGGTTTTTTTTAAAATGGGGTACATTTTAAATTTGGGAAAAAACTAACTAAAATATGCAAGACAATGTACTGTACACTGGTCTCTGTGAATTGTTTAATTACTTGAAGAAAAAAACGATTCCAAAAGAAATTATTTCAACAAGAAATAATTGTATATAGTATTCTGGAATATCTTTCCTAAGTACAATTAGAGGAAGAGAACCAAAGTAAATATTCAAAGTATGTAACATGTAAATGTTCGTACAAAACAGCTGTATGATGTGATTTTTCGGAAAAAAATGTAACGTTCTTTTAAAAATAAATTAATGGTAAGCCCTAGCTCTTAAGAAGCACGCACGTTGCAAAGCTTCAGAGTGTGTATGGTTGCCTATACAGCAATCCCAGACCGTGACTTTAGCTAACTGCTGGAATGTTAGTCGATCATGTAATTTTTTATTGAACGCAAGCTTGTGCCCACAATTTCATTGATTTATACTACTTATACTGGGTAAAGACTAGATATTTAATGAAACGTAGTTTATTTCATTTTTCTTGTGTTTAATTTGCTCGTTATGTCCAATGTCCAGTTCGTCTTCTGTTTATTTATCCATTATGTTGGCATTTTTCGGAATGAAAACTATCCCTTGTGTTACTTCAGACTATTTTATAGTTCCGTACTAAATTTCATTTAAATCTGTTGAGCCGTAACGGCGTGATTGAGTAACAAACTTTCGCTTTTATAATATTATACTGGGATATGTTGAAATACGTAAACCACGGATGAGACAAGATTGGTGGCTCTAAATTAAATTATTTAGGGGAAGAAGTTCACCTAATTGTCTACTGAGTGAAGTAGAAGTTCTGTGTACTGTCTCTCCGTCGTTAGCTAAATAAATCCTGTAGCATAGATGAGACTTGTAAAATTGTGTGAAGTAAAACTGTTCGATTGTTTTATCATCCGGGAAGTTTGAAACACAATGGAACTGTTTGGTATGCTGGAATCGGCGAGATTTGGTAGACTGCGCATCATTCAGGTTACTTTATGGAGGAATGTATCTTCAACGGTTATAATTTCTCTCTCTTCATATTGTGTAACGTTTGTAATGACAAATGATTTCATAACTTATTCGCTTACGACGTATCCCTCCTCCATTTTCACTTGGTAATAATAGCTTTCCATAAAGTATTCTTTTAGCCACTGATTTGAAAAATATTGTTACTTGGTTCCTATTATTAATACTCTATTATTTTAATATCGCTTGCCGGAAATGACTGCGGGCACGGAAGAGCAAGGATTTCATGTATGGCCTTTTGAAGGAACTAATCCGGCATTCGCCTGTAGTGATTTCGGAAAACAACGGAAACCGAAATCTGGATGGTCGGGCTGTGATTTGAACTGGCGTCCTCCAGAAAGCAAAGCTAAATCATTAGTGGTCACCCATCATGCTTGGTCTCTCCAAGGCATTATGCTTCTAACAGTCCTAAACGTTTATTACAAAATGATAAATTTTCAAGCACATTAAAGAGATCTGAATCGCCTGCAGCAGGTAGTCTGTTACCACCAGATACAAAAGTAAATGAAAAGATTGTACTAAAGAGACTAAGAACAACAATCGCGGAAGTATTTAGTCTCGGCTAAACGTAGACAAATTGTAAAATCAAATATGACTCAAGAGTTTTACGAAATTTAGTGGTACTGTAGCATCAAAATGAAGACATCAACAGAACCATTTGCGACAAAACTTTTGGCAGAATGGGTCACAGATTTTTTATTTTCTGTTTGTAATTAGTCTTTATACATTACGTGATGGTTACATTGAATCTGTGGAGAAATTCGTTTTGAACTCAAAATTGAGTACGATGGGATTTTTTTTAAATGCGTATGGAGCTTGATTGGGAATAGAGAGGTCCTTTATTTAAATCTTTATGACACTTTAAACAGATCTTTGTCAGTTGAAGTACCCTAGTATTATTATTATTATTGGTTCGGATTTTTCTTTAAACTTTGTGTTTCCTTAATCCGGTAACATAAACGGGTTACCTTAAATCACGACAGAGGTGATAAATCGTACTTTGTCATTAGTTCTTTAAGGTTACATGAGATTTGTGTATAGAATGTTTTGTAACTTATTAAAATGGAGAAAATTCAATTACTGCAACAGCACAAGACTCTTTAATATGCAAGTATAATTTACAAAGAGATGCTTCAAAACACAGCTAGAGAGGAAGAATTGTGAAGCAATCAGAGCTTTTTTAGTAACCTTATGTTGCTTGTTACTTGTTTTCTAGCTGCATCCTCTGCAGCGGGTGTCGTTTGTGCACAGTGGTGATAAGCTAGTCCGCTGACGTTGCAGGACACCTGGCACTATAAATAACTACTACACCGAGCTTAGCATAGCCACAGGTAGAATACTACAGCCTACGTCTGCAGACAAAGTGAGCCTATAAACGTAGGACTAGGGATTTGCGACCTATGTTCCGCATTCTGACTACAGCTCCGAACAACAAGCACACGAGGCGTAACGTATCTGGGACTCGAGCAGTTGAAACACAACTTATAGACGATACTCTTAACTAATGTATTAGACGTTGGAACTAACATTACAAACATACTACTAGGAAATACTATTCAATCTTAATAAATTAATCACTTTATAGTGAGAAAGAATTTGCGAGGTATCTGCTTGTCAGAAGCGTTAACTTTTTTTATGGCGAAATCGTATAAGGTCATTTTATCGTGGGTAACAACAAATGTTCTTCCAGCAGGTATTCAATAATAAAATATGTTTTGACGTTTGGTTACTACCTTATGTTTCGTGCTGATTCCAAGAATTTTGTGTGTGTTCGCGTTTATATGTGATCATAAATACTCGTTTTAGCTTAGCTGAGTTGCCAGTTTGTTTGTAGTTCACTGTTTCTACGCCCTTTTATGTGTACAGGAAAAGAGAAATTTGAAGAGGAGTTGAAACCAAGCTCTTTGGGAGAGGTAAGCTATGGCGTCGCATACGGGCGGGCAAGGATTCAAATCCCTAACCAGCCAACGATATTTTGATTTCAGTGAGTTCGTGAAATTACCCCATGCGAATGTCGTGATGGATCCTTTAAAAAGCCATGACCAAATTCCTTCCCTGTTTTCCCACAGTCCTTTTCCGCTTCGACGTCGGCGTAAGGCTGTAAGCAAAAAAAGTTGAATTTTATTTCAGGAAAGTTGGTAACGCAAAGAATTTATTGTTACTCTATTATATGTATGGACGGGGCGAGTGTGGAAAACCTCTGAAGAAGTGCAAACATAATGGTCAATGCAGCCTTTTATAGAGGCCACTTGTTCAGGATGCTAAAATCTCACAATTAACTTTATTTGAGCTTCGGTGTTATATTAAACAGCTGTCAACATCAAGTGGCTTTCTCAACACTAAACATGCCAACGCATTTTCCTCCAGCCCTATGCATATGTGTAGGTACAAATGTGGTTACTTCGGGAATGTGAGCATTGTTAATACAAGGGGTGATCAAATGAAAAGGTACGAAACGACACGGTGGGAACAGATGTAGACTTTATTCAAAATACACACCATAGGCTTGAGCACAACGATCCCACTGATGAACAAGCCGCAGGATTCCTTGTTCCCAGAATTCCTGTGGCCGTGACGAGACCCAGTCCTTCACAGCCTCCTTGAGTACGTCGTCCGAGTTGAAGCGCTTCCCTTTCAGGTGTTTCTTCAGTGGACCAAACACATGGAAATCGCAGGGCGACATGTCCGGACTGTAGGGCGGATGGTCCAACGTCTACCACTTGAATTTGGCCAGTTCCATGTGGGTGACTCTGGAGACGTGTGGACGCGCGTTATCATGGAGCAGAACCACACCCTCCGTGAGCAGCCCCGGTCTTTTGTTCTTGATGGACCTGCGTAGACGTCGTAGTGTCTCACAGTACACATCGGAGTTAATGGTTTTTCTGTGCTCGAGGAATCCTGTCATACGGACTGCCGCTTCATTTTGACGCCGCTTTTGATAAGAACCTCTGCTCTCTACTGCGCATGCGGCCGCCCGCGCATGCTCCGATCCCAGTCAAAGACTCTAATCGCATCCCGAGATGTCTCGCTACGTTCTCCCATGGCGGAAGATGCAAATATTTAACTGTTACGTTTTTACGTCGTTTCGTACCTTTTCATTTGATCACCCCTTGTATCTTCGAGAAAAGCTGCCAGAAACCAACTAACAAAGTAGCTACAAAGTATCTCTACCTCGAAATTCCCTGCTGCTATTTTATTTCTGATTTGATTCGATTGTTTAGAGAAGTGAAGGCTGTTATGATAGAAACAGGGATTCGAAAGTGTAGTCAAGTCAGTAACTGACAAGTGGGTAGATTGCTGCCTAATTCTGACGGAAGTGTTCGTACAGGGTCCTTACACTGTATTGATGAGGCCTCAGTCATATATAAATAGAAAATTTATCACCATTTATTGGAACGAATTTCAGAATGCTTACATGTGTACAGCAATTGACATAATGGGACCATCTCCAGCAAGTGTTGCGAACAGGTAGCGAGCCATCCATAAATTACGTTCCACGTTAAGAGGAAGGAAGGGGGTCAACAAAGTGTGACAACGCGGGACCAGGGGGAGGAGGGGGCGAGTCATAAGCTTTGTGACGTCACATGCATAATTTGTATCACTTGTGGCACGTGCGGGCCGCGCGAGTTCACGCTCGCTGTACCTACCGTGTCGCACGTCGCGGTCGGCCGCCTCTGACATACGCTGAGAGACCAATACAGCCTTTGACAAAATATGACTTCCGCATACCTATTTAAACGATCGTGTGGGATCTGTTGTCTATATCTTTCATCATACAAAGTCACTAACCAACACAAGCAATAACATAACGGCATCAAGGGGTTTTGCCCATCACGAAGATTTGTCCTCAAAGAATTCCCATTAAGTGTAACAAGGAAGTTCTTTGTTTCATAAAAGATGATATGGTTGGATGAAGAAGATGCTGACACATCAATGTTCCTAACATTATCCAAATCGAGAACGAAGTGACTGTTATGCCAGTCATCATAAATAATATAAAAGAAACGGTTCAAAGTCCATCGACACAGAAGATTAAATTTTGTATCGTTCATTTGATTTGTTATGTTTTTCCAATTTTCTATAATATTTGATTTATTATTGTTTTTATAAAACAAATATTTTAAATGGAAATAGATAAATAATTTTGTTTTAAGTTAATAATTTCTAAATTAAAATTGTAAAATATGTGACGTCACACGTGTGAGGGGAGGAACCACACAAATGTGACCACCCGTGACAGGGAAAAGGGGGGAAGGGGAAAGGTTCCAAAAATCATGAAAATCGTGTGATGTAACTTACGGATGGCACCGAGACAGAAATATTGCCTGCGGCAGCCTCCGTGTTGTGGCCACATTAGAATCCATGCCGCGACAATCCTTAATGGAACAGGCCTGCCTGCCTTACCACTTCGTAGCATTTTCAAAGGAACGGGAGTGTTCAGCCAGCTCGATGTGTTTATGATATCTCATCCAGGGATATAGTTTCTCCAGTATGTTATGATTACTAAGTATAGACGCCACAGGACGGACAGGACATTCACACAGACACACAACATCCATGCCCGCGGCCGGATTCGAACCGGCGACCTTCGGCACGCGGAGCTAGTGCTCTAGCCCCTACGCTACCGAGGCCAGCAGCTACAAGGGTTTACGTAAGAAGATAAATATTTCCGCTTCTCTTCCGGAATATGCTATCAATACACCCGCACCAATGAGAGATTTACAAACGGAAGCGTGTTAAATGTAGACTGTAGAGGAGTTGTTCGTAAAACTAGCTACTATCTTGATTTCTCCAGATATCCAATCCTGGTTCAGGGGAAGTTGTTGCAAAGACGTGATTGGCGTGTTCATGTCCCCGACCCCGAGTGAATCTACGAGGCTCTCACAACATGCGAGGAGAGGACGACAGACTTCGTCTCTACCCTTTACTTCTTCAACTACGAAACACCACCAGCAAATCCGGTGCGGACACGAGATCGGGTCACTCTGCTCTAAATGCCTGACTGGAACTTAACCGTGAAAGCAGCTGCTAGCTCAAGGTCCATCTCGTCACCAAACTTAGCTACGTCTGGTTAGCTAGGAAAGTTTTTCCTAACCTACCTCTGGCTGATTGTTGCATTTAGCTAATTCACGGTTTAGTGAGAAATTTCGCACATCATTCGTCTACAGTTCTTCGACGGAGACGGCGTCCCCTTCTGTAGCGGCGCATCTAAAGCCCGCTAGGGACTGGTAACGTAGTAAACGTTCCTAAATCAATTCAGTGCAACAACGCTTTTATTTGCAGCTAATAACGTCCCTGGCCAAGTCAGGTTGGCAAACTTTAGGCCTCAAGAGATGATTTAAAGACAAATCAATTTCCGTGTCACCAGAGTTCTCGTGTTTACCCAGCATTAAATGCACCCTGATTATTGTATTCTGTATTATTTTCTTACGCTCAGTAACTTACTGCTAGCAAGCTCATGGTTGTTTTCTGTATTAATGTGATAACTTCAGTGGTTACATGTCCTAATTTTATGCTATACTGTTACCGATTCTGGAGAAGAATAAATGTATTTGTTATCGCTCCCAAATGAATTTCAGGATGATGATTTGCAGTTCCTGAGATTGTTGAATAAATCTAATGCTTATATTATTATTTTTATGCTTTTATTTATATGGACAGGTAGATCCCAACCGTTATACCAATATTTCTCTATTTTAACAAATGGAAATAATAAATCTAACTTTATTAGCTAGCTACAAAACAGTAGGAACAGAAAACATTTCAGCAAAAAAAAAAAAAAAAAAATTAAGTACAACATAAACTTAAACATTGTGTAGGCAGACTGTCAAAAGCCTTCTGGTAACTCCTAAATCATTCACAGGTATGTCTAAATAATTTTTTCTGGTATTTGACGCGCCCTAAAGCAACAACTTTTCTGCTATTAATAGACCATATTCATGGAAAAAGTAAAATAAATTTTATAGAGTTATGGTATGAGAGCATCATAACACCTATGGTGTTTACTTTTTCATGTTTTGAAAACTGTAAATAATAGTGTTAATATGAAATTTGGTCAGTTCAGTGTAGTGATTCATACCTTCAGCAAATTCTTCAAAACATACACAGAGAAGCTAACCCTGATCATGAGAAAAAAGTAAGAAAGTAACATGTAAGTAAATTTAATTTCACCTCAACTTTATAGATTGTTTTGTAAACCAAATGTTACTAAATAAATACCAAACAGTTGTCGCTGATGATGCTCTTGAAATAGAGCGAAACGCGTACGACACCAAAATAAAACAAAATTCAATTGCATTGGCGTGTTATTCACCTTTATAAAAAATTGATTAACTTGCAATTGAGGAAATGGCCCACAATATCCAGTCATAACACCTATGAGTTATAGACATCTAGAGACACTTTAGCCCAAGAAACTGCTTACCGATTCGCCTCAAGTCTATTTCTACTATTCATTAAAGTCATCGAACAATTTCAGTAAAAATTGCTTACCGCCATATTGTACACATAATTACATTGCAGCATGAGGAAGCTATAGTTTCTCGGGGAAAATGATTTCATATTTTATCTGGATAAATGCACAGAAGAGGTGTCGGTGGAAGCCTTAACATATTGTAAATGTCCTAATTATATTTAGACGATCACAACTAATGATAAAGCCAATTTGTATTTATTAAGAATAAATTAACTATGAGTCGTTGGGGGAAAGTAATAGTCAAAAAGTTTCGTGAAGTTTGATGGAGCGATCGTAAAAATATTCCGTTGGTACAGGTAGCGCTTAGGGCGACTAGTTGACGCCAGACATACTTTGTTAACGGGAGAAAGGACTTCACCCGATGCGCAGTAATCTCTCAAGAAGAGCTCAGAAAATAGTCCCTGCATCTCGAAGCCGCGCTCAGCCAATGGAGAGCACCCTGGTTTGTCTCTTTTTTTGGAAGTATTACACCAAAAAATTAAAAAGCTAATGAATATAATATAAAGAAACATACCTAGCCAGTTTGGTTCATATGAAGAAATGCTGTAACAATGTTTGAAGGAAATATGAGTGGCTGTTATTACACGAAATTCCGACGGATTTCAATACTAGGCAGCGATTCCAATTATTCTGTGACCTCTTCTCCTTAATTTTCGCGGAGACTAAAAATATGAGTATATTGGAATGGTATCTTGGAAAACAACCTTAATCTATACGTCGTGATTGAGTTAAATGATTTTCTAGTCTAGCACTAATCTAAAAACCAATATTTTTTTAAATGTTATTTGAAATCGCAGGCTTAAAAATTTACAATTTCCAGACATTTTTCCCGAGGGATGCCAGATTCGTTCCTGAATAAATGTCATTATTCCGTCATATTGGACAATCTAAAGCCATTTTGCAATTTATTACCAATTATAAAACATCAATAAGTTATCAACAAATTGTAAAGATATATTCCCAGCACCACGGTAGTTGGAAGAATTTAAAAACGAGTAAGTGACTCTGCTGCCCATCGTGACTATGGTTTTAGAAGATTTCCAACTATTATCTAGACTAACTAAGACTAAAAAATTACTCTATTTCTTCAATGAATTCTTCACGAGTGTCCAGCCGGATGGAATCAAAGAATGACGACGTATTTATCTTAAATAGACCTGATGAAGACAACCGAGCAAGTTGTTGAAACGTCGTCATTCTTTGACTCTATCCGGCTGGACACCCGTGAAGAATTCATTGAATCTATACGCCGGGAAAGTCTCCAATTGCATACTCTATTTCTTACTTAAAAACAAACTTTCACGAAAGGAATAGCTTTTATAGCTTGGAGATAGCTGTCTGGATTTCTAATTACTACTTAGTGCAAAGAGAAGTCTTCACCACTCACAAGACTTTAAAATTTGAATGTTACATAAGTCCAAAGAAGAGCCGCCCGATTCGTGACAGGTATATATAGTTGGAGGGAAAGCGTAAGTGCGATGTTGAAGGAGTTAGGTTCGGAAGACCTGGAACACCGAAGGCGTTGCTCTCGACAGAATTTCATTGAAAAATTCACGACTGACGTATTTCGGAATGACAACAAACAAATATTGCTACCAGCAACATTCGTATCTAGGAATGACCGTGAAAATAAGATAAGAGAAATCAGGGCCAGAACCGATTCTTTTCTGCATTCATTTTTTCCACGAGCGATTAGGGAATGGATTAGAAAGGATTTACCGGGCGACTAAACTTAAAATGCGACAGGAGTAGCTTTCGATAAAGCACTCCGGCCATCCTGATTTGGGTATTCCATGGTTTTCCCAGATCACTCCACGCGAATGCTGGGATGGTTCCTCTCAATAGCCCATGGGCACCTCCTACGATATCCCGTACATCCCTTCCAAACTATCACCCTTTCGGATAGGTGTAATGCACCCTCCGCCACACACTTTTAGTGAATCGCGGAGTAATAGTAATAGTAAGTCTCAAGGAGAATAAGTCAGTACACGATTTTCTGACCACGTTTTCGTCTTAACGGGAAACTGAGAAATTACTGAATGGCTGGACTGGAGAAAGATTTTGGACAAAATATAAACCACAGCGAGGATAAAATAATGCAATCTAGCAGACATGAGATAGCATCAGATGCATTAGGAGAAGAAAGGGAATTCTGTTCCTTATAAAGTGAGATTACAACCGATGGTCGAAACGGGAATGATGCTAGAAGAAAAACCCTACTAGCCAAACGAATCTTCTTGAAAAATAGACATGTTTGAGTATCAAATATTAATCTAGGACTTAGAAAGAAGTTTTTAAAACTCTATGGTGGAGCATAGAGCTTTATGGCAGCGAAGCATGGACTTTATGAATACCAGAAAGAAGGAAAACTGAAGCATTTGAAATGTGGTGCTATAAAAAGGACGCTGAAAATTACGTGTTCAGAAAAAGTACTAAATCAGCTTGTTTTGAAAGTGATTGGTGTGGGAAGAAGTTTTTGGAAGAGTCCTTTATCTTTAGGCGCGCAATTCATATTTGTTATGCATTTCCCGGCTTTGAGATACACTTTTCTTTGAAGAGTAAAAACCAAGGAAACAATTAACTATATTTTCATTCCTAAAGAAGATTTTTTTTTTTTTTGCTGTCCGTATTTTGAACAGTTACCAAAACTCTTATACTATAATACAATTTCAAGCGGAAGAAATCGCGGGTAATTGCTATTATGAAATAAAATTTGGTTGTGAGGCTACTGAATTCATTCTGCCATCTATGTTTATGGAAAGCTATAATTAGTCTGCAGCTACTAAGTGCTGTCGTATTAAGATAAACGTTGCAAAAGGGTGTTTTTCAGTCATTACACTAGCCAAACGAATACATGTATATAAATTTTCAGGATATTCAAGCTACATTTTACAATCATGCTTTTTTTAATTTATGCTGCAGGGTGTTATTTGTAACTGATGCACGTGGCTTTCTCTCTTTATTTCACACATTCCTGTAGTATCAAGAAGAAAATTTTTGCCACTGCAATTGTTTCACTCGCCTGAAAATCACCAACCTCTTCACATCAAAAAAGCAGAGACGTGTTGCTGCCGGTTGAAAACTCGTATCAATAATTGGTAACAAGGCTATTCCTTAATATAATTACTGCTGTGTTCCTAACACTATCTCTTCTATCTATCTATAAAACGAAAACCGTATATATTGGTCTTATGAAAACTCGGAAACTACGGAGCAGATTTCGATGGGATTTTCACCGATTTAAAGCTTAGAATCTTAATTCAGTTATTTGGCATGTATTACGTTTCAACGTTAAATAACGTAGGAGCATTAAATGAAATTCTGAACGAATGTTGACAAATCCAAAAGATGTAAGGATTAGATGTTCCATACTTCGCACTAAACACACAACTAAATGTCTCTGACCATAGCCTTTAATGAAAGCAATAAGATAACTTTATAATAATAACTAAACAAAACTTGAAGTATTCTTTCCTTTAATTGGGGATATTCAAGTTTTAAACGCCATAGATAGCCGTAAAAACAACAGAGATTTTCTTTAAGCATGATCTCTGGACAATGTCTCTGGCCATCGACATTAGTCTTCTATTTACGATAATATTATTCCGAATTCACTTTTGATATTTGTATAAAAGGCTGAATCCGCGGAGTCACAAGTATCTAGCTTGCGAGCAAAAAGTATATCCATTCACTTCGCAATTAAATCAAATGTGAGTTTCTAACATAGTCAATCTTTGTTCAGTGATTTGGTAATGCAATTTCTTAACCAAATTAACGAAACTTGATATACATGAATCCTATCGGACGAATGAAAACAGTGCACGTGAAAGTAAACTGCAACCCATCCGTATCTTGGTAGGGGGCGGGTAAATCTAGGTATGATTTAATTCCGAAAACAGTTTGGGGCGAATTTTATGAAGCCTTGTACAAATGTTTCTCACTGCGGGAATAAAAATGGGGTACGGGTAAATCTACGCCAACTATACGGGGCGACGTCGAGAACTCCGCTAGCAGTTAGTAAAGGTGAGAAACACAGGCATACCACTTCTAATGTGAACACTGTGTCCACCCAGTTTTATCGACAACATGAAAGAGGCATTGTTTGATGTACAGCGTGTTATGAGCGTGTTGGCTCACACTAATCTCGCTTCAATCTCCTCGAGTGGTGCGAACGAGAAAGGCGCCGGCAAACGTTGACAGCCCGACCAAATTAAAGCAGCCGAACATTCGGCGGGAATCGAGACGGCAGATTAATAAACACGGAGAAACTTGTGGGCAAAATTGGGATCATTATAATTATTAACCTAAAGTCTTGTGAGTCGTGAAAGACTTTTTTATTTTTTGTTGTCATCAGTCTCTCGACTGATTTAATGCAATCGTCCGTCTCTTCCAATCTCGCGCTAATCTCTTCATCTTACTGTCTACGTCCTCAATTAACTGCTTCATATATTCTAATCTCAGTCTTCCTCTATTGCTCTTATCCTCGACTGTTCTCTCCACTAACAAATTAACCAACCCCGAAAGTCTCAAAATATGACCCACCATCCTGTCTTTTTACCTGTATACCCATTTAGCAGTTGTAGATGAAAAAATTTTAGTGTTAAGAACTCATTCATATTTCTCGTTTCTTAAATATTAGTTTATCAAGTACCTCCATTTTTGCACTTTTAATTTAAACGCACCACTGAATATGTTATAACATTCATGGTTTGGTCACTGAAAAGAAGTGTTTGCGATTTACGTATGATGCAAAGAGTAATTGTGACAGTATTGACTACGTAGAAGGAAACTCTGATATTGGTGAAATGTGAATTGATAATAACAATTTCCAAAGGAACTATTCATTTTTGTGAGACAAAAAATATTCTATGTCATTACCCAGGCAGTATACTAATTACGTGCCAATTTTCATTTAAATCTGTTGAGCAATTAAGCCGTGATTAAGGCAAATATTCCAAACATCCAAACATACTTCCATCTAAACTTTCTCATTTATAATATTACTCGTATTAAGATCATTTCTAAAAATTCCTTCTGAATTCTCTGTAAGACGCAAGGACCTTGTCAAAGTAACAGCTGATGCTACAGGAGTCCCGTTTCCAGCACGATGAATGCATGAGAACAGCTGAGATATTGTGAGACAGGGTTTGTCCCTGTGGTAACAATTTTGAGCGAATTTATCATTAATGAATGGCAACATAAACAACTGACTATATAGGAAAACCGCAAGAGTTGCGCTGGAAACATTACGAGCATTCTGTTGTTTACATCAGAAATAAAACTTACGCATAATCCGACAACCTGAACTACGATAATACTAGAAGAATATTAGAAACACCAAAAAGAGGAAACCTACTAGTACTAAACAAATCAGTAGGATTCGGAAGAGGTGAATCACAACGGTTTAAAGACATGAAATTGTTTTGTAATACGCGAAAAAAATACAATAATTTGAATCCTGGTTCTACAAAAGATGCTGATTTTTGCATGGGACGATAACGTAGGCAACAAACGTGTTTCGGAGATGATATATGTCTTTTCTGTAAGAAATTTTAAAAGAAGTTAAGTTGCCAACAGGAGGTATAGTTGAAACAGAAAAGGGGAGAAGACGTGATTGTGTGAAGCAGATGATTGAGGATACATAAAGGCTGTCAACGGTATGGGCTAGGAATTGGAGAAGTGTTGCAGCAAACCAGTTGTGAAAAAACATGCTCACTATCATGGAAAATGTTATAGGTTTTTGTTAAACTCTTCCTAATGAAGCTCAAACTTGCTACGAGTACAGTGTTGGGTGTGTGTACTGGGAAGAAGCGTTGATCTGGCAGTCGTCAGGCAGCGGGGCGGAGCCGTCAGCCTCATAAATAAATAACACTTGTCAGCCGGCACACCGGAAGTGTCCGTTAGCGGCGGCGGCACGCCTGCCAACTGCACAACACAGGACACCGCCCGCATTAACACGGAAGCGTGAGTACCGATAAACGTCTCTACTTTGGAGAACACCGCAATCGGTAACCACATTTACCTCTATCTAAATGATACGCGGAGATATAATCGTAAAAACATGAGCATTACACAAGATGACTCGAGTAATGTCAGAATTTACAACAGGCAACAGGTGGTGGGAGTCAGCCTTCCTTAAATTTTAAAGATCCAGCATGAGTTTCTTGCCAAACAGGAACTGCTGCAGCCTCCATAAGTAATACCACGTTCCGTGTTGAAAAACAAACAATCTGCTTGAGAGTTTAATTACACAGTAAAAATGGTTATTTTCGTTGTAGCCAACTAAATACGCTGGCGACAAGTCTAAGCTGTCTCATTTGTACTTGTCGTAAAAATGAAAGGAATTTCTGTTCAGTGCTGTTCCATGCTCGATGTCACCCTACAGTAACAGACTATACATAGCCTTTGCTCACTCGAAACCGTTCCGTAGGAAATCAGCTTTGGGTTTATAACTGAGTGTGTTGCAAACTCAGCCTGTGAAACCACGCAAAAATACTGTTGTGTCTATGTGAACACGTGCAGGGTTAATGCGGAAAAAATAATGTATTATTCCCAGCGTTACTTAGATGAGTGTGTCGCACAGGTACAAATTAATAATGGTTTCTCTGCATCTTTTTATATGCGCTGAACTTTCTTCAGTATGTCTCAGTATTGGTGATGACACAGTAAGACTACTGCAACACTTACTTGCCCGACCCGTTAGCTAGTTTTTTTTTTTTTTTTTTTAATTTTAAATGTGGCTTTCGGTCTTTTTGACTATTTGGCCAGCTCTAATTTGTTTACGTTGCAACCGCTGTATCAGAGTTTCACTATGATATTGTGGACACTATAGTGAGGACAACAGAAGACGAACACAACACTTAATTAAAACCACCCATGCCCGAGGCCGGACTCGAACCGGCGGCCCTTGCAATGCGAGGCCAGCGCGCTAGCCACTACACTGCCAGGACCGGCCGTTAGCTAGTTGGCTGCTGCACCGTACTAGAGTTCGATGCTGATAAAGGTTACCTGGTTCCAGTCCTGGTGGTAGAAAAAATTTCCACTATCAGGACTTGGCGGGTAGGGGAGGAGCAGTGGTTCACAATTTCTTATCATCGGATTGTGCACAAAAGTCCTAGGTTAAATCACAAATCTTTCTGCAGTCAGTATGGAGTGATGGCATGAAGGTAACAGTGAGTATGCAGTGAAATTTCCAACAGGGCGTTCGCTCTCTAGCAATAAAAGTTACTAAGTTAATGCACGGTGTAAGACAGTACAATAAAGCAACAAGAATGCGGATCAATAAACTAAAAGATTTTTGCGACAAAACAGTAGTGGACAAGCAGATCATTTTTGGAAATGATAAGGAAACCTATTACCACCAATGTTCCCATGAGAAGTATCTTTTAAGCTCAAAAGAAATAAAGTGAAGTTAAGGAAATACTTGGAGAATATAGGAGGGAGGAGATGTTGATGGTATACGACTAGTAATTTCAGCTTTAAATGAATGATTTGAAAAGTAGTCATTTGACATGATATTTGTTAAAATATTTCGGAGTAATGAGAGTTAAACGTATCAGAATTATACGAGGCATGGGAGGCATTATTCATTAAGATCATTTACAGAAGATGTGAGAGTGGAAAGGTTATTAGCTGAAGATGTTGAAGGGAATCAGAAAAAGGATAAAAGATAGAGGATAATTCCAGCACTGCCACTAATATTACGGAGCAATGCCACCATAAAAAGGAGTTTTTGAATTTTTGAAAAAATGTGAATACAAATGTAAGATGTTTAAAATTTTAAAAAGGAAATGCCGAAAATACTGATGCAAATAAATTATATGCTAGTAATAGAAGAAGGTAGGAAATTGTTATAGATTAGCTTCCTAACGAATGAAAAAAATGGACTATGTAATCAAGATCAAGGTAATAGGAATGGTTAGAATGAAGATATGAGTAAGGTAGGGAAATCGAAAACTACACAAAAAAAAGACTATAAATTAGACTAAATATCAAAAACATTTAAACGAAGTTTACGAAGCGAAGAAAGACCGAGAATATCAGTAGACTGAATGTGAAAATATACCCTCTGCACAAGAGCTAGTAAGATAATTATTTTATTAGCAAGTAAAATCACGTGACAGCCACGCTTGATGTAAATTTTAGACGGTTTACTGCATTGACCAAAGCGAATATTGGGATGGTCCCCAATCTCCGACTCATAAACTACACATTTCATAAACATACTCTTATCGTGCAGAAATCAAATTACTCTTATGTTCCCGATTAGAATAAGTTCACCCGACGCAAGCGGGAGATGGCGGGATAGAACCTCCGTCAACAAGGCAAGGCGAACAACTTCCATCGGTCTCATGACACTAAAAGCCATACGTTTTTTATATATAAAAAAGTAGAACGGTTTGTAAAAACATATGTTTGTATATGAATGTTGGAAGAAGAAGAGACAGTACAATGGCACAAAGTTTTTTTTTTTTTTTTTTTTTTTTTTTTTTTTTTTTTTTTATTGGCCTTGGGTTTCAATTACCATACAGCCAGCTTCTTATACATTGTTACATTATTAATAATAATCTTTCTTACTTTTATGAACAAATGTTGATACATTTCTGATGTGCGTTATTACATTCACGTAAATGCATAAATGCATTGTTATAATTTAGTAAGTTATATTTATACATTTATATGGATATGTGGTTACATATTGTCAATGTCTCATTATATTTATGTGACTATGTTGTTTTGTCTATGATAATATGTTTAAACGTTACTTTGTATTTATATATATACATCTGAATTTTTTACAAAATCTCTAATGATAGTGTAGACTCTTCTGTTGCTGGTTGCAAGTAGGTCTGCGATGCTTGTTGGCAGCGGGTGCTGTACCCGCACCAGAGCATTGATGAATGTACGCTGTTGCCGTTGATACATGGAGCACTGGAAGAATATGTGGTTCAAGTCTTGAGGGGTTTGCCCATCACATTGGCAATACGGCGAGTCTGCTGCTTGTATACGGTAAAGGTGTTCGCGGAAGGCCCCGTGGTTGAGTCTCATTCGTGTGATGGTTGCGATGTACCTTCGTTGAGTTTTCCAGTCCGTGAACCAAGGTCGTCGTGGTGGATGGGTTTGAATCATCGCGTACTTCCGTCCTTTGTAGCTTTTAGTTTCTTCCCATAGAGTGGACCATTGCTGGTAGGCGTTACTGACCACCGCTGCTTTGTAATCTTTGTGGTTGTAAGGTGGCTTGTAGTTTTGTCCCATACTGCATGCCTCCTTGGCTAGCTTGTCAACATGCTCATTATATCTTATCCCTGTATGGGCCGGGATCGAGATGTAGTTAACCGTGGAGCCATATTGAGTAAGCTCGGCGGTTTGCTGAACTATGCTGGTATGGTATGAGTTAGCATGCTGAAGGATGGCTGGAGTAGTTAGTGACTGTAACACGCTGAGTGAATCAGAGAGAATTAAAATACTGCGCCTGGGAAATCTCCTTGCATAGATGAGGGCCTGGACGATAGCAATTGCCTCGGCCGAGTATATTGGTAGATGGTTTGGCAATCGATATCTTTGGTCATGCTGTGTTTCAGGGCAATAAAAGCACATCCCACACCCTCCGTGGGTATCTTTGATCCATCCGTATAAATTTGAACTGAGGTTGGCCATTTCTCAGATAGATATTCCTGGAGGACCTGGTTAATTGGTTGGCCTGTTCTAGAGTTTGCCGGTATACGACTTACTGCCAGTGGTGTCACGCAATGCTGGTAAGGAATTTCATATATAGTGACTGCTTCTTGCTGTTGGTGTTCAGGGAGTAGACTTTTCAGGTACACTAGGCCTTGCAGTAGCGGATATCTTTGATTGTATAGGCGTTTGTCCTCGTTCGTCTATCAGTCGATGGAGATTAGTGACTTGCCGGAGGATAGTTGAATTTTTGTCGTACATGCGTGCCAGTAAAAATTTGTTAGCAAGGAGTTGTGTGCGGATTTCCAGGGGCATTTCCGCGGCTTCCAGGTGGAGAGCATTTGTAGGTGTTGATTTCCATTGCACCTAAACTGGTGCGGATGCACATGTGCTGGATGCGCTCCAATTTTTCTATATTCCGCTTGTTACCACTAAGGTAGAATATGCTACCGTATTCTATTTTTGCTCGAATTATGGTTCGGTACAGAAGTAGTAATATGGATGGGTGAGCTCCCCACCATACCCGAGTTAGAGTTCGTAAGATATTGTGGCCCTGTTCCAATTTTGGTATAAGTTCTTGTATATGTGCCGCCCATTTTAGGCGGGATCATAGACCAGTCCAAGGAATTTGACGTGAGTCCTTGACCAATACATTGTGTGTTTCCCAAATAAGATTATATATCGGTGGTTGAATTCTTCGTCTTGTAAATATATAGCTGTAGATTTGCTTGCCGAGAATTCCAGTCCATGTTGAGAAAGCCATTGATTACTTGCAATATTGCTTGTTTTAGTAAGTGCTTAGTTGTCAATATTGAAGTTGCCGTGGTGTAGATGCAAACATCATCAACATACTGTATGAATATTCACTTCGGGGGGCAGGATGTTCTCCAAGTCCCGAACATATATTGCATAGAGAAGGGGGCTCAACACTGCTCCTTGTGGAAGACCTTGATGGGTGCATCTTGGGCCTAGGAGTACATGTTTGTACCGGATGTATATCTTCCTTGATTGTAAGAGTTGGTAAATTCCGGCTACAAAGTTTTGGGGTAGGCCCAATGCAATGAGCTTATCTATCAATATTGGCACTTGTACGTTGTCATACGCCGAAGATATATCCATAAACAGCGCGGTGAGATACTGGTTTTTCATAAATGTTTCGTGTATCGCCGTAACTAACATGGTATGATTGTCGTAAGTACTTCGCCCTTTGCGACATCCATACTGTGTAGTAGGTAGCAGAGATTGTGCTTCTAACCACCATTCCAATCGATGTTTTATCATTCGCTCAACAGTTTTACCGATGCAAGAGGATAATGCTATTGGGCGGTAGGATATAGAGGCTCCTGGTTCTTTTCCAGGCTTCAGTACAGGAACTATTATTTGGGTCGTCCAGGTTTCTGGTATTTGCTTCTTTGACCATAGTTCATTAATGGTATTTAGTAAGAGGGTTAGAGCTTTTTCTGGTAAATGTTGTAACATGGGGTAACGAATGTCGTCTATGCCTGGTGATGTGTTGCTAGAATTCTTAAGAGCTGTTCGTAGTTCATTGAGCGTGAATGGAGAGCATAGGAAATGGTTATTATCTTCTTCCGTAAAATTGTATGGGGCAGGTCTAGGCATAGAGGGCGCAATTCTGTCAGCAAAGTCCTCTAGCCACTTGGTATCGACAGGAGCTTCACGTGGACAGTAGTTTCTGTTGCGTAGAGTTTTAATGCGCTGCCATACGACTTTCGTCTCTGTCTCTCTATTCAGAGAGGAACAAAATTCCATCCAGCTCTGTCTCTTTACAGTCTTGAGGAACCGTTTGGTGCGTGCTGATTCTTGCAGGTACTTGAAATACGTGTCTTGATTTGGATGTTTACGATATTCTCTGAGTGCTGCCCGTCGCAGGGCGATGTGTCTCGAGCATTCTACATTCCACCATATCGGTGGAGTAACTTTCTTCCGATCAGCATTCTTTCTAAGAGGGATAGATGAATAAGCTGCGCGTTCTATCGCCTCTATAAGGAGGTTGTAATCCTCTAGGGCTGATCTGCCATGTTGGAATCCGCATGCCTCCTCGTACATTATTTCCTCAAATGCTGTCCAATTGGCAGCTTTTATATTCCACTTACTTGATGGAATGGGGTATGGGCCGTTCGATGGAGGTTGGTTTATATTTATGAGTACTGGGAAGTGGTTTGAACCCAGCGGATCTTGTAGTGTTCTCCATTGAGCTACTGTAGCTAAGGCAGTGGAACCTAGCGTGATATCCACCGCTGATGGGCGCTGATACGGTGAAGGTACAAGTGTTGGCGAACCATCGTTCAAGATTGTTAGGCCATATGTATCGCAGATCTCTAGTAGGTGCTGACCCTGCTTGTCAGTGAAGGAGCATCCCCATGCGGTACTGTGCGCGTTAAGATCACCGCAGATTAGTAGTGGAGTGTTTAGTGGGGCTAACAGAGAATTCCACATCTCGTGACTTATAACCTTATTAGGTTTGCAATAGATCGAGAGGCACGTAAACTCGAGTGTAGGTGCTTGTATTCTTGCTGCAACAGCCTGAATGTCAGGGTCTCCACTCATTGTGACTCCTAAGACCTTATAGGCGATTGAATGGTGTATTAGGAGAGCCGCTCCGCCTTTTCCATCCGGTCGATCATCTCGGATGGTTGTATAGTTCCTAAATCTTACATTTGTTGCTTGTTTGAACCAGGTCTCCGAAATTGCAGCTATTTTAATCTCTTTTTGGCGTAGCTCTTGTTCCAAACTTTCTTTATTG
This sequence comes from Vandiemenella viatica, assembly GCA_031002005.1. NCBI lineage: Eukaryota > Metazoa > Arthropoda > Insecta > Orthoptera > Morabidae > Vandiemenella > Vandiemenella viatica. The sequence goes on along the minus strand of JARYHS010008074.1, from coordinate 361,431,477 downwards.
GAGATGGCCGATCTTGCGTTCCATTGGAGAATTTGGAGAGCCATTGTAATGAAGTTTGGTTGTTGTGTTTGGAACTCTACTTGTACCCTACTAAACTAGTGAGCAGGTTACGGAGCGGGTCAAGCTGAAGGGTACCTGATGGGGATGCTTGAAACTCGTATATCATCTGTGCAATCATTTGTAATATTTGCTCTATAAGCACTGCGTTTGTTGTTGAAGGGGACATCTCTTTGTCCAGGGGATTAGGAGAATAAGGGTTCTGCGTAATAGGAGTGATTGGTAAATGGTGTGGGATATACATCCTCTGATGAAGAGGAGGATAATTGGGCGTTTGCTTTTTAGGAGGAGCAGGCCTTGGTCTGCTACGGCCGCCAGTGGTAGAAGTGTAGAACGGTTGAACCGTGACGACTGCTTCAGTTTGTTGACCTAGCTCTTGTTCTTGCTGGATAGGGTTGTTTTGGGATGCATTGGTCGGGGCTGCACTAGAGAGAGATGATGTAATGGGTGGAAGCGGAGGAAAATTGCTTGTCATCACTCGTAACATGGCGCAGCGCTGACGGCTTGTGTATACGTCGGTCTGTAACCAGGGTTCATAATCGTCGCTGGTGGAGTTTTATTATGGACCATCACCTCGCGAGCTCTTTGCTGCTGTACATACACAGGACATAGTCTGTCATTAGAAAGATGTGGGCCCTGGCAATGTAAACATCGAGGGTTCGCTGTGCTGGTGCATGTTTCCATCCTATGAGGACCTCCGCACTTACTGCAACGCGTGGCGCTGCCGACACTGTGTCATACGGTGTCCAAATCGTTGGCAGTTAGCACAAACGAGTGTTTGTGGTACGTGCGGCTCTACAGGGCACCGTGTTCCAAAGATTGCTACATAGGCTGGTAAGGACTGAGATCTGAAAGTGACCATACATACAGGTATCGGGATCCGTCCTTCACTGTTCTGATTAGTGGTTCTCTTTGTAAACCGTTTCACAGAAATAACAGGATAAAGGCTTTCAATGGACTGTTGGATTTCTTCCTCTGTTAGGGTGACATTCTACATCCCTAATGATACCTTGCCTGTGGATTAAAAAGCTCGGAATATATGCTTCTAGGTTCTTATCCTTAAACACTGCTGACTGCACTACCATGTTTGCTGACGCTGCGGTCTTAGTTTAAATCTTAAGCCTATTTCTGCCGGCGGATATGATGTTTATAATATCGTGCTTATATGCGGGGTTGGTTGCATACAGAATTTTGCCCATTGACATAGGATGTAGTCTGCCGATGCTTCTGTCCATGCTTTCCACAAAAACATAGAATGGTCCGGCATCTGAGCGGCTATAACGATTGTTCCTGCTACGCTCGCGGTTGGTGTTTATGTTTGCGCTAGCGTGTGGTGGGCCATCACACTGTTAAGTTGAGTGTCTTGTATTTCCGCGCGTTCCTCAGAATTACTTGCGGCTTCAGAAAACCATTTCCTCATCTGTTGTCATATGGAAATTATCACTTTTAGATAAACGCTCATTTGATTCTACTACTATTGGTACCGAGCGTGGTGGTGTAACGGATAGCGTTCTGGCCTCGCATTCGGGAGGACGGCGGTTCGAATCCCCGTCCGGGCATCCAGATTTGGGTTTTCCATGGTTTCCCCAAATCACTCCAGGCGAATGCCGGGATGCTTCCTTAAAAAAGGCCATGGCCGAATTCCTTCCCATTCCTTGCCCCCATCCTTTCCCGTCTCTAAAGACCACGTTGTTAAAAAGGGACGTTAAACTGTTACAAAAAAAAAAAAAAAATACTACTATTGGAGCCGGAGGGCGCTGATCTACCGGCAAATATACTGGGTCTTGCTGAATATTCATTGGTACATTTATAGTTTCTGCACTCGTCTCCACATTTAGTAATATATTGGAATTTCCCGCTGCACGAAACCGTTTGGCAAGCTGCTCGTTTGACTCTACGTTATTCCGAAGGTCTGCATACATTGGTTGGTGCGGTAGCAAGTCACAGTTACCTGGATGCTGTTGTGATGGCTGCAGTTGAATTTCTTGTTGACTGTGACTCATCAGTGCAGTTGCTGCAGGAGGTTGCAGGTAACATCCCGGCTGCAGCGTCGTATAGGTTAGCTGCCCCGTGTCCAGGGGATCAGCCATTTTATGGCAGGATCTGGTTCACTAGCGATTAGTGTGTATTCACTCCCGATATAATACGCACTAAACTCAAACAGTAGACTTCCACCACTCGTAGACAGTTTATTATGTAACTTATTAACTTATCGACACCACTTGAACTGTACACGGATAAACACGGAAACGATCCGTACTGCTCGACGGCTCGCCGCGAACTGTGGCACAAAGTTTTAGAGTAGAATGGCATAGGATGGGACGACATGGAAGACGGATCGAGGGTCTGATGAGAAAATATAGCGTTGTATTACAATACAAAAACCAGTCTATCAGAGAAAAACCAACAGGCACACAAACACATCCGTGGTGAGGTTTCTAAAATCCATTAATTTAACATTTCGTTATAATCTTATAATGATTTCTTCATGGTTCCCTCACATCATCTGCACCACCGTTTAGTATATGCAAAAAGTAAAAATTATATCTTGCTATATTTTAAAAATTCTAAGTATTGAACAGTTTCAACTCAGTTCTGTAAATCTTCGTGAGATACATTGGATTTCAAATAAGCGCTTGGATAGGTTCAAGTTTGCTCGGATAATGGCGCAGACAGCAGCCTTGGGGGCTCATTATTGACAGGAAAGGAGGGGTGGAACGGTGAGAATACAATGTCACGAGATCTCTTTGTGCCGAAGGAGTAACAAAGAGAAATAATCACCTGAGAAGAAGAACCAGTCAATCCACTAGGCATTGGTTGCTGGCAGAGTTGATGAGCAGCGGCACAGAGAAATAACTGTAGATTCGACAGTGCGTCTGACGTTGTAACTACTTTCAGACAGTAGATTGTTCTCAATATGCCGACACTAGATGATACTTCAACATGTATTAGTATCGAATTTTGGGCGGAGGAGGGTACTTTACTCCAAAATTAACCTCTCTTCTGTGCGTTTCAATCGATATCGACATGAGAAAAGAGAGAATACACATTAGCATCAGTGCGGCACCTTATTTCCTTCATTTTATATCTCCTGTGATTGTGACCCAGATACGTTGGTGTAAAGGCGCGTGTTAGCACGTTTACCAAAAAATTCAATATGGAACAGTATCGTCGGTTGGTCAGTATCGTCTCAACCTCTGCATCAAGTCGGCAACATTTTCGCAAAGACTGTAGCATGGGAGTATCAAATTGTTTTTGTACGAACGCAGTTCGCCAAGGCATCGAACGAGACAGATATCATCTGTCCGGTCGTTTGTTCTGAAAAGTTGGCAGTGTTATGAAGTTAGAGCGTGGATATGGAACGGTGGCTACTGCTTCAATTGCTCTTACAGTTGATGTTTCCAGAAAATCTGCTGCATCATCTAAGGATTTTTGAATTTTTCAAGGGAATCATTTAAAAACATAAATGTCATTCCGACCTGAAAATAAATTGCTTTAATTACTTAAAATACCTTTGAAAATTTAAAAAACTTGACACAAAATTATTACTTAATAAATTGTAGAATTCATTGAAATAAAATAAAATTACCTTTCTTTTAATTTATATAAAACTGAATTGTTTCAAACACTGAGTATTATGCACCAACTTACCTTTGCATGTTCCCACGCGGTGAAGAACTCATTTTTTTCTGTCTCTCTCTCCTGCGCGAGTCTGGAAGACTTGGGAATTTTTTTGCTTTCTTTTTTGGCATGACTGGCCTAAGGTATAGGTCTAGCAGAGCACGAGTAGCCGAAGTTATTAGAACCCAAGAATCGGATGCTCATACTGAAGAAAGAAGAAAAAAAGCTGAAATAAAGGTGCCATCAGATAACCCCCCTCCCCCACACACACATCGCCGCACCCTCGTTTGTTTTTCTGTTTTTAAATGTGTTGGAAATTGATTCTCTTCATAAGATAGGTTCAACGGTTCCTGTCGTATTATACTGACTCGGTGTTGTTTGGGACCAATCCTACGTTACCAACTATTTTCTATGTTCAATTCTGGAAACGAAATACATATTCCATGTGTACGAAGTCGCGGGTATCAGCTAGTACATATATAATCAACGATAGTGAATTTTGATACAAGGCTAGAAGCTTTTCAAACTATCTGAATCCGTAGCATGCTTGTATTAAAAACTGTTGAATTGTCATATTGATTCAAATTACGGTAATACGATATAATATTTTTCGGAGTCAGTTCAGTTCTAGCATGTTTAAGGTACTAGACCAAGTCATCATTTGAAGTCTGTTGCGGGAATCCGAAAATACCTGAACAGAGAGCTGAGATACATAATTTGGGGATTCTACGATAATCATTGCGTCGCAATTCCATGATGGATTCTTTCGTAATTTGATGAAACAAATCTAAAATAAAGAATTATTATTATTATTATTGTATCTCGCTTAGTTTTCGTGATAACGCATTTCAGAATTGAGATGGTTATGTTGAAATGCGGCCTGAATCAGAAGAAAAATTTCGTCATTGTCACATTTGATGGTGGATTCTTAAGTAACTCGGCGAGACAAATCGAAAGTAAAGAGTACAATTTTTGACATCTCGGTTAGTTCTCAAAATATCGAATCTCAAGACTGAGGTGGTTAGGTTAATATGCTGCCTGGACCAGAAAAAAACTCACTAAAGGCACGCAAGAAACTTCACGTTGGACATATACATAAGAAGTTTGTTTTCTTTCTAGCGATTGTAGTTAGGTTCAAATATGGCCTGGACTAGAAGAAAAACGTTACCAAAAGTTCAAGGAACTATATTTGAGGTTGGATATCTCGAAAATTAAGTCAGATATATATATATACAAATTTCGTCGAGTTACACAAGAAGTCATCGTCAAATTGCAGCTCCAAGGTTATGATAGTGCTGCCACAATTTTCTGAAAAAATTAAAATAAAATAATTTTGTTAGTCACATTTTACAGCTTTCGTATCTCTGATGTATCTAGAAAATAAACGCCCTTACCAGAAGGTGAGATACGTTACTTGAAAACGTGTCTGTAGTGAGATTTATGTGTAGTGGTGATCAAGGGGTGCAGTACGCTATCATATTTCGGTATGGCCCAGGTAATACAGAAACCACAGCAACACAGAATGAAATGAAGATGAAGAAGAGTCAGCTTATTAGGTACCCAGATATAAAAACTACAGGGTGAGGACAGTCTTGCCTGTTGAAGATTTGTAGTGTAAATATCTTGGCATAAACTCAACCAGGCAGGACATAAGGCAGTTGATAGGAAAAGGTTGTAAAATCCTTCATTTGCTGGGAAAGGTGTTGAGGGGATGTACATGAACATTCTAGATAATAGTAATCAATACTTTGCGATGCAAATCACATATCCCAACACAATTTTATACTCTACCTGCTCTCTGTACATTTCACCTCTTCAAAATTCGATCAATGAATTGCTATTTAGAATTCGCTTTGTCTACCGCAAAATGTATGTACCAATCTTAATTCAGGTTATATTGTAATATTATGCCAAAACGCTTGAGGTTCTAATACCGAGGACTGCACTACTTTGGGAATCGACACGAAATCGGTACCTGCTGAAATTTGGTTTAGTTGCTTCGTCAACATGTCCTCTGCCCTCTTCTCGTTTTGCGCTCTTGCTTTGGAAAAATCGCTAGAAATTTAATTAAAAATGCCGAAATATGAGAGGTTGCGCAACTGCGAAAAGCTATCAGCACTGCATAAAAAAAAAGATCATATCAACCTAAACAGTTTCGTTTCGTCATACATTTCGTGGTTACGTTGAAATACGGCCTGGACCAAGAAAAAAAAATTACGAAATTTTCGTTTGCGTTGCCAACGGAAATGGCCTATTTGTTTACAATGGAAGCAATGGATTATCTCTGGTTGGTCGATTCTATGTAAGATGGTTGGCATCACAGTATTACAACTCGGATAAATATTGTCTGTTTGTCAATATTGTGCGACTTTTACAACGGAGAAGAGCTGAAACGGCAAGAAAACATACAACAAAGGATAAAATCAAAATTTTAAGAGACTGTCACTGATTTTTTAACGGTGGTGGCATCTGACGGCTGTGCATTTGCTGTCATATTTCAGCATTTTTAATTAAATTACTGGCAAGTTTTCCGCAAACCAAGAGCGCAAAACGTGAAAAGGACATGTTGACGAAGCAAATAAACCAAATTTCAACAGGTTAGTACCAATTTGGTGTCAGTTCCGTACGTGGTACAGTCGCCACTATATCTTATCAAGATTTATAAAGCTTACGATATATTCATACACAAAGGGATTATTTTTATTCACTATGCGTATTACCATCCACTTATGAAATTCAGTTAAAGTTGGCACATATTGCACAATGCTGCTCCAGTCACTGTCTGCTGTGAATTGGCATGACGTATAGTTTCTGTTATTTAGTTGCCACCAAGTGGTCAGATCTTCATAAAGTAGTTAATAAATTTCGAGAATCGACTGAGACATAGCCGGAGGGTGGGCTTTAATCGCTTTTTCCACCTTTTAGCGAAGAATAACGAGCGGCGGCTTCTTTGCTTCGTCTAATGAGATGGAAAGCAGACCCAATAAAGGCGAATTAGAGCAGTTAATTAGTTCGAGCCAGAGAGTGAGTGCTTTCCCGTGTCTCCCGTTAGACCTCCATAACGCAGTTACTCCTGGCCTTCGCCTCTAAGCCATTCATTGACCTCTGAGGTGTCGCGTGGTAAACGCTTTGGACATTTGGATCGGAATTACACGTGCCAGACTTCCGTTAAAAATCTACTTACTGAGTGAATATTCTTTGCAAGATTCACCGTGATACCACGTAGAACGTATTATAGAGAATCATTGCTAAATTTTTATGATTAAGATTTGTGTGAAGATGATTAAGATATGTGTAAAGTAATGTAATGAATCTTGCAGATGTTGAAAACTGTAACGACATCACTGCATAAGGAAACATAATGGAATTAATCAAGAAAACACACCGTACATCTTTAGGAGAAATTGCATGGGCACAGTTCAGATTCATACTAAGACACTAACATATGCTTATGTTGTTTGAGTGTTAAATTCACTGCAAAGTGAGTTAGTGAATTCATACCTTATGTCAATATATTAGTCATGAAATATTCTAAATATTCAGATCAATTCGAATGTCCATTAAGAATGGTGTATTCTCAGTAACACTTTACGTTCCATAAAATTATTCCCTTACATTATTACTATAAACTAATATCCTGTTTCTAGAATCCATCAACTGTAAATTCTTCTGCTTAACAGAAAATGAAAGAAGTCACAATAGTGGTTATCCTTTTTGAATTTTTGGATGACCTAATTAACATAGTATGCTAGTATCAATTATTACAGATTTATATTTCGTAGAAAATAACTGGATAACATGTTCACGTCTTTGGCTGATTACAGAAAAAATACCCGACTAATCTAAAAATATTATCTCGAACACGAAAGATCTTTGAATAAATGTTTGAAAGCAATTTTGTGCTTATGTGGTTTTATCCCTTGATTCCTTCAGATATGGTTTTACTGTTTAATACACAGTTTAGTGCCAGTGTTTACCGTTGTGTGTAGAGAACTCACGTAGCCAGAGGTTGTAAGCACGCTGTCGCAGCAGCACAGCGTGGCGTGTTATCTCTGACTACACGCCGCAGCACAGTCGCTGGCCCGCACTTGTTAGTTTCTCTGGCTGTTTATTCAGACAGTTAACTCGGTCTGAACTCGCTCCAAACACAGCGCACATTCGCCCGCTCCCGTTTTCACCCCGCCAGCACATAGGCGGCATTCCCTCTGGCTCAACCTTCGCATGCCGCCACACAAACTCGGGCGCGGAAAGTTTTAATTGGATGCGTAATTTGGTTTTATTCTCACCGCTTTGGTCGGCAAGCTTTCTAGACACAAGCAAAAAGTGCTTATTTTCCGGTGGGACATCGTGGAAAATCAATGCCAGTGGACAAATAAAGACTGAGAGGCCTACCTTTTTGACCTCACTTCTTGGGTACTCGCCGGAGAGAGGATCAAATTCGTTATTATTAACAATGCTGTGACACAACCCAATAGCACACGTTGTGCAGAAAGTACTTACGGGTATTAACCCTGCACTGGTCGCGTGGATTACATATGTAGTCCACTCAAGCCATTTCTAATGGGACTTATCAGAGCGCGACTACTGCAGGGTTAAGCAGATCACGATTCGTTGACCGGTAACGGATAGCGTTCTGGCTTCGCATTCGGGAGGACGGCGGTTCGAATCCCCGTCCGGGCATCCAGATTTGGGTTTTACATTGTTTCCCAAATCACTCCAGGCAAATGCCGGGATACTTCCTTCTAAAGGCCATGGCCGAATTCCTTCCCATTCCTTGTCCCCATCCTTTCCCGTCTCTAAAGACCTCGCTGTTGAGAGACGTAAAGTAGATAAAAAAACGAATCGTTGCGCTGTTGACTAAATGACATGCATAATCGTTGCGGATTCAATATCACAGCATTTAGTACTACAGTTCATTGGACGTTATTGTAATGTCCTCCTTTGTGATGGTAACATCAATGACAGATGCGTACTGTTTGTAAACTGTTTAGAGCTGATGGTTTGTATTGTATGCTTTTGTACCTCAATTTGGACAAGTCGAACAGTGAATCTGTAACGTCGAACTAAAATTTCATAGCTTGGTTGTATTTGTGAAAGACTGACCTTTTCACCTTTGTCAGGTTATGCATTCTTCTGTAGTGTAAAGCATAAGGTTGTTAATGTCTCTTCTTCTGTCTGTAAGATACCTTCTTTCCCTAACCAGTTCTATTGTACAAAATAATAACTGTGAACAAATTCTCTTCGGAATTTTGGTAGCCTACTACATTGAGCTTCAATAACATGTCATTTAACTTGCTCGTCATCATCCTAGCGTTTCTATTTCCGTTGGTATTATGTGCAGTACTTGTGAATGAAATAATTGGTGATGGTCTTTATAAAAGTCAATTCTAGCAATCACCTGGAAAAACTGTGTAACCATCTCAACAGAAGTTTGAATATAGCCTAAATTAGGATATTTTAGTTTTGTACTAACAAGTGTGAATTGTCCCTTGGAAAGTGACTATTTGCGTTAGTATCCATCCTCAGTATTTAAAATCAATGCACAGTGCATAATTCTAATGACGATTGCTATTTTGTGACGCAACAACACACTATGATAATAATAGTAATTGTCCAGAAGTATAACTTTTAGGAAAGCTCTCATCAAGTTTATTTCAGTTTCCATCTCCAAATTTTAATTGCGTATTGCATTGGTTTCGTCTCATTATTCAGAAAGATGACTAAATATTAACCAGCACTTGCTAATACTCATCTCACAGAACCGGAATAGGTATATTTCTCAATAACAGAATATAGTAAGTTGCAAAAACAGTCAGTGATTACATTCATGCTTCTCATACAGCTAGTTAAGTCATATCTGCATACAGGGTTTAGAAGGAAGCCCGAGGGTGATCTGGAAAATGTCTTTCCAATAGATGACTACGTTCGGTACTCTACCACCATTAAAATTTATGTTCAAAAATAAAAGGGCGGACTTCTATCATCCATACTTCATGACGATAATTACAATATTACATATGTGAGTCTCTTCAAAACATTCCACCCTGCTTGAAATGTATCGCCTCAGTCTTTTCTCTCATTGTTGGAAGATTTCCCGGAATTCGTTTTGTGAAATAGCGTGAAGCCTTGTTAGCGAATTCTACTAACCTTTTCTGCATTAGCAAAAATTCCCGGTATTCTGGAAACAGAAATGGGTATGCGTGGGGCAGTTGTGGATAATAGAATTGCTGCTTCGGTAAAGGCCAAAACTGGCCAACAAGCAGATGTGAATAACTTGTTTCACTATCGAGATTCAGTACACAATCCCCGTTTTTCACCATCTTAGAATTCTTTCCTCAAAAGAACAATATCTCTAGACAGAAATCTTTATTAACATTCCGACCTTGTGACTGATAGATAATCAATATTACGTTTTTCCAATTTCGCACCCTCCCTCCTCCACTCGGAGTGATATTATTCAAACCCACTGAGCAATTACTCTTTGGTTTCGACTTCGTAGACCTAAACCTAAGTTAAGCCAGGATAGTTTTTGAGAAGTTTTTTTTTTTTTTTTGTTCAAAATTTAGTGACCCTACCGAAATCCTCAGCAACGTCCTGCACAGTCAGAAACTATTATCACGAATCATGGAGCAAATAACCTTCTTGTAACAATGTCGGAGGCCTTCTCGGTCTTAAATATACCTGGATTGATTTTCTGCGCTATTTCAGACACTGGAAACACTCATACAGTCCTCCTAATAGGCCTTCTGAAACGAAGTCTGCCTGCCAGTAGATGTTTTGTCGCATCTAAGCAAAATTTCACGAAAATGAGCTGTTCCGTAAAGTCTTTCATCTTTACTTCACAGAGAAGTGATAACGTATATTTACTCCGACAGCTGCTGTCCACCAACTGACGAGTATATAATGACAGAGCAAAAGCTACTTCCTACAAAACGATAAAAGTTTGGTCCTTTTTCGCACAGAGATCGTAAATTTACAGAATGATGAGACAGAGTTGCTTGTGTAAATAACGATCACAAAATTTCCGTGAACTTTTCTATTTTGTATTATGCTGAAAGCAGGATGTTATGTGATCAAGAGGAAGAACTGTAGACCACGCTCTAACTAAAGTCCAATCAGCACAATGACTGTAGGTGCAACTTACAAACTTCCATCTTATGGACGCAGTAGTGCTTACAAGCTGGAAACGGAAAAATACTTTATAGTTCCTTGTAATGAAGTCTGCCTAGAGCAAAAGAACTATTTTCGGTTTGATGTATGGAAAAAATATAAAACGAGAAATGATTTTCATAAAATTATGTTCTTTGCGTTTATAAATATCTATCACAGACATGCAGAAAATATCGTGAACTAGTTACTAAAACCACTCAAAAAAAGAACACCCGTTTAGATTTTGTAATCAGAAACCCCTCTTGGCTACTCCTGTGGAAATTCATCTAGGATGGTTGCTTTACCCAGTTTGGGATTGTACGTCTGTCTGGATGATCTTGTTGTGTATGTTTATTGTAGAGTGCCGGTTGTGGTCTGACGGAGGAGTAATCATCAGCAGTGGTGTCTGCACTCAATCAGTAACACTGCGGAGAGGTTTGGGCTGTTACCCACAACCTGAGTACACAATCTGGTGATTAGAAATCATGTACCTCCACCTCACCCCCATTTCTGTCCAAGTAACTAATATATTTCACCACCGGGATTCGAACTAACTACCCTCGTGTCGATCAATCGGGATCGAATATTGGTACCTTGAGGGCTGGGGAGTACATGTTATTTATTTACATCTTTTTACAAAATAACTGCTGCCTTTTGCAATTAAATCTGCCGAAACAATAGTCAAATTTAGATCCAGCTAACAAAATTTTACATCAGTCCAAAGTTAAGGCTATTTTTTAAAAATTATGGAACTTTTTCTCTTTTTATTTTAGTAATTCCACTGACTGATTTCCACCCTTCTCAACAGTCAAAATAAGTTGGCAAGAAGAACAATTTAAAGCTGGCTCAATTGTATATGAAAGTGTGCCGAAGCTTCTTCACGATATCCAATGGCTTCTTATTTTTTTTTTTTTTTTTTTTTTTTTTTTTTACAGCTGTTCAACCAGCAACTGTGTTTCTTTTTCAATTCTATTAGACTCTTCTAGTGTTACTGATGATCAGAGTTACAGAGCAGACACAGCACTTAATTAAAACCACCCATGCTGTGGCAGGACTCGAACCGGCGACCATGCAAAGCGAAGCCAGCTCGCTACCCCGTGCTGCCGGGGTTGGCTCCGATAGCACTTACATTTTGCTATATTTACACATCGATTTGTTTTAAATATTTTCCTCTGTTTCCTCACCCATTTTGTTTCACTTTTATTCGTAAAATTATGACCAATTATTTTTAGATGGAAAGGTTGAGTAGCATCGTCATTTGTTTCATTTCTGATGAGCGACATAATTTTTAAGAGAAATGTTGAGTGTCATGCCCCACACAGTTCGACACAGTCAGCTTTAACTGAAGCATGCCTTTGAAATAACATTATTTGCTCACGTCGAAGATGTGCCGTTATATTGTTTCCTGAATTGCGCCGACCGTATTGTAGTCCAAGTCCCATAGAACGTGCTCGTTAAGCGTTCATCCTCGTCAGAGGGGGCAGCTGCGTTGTCTGAAGTTCATATTACCCACCCAGTCGGAGGCGCATTCACACGGGAGATTTAACTCACGGCTTATCGGGTTACTCTTTGTCCTGTGAGATTGCGTGCCGCGAAGAATAGGGGCATAAAAGCCTCAATAAATTTATGTGTTAGCATTCGATATTGTCGGTCCTTAAAGCTATAATGTATACGAACAAGAAAATATGACGTTATTATAGAATATAGGACCATGAAACAGTCAATAAATTTTCGTATTAAGATTTCGTATTACTTAACTTCCAAAAGTATAAAGCACACATTGAGGGATTAAAGAGTGGGGGTTTGTTAGAGACACTAAATATGAGGAATTTAAGTAAGTAAAAAAAGCAAGTAACAAAAAAGAAAAAGGGATGGGAACTGAAACATTTATTTTTTTCGACTGTAGTACTCCGTTAGAAGAGAGTTTTGACCCTTGCGTCCCTTGAAGCTTAGGCCATCAATAAAGTTAATAGGGACCGAGCGTGGTGGGTGAGCGGTGATGCCCTGGCCTTGCGTTCTGCAGGTCGCGGGTTCGAATCACCGTCCCGCCATCCAGATTGGGGATCTCCATGGTTTCCCGAATCATTCCAGGTGAATACTACGATGGTTCTTTTAAAGAGGCTATGACCGAATTTCTTCCAGATTCTTGTACCCAATCTTTTCCCGCCTATAATGACCTCGACTTCCACAAAGCGTAAAGCCATAAAAACGTTAGGTTCACTAGTTCTATTAATAACGATAAGATCAACAGTCAAACACTTGCGTGGGTCAGATAAGACGATACAGAGAGTTGAAGTTTAAGGAAGATAACCGGCCAAAAATTACTCCACATTTTAAATAATACTAAACCTTTGAATTAGGTACGCGATAACTAATAAAGTACACGGTACTATAAACTTGCAGTAAACATTTAAAGGAACTCAAAGAGTGAAAGATGGTGGTTCCAGTATTAAGTAAGAGTACATTATTTGTTGCATTTCTTTCTACTAGCAAATATTATACTAAGTTAAAAAGTACTATGCAGTAAATCTATTACCCAATCAGCTAGCCTGTTTCAGAAGTCAAAACGCTTAAATGTGCTTTTGTTGACACTGTGATCCATGGTTATTTTCATTCTATATCTATCGCCACTACATTATATCACTGGGTTCCTTTTTTCCACAATTTCTCTTATCAGAGAATACTGGTGTAGGAACAGGCTTCCTAATCGACATTTACTGTTCATTTATTTTGTACCTTCTTTGTTTGCTTCTTTTCTGTTCCCCATCAAGCGCGAGCGGTAATAATTCGTGGTGACGTCTTTGTTCTTCAACTTTACTGTCCGCTGGAATCTGCCAATCGCCGACATCACTACTTTGAAGAATGAGAGATATATTTGCGACAGCACATGGCTGGTGGACCAAGCTGCATGCAAATTCCTACGCGAGGTGATATTCTAGTATGAATGTGCTAGGAACAAAAAATTTAACCTGTTCACTGCATGCAGAAATATGCTATCAAGTGAGAACGCGTAAAGAAGTTTATCCACTGAAATGACACTTGCAGCTACAATCATAATTTATTTTAGTTACTTATTATCTGTCACATCTACAGAAATGCATCTGATTAAAAATAATACGGCTCAGAAAAGCGCCAGTTTAGTCGTGCTAGTTAAAATGCTTCCTTAATGGATACGAATACAGGAACTTGGAAATAAATAAATAATACGCAAAGAAAGGTTGTATATTTCAAAGATGTATGCCAACATGTAACCTTCCTCCGTCCCAGCGGATAAACTTGTCAATATATATATATACCTGAGATTAATAGACTTCAACACCGTTTGACCAATCACCATAAAAGTTGACACATATAGTTTTATATATATATATATATATATATATATATATATATATATATATATATATATATATATATATATATATATATATATAGTAGGTTCCTGACCATAAATGTAAACCCCACCCCCTTCCTCATTTAAATCCCTTAATTTTATATACGAAACTACAATTTTTATCAGATTTCTATGGAACTTTGACACATATACTTTAAAACATTAAAGAAAAAATAGTATCTACAATTAATTTACAGAAACCCAACCCCTCTCTCCCTTTCCGCCCTCTTAATTTTTGTCAATGTTCTTTATACAAAGATACAGTTTTTATCCGATATCGATGGAACTTCGCAGTCGTATACTTTAAAACAAACAGAAAAATACTGTCTGCATTTGGTTTTCAAAAGTCCAACACCTCTTCCCCTTTACTCCCACCCCTCTTAATTTCTAATGTTCTGATAGAAACCTACAGAAACCTATCAGATTTCGATGGAACACTAAACACATATACTTTAAAACAAAGAGAAAAGTAATGTCTACATTCTGTTTACAAAACCCAACCCCACACCCCCTTACCCCATTTAATTTTTGTAGATGTTCTTTACACAAAGTTACAGTTTTTGTTCGATTTTGATGGAACTTTGCACAAACTTTGATGCAAAGAGAAAATTACTGTCTACATCAGGTTTACAAAAACCCACTCCCCTTCATCACACTACTTAAAATAAGATTTACACTTGAAACAGTTCAATTTTTTACAAATATTTCAAAACCGGTAAGGAAATCGGCCAAAGGGGATGGCGATATTTTGAGAACTGATAACAATTCCTGTCAAACGGCGTTGGACAACTGCCGAAATAGGAATTCAAAATTAAAATTTAGAAATTGTTTTAAAATTGTGGCGACTCACAAATCTACAGTTTTTATCCAATCCCGAAGGCACTTTGCGCACATATGCTTTTAAATAAATGTAAAATGATGTTTACATTTATTTCACAAAGCTGCAGACGCTGTAACCATTCAATCCTCTTAAAATAAATGTACACGTATACCACTCCTTTCCATTGTGTTCCTTGTTGTTGGATGTTTGTGTGATTTGAGGTGTTACTGTTGTTGAAGTGTTTGTGCTTTGGTTGTTGAATTGGTGTAGTGTGGTTATGTTGTTCTTTGTTTTCGATTTTTCCAACTTATTTATTATTTTCCCATTTTAATGCATCGACCATGTGTGTTTTGTATCCATTATTCTTGGCTATTTCTTTTATGGTGCTAAGTTCATTATGGTAATACTGTTTCGTTAAAGCGATTCTGTTTATTCTGTTCAGCATGTTGTCAGGTTCTTCGGTGGTTTAATTAATATAGTAATTAATTAAATAGTCCACCATAAGGTTCAGTTTACGATTTGTTTATTTCCAAAACAACGTCAGCGATCTTGTTTACATGCAAAGATACAATTCAGAGATACTACTGATGCAGTTCTTGGCTGTTGCAAAGAGAATCTGTATAAACTGCTGTAAACTAAACTGTAAACTAACTCTGTCCTTCTGCTGATTTCTTTTTATATAGGCACTATCGAAATTTCTGGAATTCTTCAAAAGCGTCCGCCAGATATTTCTCGAACATTAACAATTACTCAAACAATTAAACATATTAAAAACAATCAGAATTAATACATAATCATTTAACATCATTACAAAATGGTCAGAAATGGAAATTAGAGATACTTAAACACAAAATTATTTACAGAAATCATTTTTAACTGCAGAAACTTGTCCTGTAGATATCAAAACTTGCATTAATACTTGAAAATACACACACTTCAGCAATTCTCTTGCACAATTCTGTTCTTAAACACATTAAATGGCCTTTAAAAAATTTCCTTTCATAAAACAAAGTCTGTATACACTGATTTACAAGAAATTGCAAAACAAACATACCAGATCATATTCAAGCAAACTTTAGCTCACTACAAATACTTCATTAAATACAATTGTACTTAAAGTTCAGGTATGAGGGCTGTTACAATGTGTTTTATTGCAGCCTGTTTGTGGTTGTTTGGATGGTTTGATGAGGAGTGTATTATTTGATCTGTTGCTGTGGGTTTTCTGTATATCTGGAATGTGTGTTTGTTTTGGTTTTTTTGCTGTTGTTACGTCCAGAAAATTTAGTTGGTCATTGTGTACTATTTCTAATATGAAGGTGTGTTTATATCTTGGTGTAATTCCTTTATACGTTCTAACGGTTCGTTTATGAGACACAATATGTCATCAGCGTAACGAAACCAATAGATTACACGAAAACCTTTTTGGGGGATTATTGTATTGAATATTTCTCCTTCAATGAAGTTGATGAAGATATTGGCTAGTGTTCCTGATATTGAGGATCCCAGGAAAGACTCCCTATGCAATAAGACACATGTTGAACAGAATAAACAGAATCCCTTTAACTAAACAGAATTACCATAATGAACTTAGCACCATAAAAGAAATAGCTAAGAATAATGAATACAAAACACACATAGTCGATGCATTAAATAGGAAAATAATAAATAAGTTGGAAAAAGCTAAAACAGAGAACAACATAACCACACTACACCACTTCAACAACCAAAGCACAAACACTTCAACGACAGTAACACCTCAAATCACACAAACATCCAACAACATGCAACACAATGGAAAGAAGTGTTATACTATGACATACTCAAACAAGCATAGTCACAGGATAACAAATATATTTAAAAAACAAGGGATAAACATTGCTCTCAAAACAGGCAACTCGTTCCAAAAACAAGTCAGAACTCAATCACAAACAAACAAATTCCATAACTCTGGCATATACCAACTAACATGTCAGAATTGTGATGCAATTTACATTGGTCAAACAAGGAGACAATTCGAGACAAGGTATAAGGAACACTTGCGAGCATTAAAATACAGCAATCATTCAACTTTTTCTGAACATCTCTTAGACAATAACCAATTTCCCACAAATATAAACACAGACTTGAAAATCCTAACACCACAAAACACAATATCCTAACTCTGCAAGAGAACTATCAAATTCAAAAAGCAAGTCTCAGGGAAATGCGTATTTAATGACCATGTAAACTTAACAAACCAAACCTTATTCAAATTATCAAACATCGAAACTGACACAAAACCGCATTAAATACACAAACTTCACCATAACAGTAATTTAACACCACTTTGCGTCTCCCCCATCCATCACACATGCACATTTTAGCTAAAACAAAGCAAAACACACACGAATGCAATTACACAATTCAAACTCTCCGCTCACGACACCCGACAGAGCACCGCCGAAAAAAAGCTGATCAGCAGCAGCGCGGACGCGAAAACTGAAAGTTGATAATGACGAGCATAAAACTGTGCTTCAAAGTTGACTACCAGTGGAGGCATAAGAACCACACTATATCAAACTGTACAACTAAATACAATATTGGAAACAGCATGCTGGTTGAGGTCACAGAAGACCAACTACTACACCTCAAAATGTAAATGTAAGTTGCAATATGAATCCTATCCTATTACACCGATATAAACAAACGTTCTATATGATAATTCATAACTGGTATGAAAATATAAGTCATATTATGCATCCTATAGATAGAATAATTTCGTTATATGTAAACAAAACAAAAAACAATTTTTTTTCAAATTATAACTAATCGCATATTACAGAAAACATTGTACTTTGAAGATACCTCGACGAGAGGCGAAACGCTTCCGAAAAATAAAGAATATCCAACAACAGTTGTATTGGCGTATTTACTAAATAATAATTAGTAAAACTTAAAAAGTTTCATATCCAGCCTCCAAGCAACGATGATTATTCTGTTTTTGCAGAAGACTGAAAGACTAAAAATACTGTATATCGAAAAGCACTAGAATAAATTTTTCCGAATTTAATTTATGCATAAAAATGCATTGTTTCTCATTTATGTTGTACACGTAAATGTGTCTACTTTATAAATGTTTACCCACTAAGAAAGAAAAATAGGCACTGCAACGCACGCTAGCCAAAGCTAGTTAAATATAAAATTAATCTCATATAAACACAAGCTAAGGAACTACGCCTTATTCCTTGTGAACGGAAGTACTTGACAGGCAAATGGGACACACTGATAGTAGAAAAAAACTGAATTCATTAATTTCAAGCAATATACATAAAACATATTTACATGTGAGATGAGATGATCAGCTAGTGTATAAAACAAATAACAGCGAGCAAGCGTAATTCTTGCTGTCATCGTATTTGTGTAGCCAGCGTGCAAAAACGCTAGATCGAATTAAGTGTTGAGTTGGTGTTAATAGAGGGGGTTTTGCTGGGTAAATTTTTATTACATTCCATTTTATTAATTGTAATATTAATGATTTTGATGATCTTTTCAGTTTAATATTTTTTATCCATTTGATTTTATAATATAGGAGGAGGGTGCAAAGTGACACGCTATCTTGCATCACTAATAAAGTCATAACCTGACAGGTTTATTCATATTTAACATTGAAGGCCTACAGACGTCGGTGCATTTTACAATTGATCTACTACATATAAATGAAGGGTTCAAACAAATCTTACAATATCAGTCATAAGACGTTAATTCTAAACCAACAACAGTAACATATTTATGTGAAATTTAAGCACTATGTTAAGATTGAATTTAGCTAACATGAAAAATTGTACATAGAAAGGTAACATCAAAATTTCTCTAATAGTTTATAAAGCTGTTCACAAATACAAGCTTATAAAATAAATTTCTTCATACAAATAGGGCACCATTAAGTCTTGGACTTAATAAATAATATTTTCTGATTGATAGGAATTTATGATAGTCTTCCCGTATCGAATCAGGTTGCTAACTGCTATTAACACGCTCAGAAAGATTGTCGGAGAGTGATCTCTGCTCAGAGGCGTTGACGGGTCGAGGAACGCGCAACACTGAATTCTTTTTAATGGCTGTGTGTTTTTACGGTTTATGCAGCAGCGGCTTCGCGTTGACACCTATGGTAACACACACGCTTCCTTCAGACAACAGCAACAGACACCGCAAGCCAGATGTGACTCAAACCGTACTCTTACGATAAGTCTTGTCGTAATCGAAGACCAGGCGATAGCTTGACTTCTCTCTTGCCAAGTCAACACCGCAAGACCGCAGGGAAAACGTTCCTCTTTCCCGATGTCGTATCGGAATCCCCTCCAGCTCTGTCGAAATCCAATCCGTGAGCTCGTAAGACATGCGAACCCAGAACACACCAAATAGCTAGTTATTAATTTGAAAGATCCACGTTGATTGGGAGTTCACAGTCACGTGATTCACATTTGGATCGGCATAAATGCCTCACCCCGGAAATGTCCGACTTTTGCCTAGTTTAGGTTTCGGCCACCAAACTTTTCCGTTAGCGTGTGAGGATCCCTCATCTCAAGGAATAATAGATCGTCCAGCCGAATTATTCAATTGACCGGAAAAGGGTCAATTAAGCCGCACCTGCTGGGGATGAGTGGACCTTTCCATTCTATTGTGAAGAACTTTGACACTCAGCTCGAGTATAGTAAGGGTTCGCGTTCCAACGTTACAGGTGGCTCCCTCCAGACTTAACGCAAAAATACCGTTCCGCTCTCCGCACTCTAGAGCAATATATTCCAACCCTCCTTTCAATAGTAATTATTATTGCTATTAAAACATTGTACGAACCTGACAAAGAAATCTCGTTACTACTTTATGGAATCAAGTCAGGTTCTTTTACATTTTTCAGCCGAACAGTGGTATAATAATGCAAAATCGAATGCTGTTGTCATCCACGTTTGCAATTAGGGCTTTCAGCGATTACCATTTCTTGTTCAGCTGTTTTCTATCGGGTTTGATCTGCCCAATTTTGTTAAGGTTGCTCTACGTTTTACTCTGAACGGGAATTCCTGCAAGTAGTTTTGTTGGATCAGATAGCCGATGCAACAAAAATGATAACGGAGTTATTTAATTAGCCACATTTTTTATCAAAACGATGAAGCCATCATATTCCTGCGTCCAATTAAAAATAATAATAATAAAAAATCCTTTCCATCACATTGACTGGGGTGTATATATCGAAGAATATGTGCTGACGCATGTCTGAGTAAGCCATGAATAGGAAGAAACACGCCTCGCGAAAATTTCCTAACTTATTCTGCTGCACTGATATAACTAAAATTTTCTTGTTGTACATTTATCATAAAAGTAATTAACGTAATATTCAATGAAACCATTTACACTGAAATAAAACATGTTACAAATACCCTACTTGTTTTAGAAGCAGTAGTATGAAGCTAAAAGAAACTGTGGTTGACCTTTCTGTTGCCTTAAACCCTTTTAATTTGACTACTCTGAATTGAAAAGCTTTTTTCAATATGCTATCTTAAAATCAACACGTGTTAAACTTCTTTAAGAACTTCTGCCTTCTTATTCGGCCGTACTTCTAAAGCCTGTAAACTCATTTCGAGATAAATGAAGTAGAGCTTCAAGAATGAAGATTGGTGGCTACTTCGATAAAACCTGTAATTATTGTAGTTTGTTAAGTTCCTTTTTAAATTGATGTTGCCTGTCACATATGTCTGATCTCAAAAACGAATCTTTTTTTTGTTCTTAACTTAAGTAACCAAACAGCAATCAGTTGTACTTAAAATAAAAGTCCACACCTAATATTTTTCCTCAAAACGTCGTCCATCGTGATGCGATAGCTGCATGTGAGTTAGCAGAAGGCTACGTGTACTTGAGCGCGAAGCACAGGAAGAGGAGTTATTCGGACAAGGAAACGGACGGCAGTGCCTAATTTCCATTGCTGGAAGTGAAGGCGTGTTAAGACGGAGCTGTTGATTTCCCCGGGGCTTGACGACAACAGAGAGGGCGTCCGCTGTCTGATCGCATAGACTCGTTCAGTAATGACAGCTGTGCCGTCTCTTCTAACTGGTTGCTACTCATTCTTTCTTCTGTTGCGTGGGTGGAAGAACCCCCATGTTATACACTTTCTATCCCAGCCTTTCCCAAACTTTTCCGACGGTGCTCCTTTTAGAGATTAGACTATGTTCGCCACGGACTCCTTAATAATAATAACTGTAAGTTATCTAATCCAGAACTGTCATTTCATAGCTCGACTCACATCTAGCACATTGTGGTCAGAGTTCGCGTGTGCTCACGCCTCCACTTATACTTTCGTAATTATTAATTTTATTTTGTCCGATGTAACTTTAGGAGACAACAGTATGACGGCCGAAACGTCAGCCTTATTGAAATTCACGCGGTGTCACACGAAAAGCCAAGAAACACCCGACTACCGCCGCGGAAGCCTACGTTTATAATGCATACATGCTAAATATTAACAATATCGAAATACCAAAACTGAATAGCTTTGGATACTTTTTTCCCTGTACTATCCTAGTGAATGAACAATTACTTTCGCTGTACGGAAGTATTAGCTATTTCCTGGAACACCCGATTGATATAATAAAAGACATATTTAAACCAAAATTTGGCAAGAATGGATTATTATTGTACGAAATAAAATCATAGAAATGATTGTTTCTTTTAAACATAGAAAAATAATCGTATCGAAGTTTCCAGTATGCCATTTGCTTTTGATACAGTTAAATGTCAACATGTAAATCTATATAAATGAGAAAGTTTGGATGTATGTTTGAATGTACTGTCGACCTCAATCACGCCTTAATAGCTCAACAGATTTAAATGAAATTTGGCACGTACAGTAGAACCTCGATAAGTTAAAGTCCGAGGGAAACACAAAATATTTTAAGTTATAGAGGTTTTAAGTTATCAAGGGTCTATGTTAGGGATAGGTTAATATAGAGGTAGGTATGTACATATGTATGGATGTACCCTTGTTCCTATTTTTACTCGAATGCGTCAGAAGGATTGGCTCAATAAAATACAGAAATTTAAATAATCAAATTTATTTATTCACATTGCACACGTTACATAAAAATAAAACAACAATTAAAGGTTTAGTCTACTTAAAAAAGTCTGTGATTTTTCTTTTGTTTTAAACAATTCACAGTATCTAAATCGATTTGCTTTTCAATGACAAATAGAGAGGAGAATACATTATCTTTTATGTTGCTACACTGCTCTATAATGATCGTACAGTTGTTAAAGCTCTTTTTGCTTCGTTGATTGATACGCTCGTAGATGAAGTTTGTGACTCGTCGTTAAAATCATCGTCTTTATCACTTTCAATGCAGTTGTTTACTGATTCCAATATTTCTTCCTCTGTTAACGTCCCTGCTGTGACTACTTCATCATCGCAAGTAACGAAGTCTTCAAAAGTAATGTTTGACGCAGAAATGTGCTTATTCCATTCTTCAGGCACATTATTATCTTCCTCTTCAATGATTTCTTGAGGTTCTGAAGAAAAACCACAGGTTATAAAGCAGTTTTTTACTGCAAGGGGTGTTACGTTTCGCCAAGCTTTGTCCACCATCCTCATTGCTTGAAGAACATTGATAGAAGAAATCGTAGTTTGCTCCATATCAGCTATCATTTTTCTAACAACTTCTTTTCTGTATAATGTTTTAAAATTTTTAATTATACCCTGATTCAAAGGTTAAAGTTGTGATGTTGTGTTTGTTGGAAGAAATTGTACTTTGCCTTTAATGGTGGTATGCCCGTGTGCTATGCAGTTGTCAATAAACAGAATAATTTTTCTATTTGAAGTTACCATTTGCTTATCTATGTTAATCAGCCATTTTTAAAAAGTTCGGCTGTCATCCATGCTTTTTTATTGGCTTCATAATCCATGGGTAGTGATTTTAGGCCTGCAAAGCACCGAGGTTTTGTTGACTTGCCTATAATTAAAGGTTTCAGTTTTTCTGTGCCCGTAGAATTTGCACAAAGCAGAATCGTAAGTCGTTCTTTGCTGTGCTTTCCTCCATAACATTTTTCATTTTTGAATGTTAATGTTTTGTCGGGAAGACATTTGAAAAATAGACCTGTTTCGTCAGCGTTAAAAACATCATTTGGATCATAATCATTCACTAAATTATTTAATTCAGATTTCCATTCTTGGCAGACTGATTTGCTTACGCTCGCACTTTCGCCGCACACTTTTTTAAAGGCTAAATCATGTCGTTTCTTCAAATTCTCTAACCAGCCATTGCTGGCTTTAAAATTTTTGATTTTCAGCGAATTAGCGAACTCTTCAGCTTTTTCAGTATGGGTCCACTAACACTGATGTTTTTGTTTCGACACTGTTTGAACCACGTAAACAAAAATTGTTCTAAATTAGGGAATTCAGCAATTTTTCGTCTTTTACATTGAAGACTTTCTCCTGATTCTTGTTTCTTCAAGATTGCAGCTTCTTTTTTAATGGTGATTGATAATGTACTCTCATGTATCCCAAACTGAGCCGCAACTTCTTTCCTTTTCAATCCATTTTTCACTGCTTCTATAGCTTTTAATTTATCAGCATATGTGAGTGTTGTTAGTTTTCTTTTTGAACTCATTTTAAGCCAGTTTTATCACACAGTAGGTAAAGCGATGTTTCCAGAACAATGATCAAGAACTTATGATCCAAGTAAGCCGTTGCCTTAAGGCTAACCGCCGCAAAGCTTTAAAGAATTTCGAATAAGCAAACAATAGCTGACATATGTACTGTACATTGTTTACGTTAACAATTTAACTAGTGAACACGTGCAAGCAATAAATATACCGAAACCTTTTGTTTTGCACACTCTTTCAAAATGACTCATTGACAAACAATTTTATGTTATAGAGGTTGTGGAAACATTTCTTTAAGTTACTGAGGGCCAATAAAGAGATTACTCATTTAAGTTATAGAGGTTGCGTATTTTAAGTTATAGAGGTTTTGGGCTCTGATGGGAAGGGAACATATTATTTTTTTAAGTTATAGAGGTTTTTAAGTTACCGAGGTTTGAGTTATCGAGGTTCTACTGTAGTTAGTAAATTGTGTGCGAAGTGACATAGGACAGTTTTTATCGCGCAAAATCGAATAGTTCCTTTAGAAATTGTCATTATAAATTCGCAAACTCCAAAGAGTTTCCTACTTCGTACACGGCTGTGCCATATATACTCTTTGCTTTTTACGTACATCATAAACATTGCATTTCAGAAATAAAAGCAAAAGGTTACATATGCATATGTGTGTTTAATTTAAAAGCGCTAAAACTGATGCACTTAATAAATAATAGTATGCAAGGGGAAATATAAATCTGTGCTTAACCTTAATTTATTTAATATATAAATCGTACTGTCGGTAAGTTCACGAAAAGACATCTTCAGTTGCACATATGGAATGGTATAAAACCTTAGGTATCACACCATGATTTCGTTCGTAATATATGCGTCGTAATATACGTGAAAAATCAAAACTTGAAGAAAAAAAAAATACTAATAATATACCAGCGCAAAAGTCGGTTCACTAAAAGTGACAAAATGGTCGTTTGCGAAATGTTTTGGTATGTTCATGACAAATACGTAATGGTTTTGATTCCACCTCGGTTCAGTTTATTGCCTGTGTATCTTTTTTTTCTAATATACACTCTCTGTAACATTACAAATTATTTTTACGATAATTTAAAACTTAACTTAAGATAACTAAACCTTTTTGGTTTTTTTGTCCAAGATTTTTGTAGAAATTAGTTCAAATAATAGCCTATGATAAACAAAAGTGTTTTTTTCTTATTGTTCAATATTCTGTAAATAACTATTAAATCCTTCACTTAAAACGAATGTATTCGATGGTCTAAGGTAGAAACTTTTTGTTTCAAGAAGCCATATTAGGAGTGGTTTAAATCGCGATACACGTCGTCACTAAAACGGCGCTTATGAAAGCAGCTTATTTATTACTAATAATAATAACAAAACTACTACTGCCTCATGTTACAACACAAACATTCTGGTCCATGCAGCATTTCAACCTAGCCATTATCTCCTTTAATATTGCCACTACAAAATCAAATGATACAGACACACCTTGATACATTATACACATCTGAACTACTTTCAAGTTGGTTGCATCAAATAATCATTTTTCCCCGAAAATCCACCAGAACATCAATTTAATTTTTCTTTTTTCTGAGGGCTTCACAACTTTTTTGATAACAAGCGAATTACAAACATTTGAAACAACTAAAGAAAATTTCAAAAAGAAAATTGGATGTTACTTGCACACCGAAAAACATTTTTAAAAAAATGAAAATTACTTGCACATTAAAACTAAATACCACCTAATAGACGCATTTATATCAGGAAGGTAACCTGCAGTTGTATCGTCACGTAAAAATTCCAACGAAAAGGACACAAAGCGTTCCGGAACTGTTGCAAGATTAGTGTGAAATTTCTACAAGTGATCTCACTTCTAAAATAAATTCCATTATTCACCGCCGAGCACCTGTATTTTTTTCCATGATATTCTATCTTTGGTAAGTTTAAAAATTAATTTTTCTTGTATGGTAGAAATTTATTTCAAACGCTTGCATGAATCTTAGCAACCCTTATGAATTCTTCGAATAAAAACATGGTTATGTAGTGTAAAAAACAGCAAACAAAGACGGAAAAAAATGCACGGAAAAAAATACTATCCCAACCAATGTTCGAACGTAGGACGTTCTGAATTCCATTACCACTCTTCAATCAAGCAGCTACCTGGCTGGACACTACTTCTTAGTTGCTTCTCTTTACGTTAATAGTAAACACTTAAACCTCACAGTTTCTTCATGTGAGATGAAGTGAAACGAGGTAGGTGAATGAATAAATAAACAATTTATATTGAAAGTAGACAAACCATATTACTCGCAACAAAGGTTTATTTTCCACGAATTCGAGCCTAAGAGGACATCCATAAATTACGTGAGGTGTTTTTCCGGACCCCCCACCCCTCACTCTGGTGAGATTTCGTGAGATCTGGCTAGAATCCCCCCCCCCCTCTCTCTCTGGTGAGATCTGGTCCGTGAGACCCCGCCCCCCCTTTCCAGTAATCACCCTCTAAACTTTTTCCCAAAAACTCACGTGAGATTTCCGTAGACCCCCCCCCCTTGGTGAGATTTCACCGGACCCCCCCCCCCTATTTCACCTCACGTAATGTATAGATGCCCCCTAACAATAGAAAAAATTGTTCGAACAACGGGCTTCCTGTGATCCACCGATCAAGTGCTAAGTCGGCTGCGCCATTTGACTGAGCTTGGTCGATGATTACGCTGTGTTTCTGCGTGCTAGTAGTGATTTGTGTGTTGATATTGATTTTGGCGAGTATCAAGGTAAGTTTACGCATGATTTTTCCGTAATACACTTTTAAACTTAATCATTAGCATCATTAAAACAAAGCGAGATTATTTTAATTAAATACTACTGAGCCAATTTGAAGTTGAGTTTTAGTTCGTTATACCACATTATACCGACCTCTTACTATATTTATTTGAAAGGGCTATTTATTAGCTACAAGAAATACCTAATTTTTTTGCGCATGTTTGCGACACCCATACAACTTTTCTTTATTTCCAGCATGACTGCACAAATTTCGCGTACAGAATTATTCGACATACCGTTTGCTAACTCATAACAATCAATCTCTAACTTTCAATTTAAATATAAATGAATTTCAAATTGAAACTGTTACATTTTTAAGCTCAGTAGAATAAAAGTCAGGTTATTATTTTTTTTCTGTAGCTAGTCCCACAAATATTTTTGATATTTTTCCGCTGTAGGCTTTTACAAATTGTTCTCGATTTTGTATTAAAAATGAAATTTCATTAATAACAAGAAATGACCAACAACAACAACAACAAAAAATAGTTGTATTCTTGGATAATATTAAACGCTCTATTCGCAACCGCAGCGTTTACAGACGTGTGAAGTCACTCAAGCGTCCACCAATCCTAGAGCGTGGCCAGAGGTGAGAAAAGTCTATTTTTTATTTCGCTTTTTTATTAAAAATAATCCACTTTTCTTTTAAAAATTAAAAAAAATTAGCTTCCTAAAGCATTAATCTACGAGAATGAGTACAATTTATAATATATTTTTAATACTGTCAAATATCCTAATAGGCCTATATTGACTATAATGACGTCAGAATCTTCTCAAAACGTCTACTGCCACTAAGTGAGTAATAACCATATCTTTCGGCGACTTTACACCTTTGTTACTTATGTCCGGCTATGAGGAACACTTTTCATTGAAGAATAAAAGTCAAGGAAGCAGTTGACCATATTTTCAACCCTAAAGGAGAGATTTTTCTACTAGTAGTAGGTACTCCCAATACTAACAAAAACTTTTATACCATAACACACTTTCAAGCGAACGAAGTCGCGGGTAACTATTAGTATGAAATAAAACAAGTTCTGGTAGCCAAATATGTGCCGTGTGCTGAAAACTGTAAATACGAATAAACAGCGAATAGTTCTTTATGAGAGCGAATATATGTAGCATTTCTGCCCTCAAGATAGGAAACGAACAATCTGAATTTAGACATGATTCACTGTCGCAGCATTTTTGTGGTATAAAGTGGGCGTAGTGACGAAACATTGCTTGGCTGAGGAAAGCAGTATTCGCTCTACTCTGAACGAATTAACTGCCTTTAATGACTCTTGGTTTCTGGCTTTATGGCAAACTAATTGCATCTGTGCCGTTGGTGTGACAAAAATCAAATTCCCAACTTAAGAGCACGCAATCAGTTTTGATTGGAAAGCTGCGGTAGTAGACAGACGCAACGCGATATTAAGCTGAGGCATTTCAATATTTTTTAGAGTCAGTTTCATGCTTGTTCCATGCGATTAATCTATGGTTATTTTTTAATTTTACTCAAAAAGATATTTGAATGCGTGGAAAGTCAGAAGAGAAGTGTAGCGTGCGGAAAGTTCCTAGCCTCTACCCTAGATAATTTGTACCTGAACGTCACGAAATTCAAAAATTCAATCAAGATATTTTGCTAACATTTTCTAAAGCCACATATAAGTTTATTGTCATATTATAAACATTTATTCACGACTTCAGTGTATCATATTGTAAAGCAGACACACCCACTCTTTTATTTTTTGCTATCATCAGTCTTTCGAGTGGTTTGATGCAATCCTTCATCCTTTCCTATCTTGTGCTAACCTCTCCATCTGTCCATTTTGCTTACAATCCACGTCCTCAATTATCTGCTTCATTTATTCTAACTAGTCTCTGTCTTCGTCTACAGTTCTCACCTTCCACTGTTCCCTCCACTAACAAATTAACCAATCCAGCATGTCTCAAAATATGACCTACCAATCTGTCTCTTCTTCCTGTAAGCTACTTCCACAAACTTCTTTTCCTCACCCATCATTTCCAGAAGTAGTTCATTTCGTACTTTGTCTGTCCATTTAATTTTCAGCATTCTCCTATAGCATCACATTTCAAATGCTTCAATTATTGGTATCATTTCTGTTACATTTGAATACTTTTGTCTTTGTTTGGCTTATATTTAGTCTAAAATCTTCCTTCAATATTTTGTCCATGACAGTCAGTAGCCTCTCAATATCCTCAGCCATTTCTGTTAACAAGACAATGTCATCAGAAAGTCGAAGCCCTTTTTTGCTCTTGAACACTTATGCCATATCAAATTTTTTCTTTTACTTCCTTTATTGCTTCCTCTACGTACATGTTGAATATTAACGGGGATAGACTACAACCTTGTCTCACACCCTTTTTAACCGATTCATGTCTCTCGTGATTCTCTACTTTTATTACAGGCACTTGATTCTTATATAGTTTATAAAGTATTCTTCTATCTCGATACTTTAGGCCCGACTTCTTTAAAATTTTGAACATCTTGTCCGACCTAATATTATCTAAAGCTTTTGCTAAATCAACAAATGCCATAAAAGTATCTTTATTTTTCTTGATCCGCCCCTCAGGTATTGATCTTAAAGCCAGAATTGCTTCCCTTGTACTGCGATTTTTCATAAACCCAAACTGATCTTCACCTACTATCTCTTCTACTACCCTTTCCATTCTTCTGCATATTATTCTGGTGCGTAATTTGATGCATGTTGTAACGTTACCTCTCTTACTTAAATATTTCATTAAATTTACTGTTATTTGATAATTGCGAAATTTACTTAAGTATTGATTTTGCCTTTAGTATGGGATAAAACTACCCGGTAATAGTTTGACAAGCAATTTATATTTATTAAAAAGAAATGAACATTGTGAAAAAAAAACAAATTTAATTACAATAAGAGAACATTGTTTCCGGCATGGCTAATAATTAAACTCCAAATAGACAAAATTATTGGGCGCTGTCCTTATTGTTCAAAAACCAAACTTGTTTAAAAATATATAATGCGGAGACACTTGAAACTCTTTACAAGGCGCTTCGGGTATTCCAGAGGTCACATGTGGATACACATGCTGCTGCAATTAATTTTACATTACCATGTTGAAGTTTTATTCACGGCACAGGTTGAAAACGATGGCTTCGTTGCACTTAGGTGGGCTCATATTCACTGCTCACAAGAAAAAAGGAAGAAACAACACCAACTGATTCACCACTTCGAATTCTGATTAAGCCAGGTCACAACATGGCTTCCTCCCTCTCCACCAGCAGCAGACCGTCTCCTCTCGTCTTCCCTTGCTCCCACGTGTCGAGGATCCTTTTTCGCGGCAGAAAACTGCACAGCCAATCCGATTCCTCCAACCGATCCGCGTCCGCGCCGTTGGTGGTGGCAAAGCATGTAACCAAAATTGCCGTCTTAGTATGTGCCCAATAGATGGCAGAAACTGTCATTTCAGTCACCCACACAGTCACCCTCTGAATC
This sequence comes from Vandiemenella viatica, assembly GCA_031002005.1. Classification (NCBI taxonomy): domain Eukaryota; kingdom Metazoa; phylum Arthropoda; class Insecta; order Orthoptera; family Morabidae; genus Vandiemenella; species Vandiemenella viatica. Next base: position 361,401,515 of record JARYHS010008074.1, on the reverse strand, counting down.
GTCCGTGATCGCCCTCTGCTATGTCCAACAACCCAGGTGCACATATTTGGAAGTGTGTCACATGTAGTGTATATTCCGTAACACTACAATGTGATATTAGACTAATTGCACGATAATTCTCACATTTTTTGGTTTGTGCTTTCTTCGCAAGTGTTAAGATGATATTTTTTATTATTAAAATCAGTTGGAATTTCTTCTGTTTCATAACTTTTTGATATCAGCTTGAATAATCTTTTGATTCCTTTTTCTCCTAGGAATTTAAGATGTTTTGCAGGGATCTCATCAATTCCAGCTGACTTACTTGCTTTCAAGTCATTCAGTACTCTATCAAATTCTGTCCTCAAAACAGGATCATCTAAAAGTACACGCGCACCAGAGCCGACCGCATCGCGTCGCATCGCAGAAATGCGTCAGCAATCGCTTACACTGATTCTAATGGGGTAACGCACACGAGAGGCGGGTCGAGTCGGGGCGGGATGCGCCGCGTCGCGCCGCACTGCCGGATCGCTTCCCCAAGCGTATTTTTCCGTCTGTGCGCATCGATGCGCTCAGTCGCGACTAGGTTTGCGAATGGAGATCCAACAGCACTGACTGACTTTTGTAACTTGTGTGTTCCAATTTCTGTGAATTAACTGCAATAAAGATGAAAAAATTATAAAATTTGTCGCTCACGCTCACTTGTTCTTTACTTGTATGTTTTAACTTAACCTATACAAACGTAATGGATAAAGAGCACTGCATTTCATTAGCAATAACTTTCAAAGAGCTTTATGATTTACTAGATGCAAAATATAATAACAAAAGAAAAAAAATATGTGAGAGGAAATAGGAAACTAGTTAAAACAACCATGTATAATGTCATGTTTCTTATTTTATTTTTTGTTTGTCATTATCGTTCTTATCGTCCGCAGTCCAATTCAGATATTAATCAAAAGGTTACGAATGCAGCACGTGGCTAGTATTACTTTATTTATCTTATTAGATAACATCGGCATTCTTCTTTGATAGATTTGAATCCTTCTACCTATAACGTCAAAGCCGTTATCGATCACCCTCCATAGTTTATTGAGCCTGTTGAAAGTTTGTTTCTTTCATTTACTTTTATCTGATATCCTGGAATAGGCCTCATATCTAAAGGGGAAAAGCTTCATCCACTACTATTACGTACTGCATTTTATCTCAGTTCCCGGGATGAAGTTGTCAACGTACAAATTCAGTTTTTCTGCAGCCATTGCCTCACCTAACTTGTTGTGACTAAATGTTTTGCCATTTTAATTTTTATCCAATCCCCCTACGACTAAAATACTAAAACGGAATTCGGCAACTGCAAGGGCTAGTAAAACCATGAAAAAAATCATTTTTCTTCATTATAAATAAAGAGAACCGCAATGCGGTAGAACTGTTATAACATTCTTGCAATCGAATGTGCCTATGAAATGCGGAAAATTCCATTTAAAATTAAACCCATTGCCTTTTATGCTTAATTTTCTTCTTCTTAAACATACCTAAAAAAAAAAAAAAAAAAAAAAAAAAAAGCCTCTTGTCTGATTTGTCCATTTGCAGTGCAGAAGCGGCTAAACAATTGTCGAGAACCGAAGGCGGCGAAAATAAAAGAAATGCGACTCATTGCGTCCAGATGTGCGTTGCGACGCGGTGCGGCCCGCTTTAGTGTGCGCGTACCTTAAGTCATCAATGTCAACATCGCCTTCCTTTTCCATTATGCTATTGTACAAGTCGTCCCCATCATACTGTTTTCAACGTATTCCTTCCATCGGCTAGCTCTAACGTCTGAGCTTAAAACAGGTTTCCCACTGGCAGCTTAAAAATTGACACCTCTTTTCTTCATTTCTTCAAAATTTTGTTTGACCTTCCTACGCAACATCTTCACACTTTTCTTGTAACCATTTTTCTTTTGCTCTTTTGCATTTGCACACATTCACACATGAATTTAAAAAAAATGTGTATATTATTTTTTAGACCAGGTTGCTATTATTCATATTGCGTTAAGATGCTCACGAACTCAAACAAATGGCTATAAATATTTTACCTTCATCTGAGTTAGATATGCTAACTTCTGTCATTTACATGAGACTCTGTTTTGACTTCACATGGAACTCTTCGCAAATCTGTGGAATGAGTGGCCAGAAAACCTCGCAGACAAGGTATTTTGCAATGCGTGGACCCATTCCAGAAGTGAACCTGTATACAGAGTGGACACGTCGCCTGGATTTGGGCCATTAACCCACTTGCGGCGAGCGGTTTAGTCTGCCTGGTATGTGGTGTTTACCTTGCCCCGTCCAGCTATCCTGGCGCAGCCCATAAACTCCAGCGAGGTGGCCTGGTTTTATTTCGGTAACACCACCTCTGCTAGGGACAACAGCCACTATTGTAACGCAAGGTCAACGTCACCACGGGACTTCGTTGGCAGGTGTATTGCAATGAAGCAAATTTAATACTCTCTTCAGTCTTCTCGTAGAAGCGGCCTGGAGGTTCAGTGGTTAAGACATCTGACTGGAGATTGAAAGATCCCGGTTCGAATCGCTGTCCCGGCGGGGATTTTCATACGCCCTTAACCCGACCTTAATCTCTGGCTCAAGTTACTGAATAATGTACGCCAGGACGCTTCCGTGGTTCGGATCCCACGTTAAACCGTAGGTCCCCTATACGCGATAGGATTATTGGTTAGGCTAGATTGCTACTATTGGGGTGTATTGCGCAGCCGATAAGAAAATATGTCACCGGGACATTACCCCCACACGAGTTTACTTTTTATCTTAAGTTTTTCTAGAATGCCTGTTTATGATATCACGATGCAAATATACAGCTGCCTAAGTTAAGACAGTACAAAACGTGTCCCTTCCATTGAGGTATGATGAAAGAACATTGTTACATTGCTCTTTTGCAGTGGCTTTTACGAATAACGTTCTATCTATCCATAACTTGGTGGGTCGGTGACTGATATCCTTGCAAGAGCACCTGTTTATACTTGTCTCTCAATTTAAAGTCTGTCCCTATTATTTTCCTCTCTATTCTTTGCCTCATTCAAATACTCCTTGTATCTCATCTATAATCATCCACTGTTGTTCAGTTGCTGTTCCTAAATTTTTACAGTTCTACTTGCTGCGTTCATTTTTACCCGTACCATGAAAGTCTAGCTTTGTTATTTTGTCCTGAAGTCAGCTTTCTCTGCCCAAGTTCCTCCACTTCGTATATCTCTTTCTATATGGCCATATGCTGCCAACGTTTCTGTCAAACCTAATATCAAAAAACTGGATACCTTTCTTATTTTCGATCTACATGGTCCATGTCTTAAAATAATAGATCAGAAGTACTAACTTTTTACATGTAAATGTAATTTTTTTGTTCCATATTACGATCTTAATGACTCCGCAAACATTTACTCCACCTTTGACCCTGCTGTTAAGATTCTTATCAGCGGATTTTTTTTAATGTTTTTTGCTTTACTCCTCATCGACGTCGAATTCATTAGAGGCGAGAAAGGACTGAGGGCAAGGAAAGAGAAAGAATTCGGCCATGGCCTTTTGAAGGAACCATCCCGATATTCGCCTCGGATGATTTGGGGAACCGTATAAATCCCAAATCTGGAAAGCCGGATGGGGATTCGAACCCGCGTCCTCTCGAATGACATCCCACGCTCGACAGTGTCATCAGCCGAGCCTAAAGCTGTAACCATACTTCCGAAATAGTACAGTTTATTGGTGAACTTGACTTCCTGAACAGAACGTGGTTTGTGGTCAGACGAGTCACGATTTCAATTGGTAATAACAGATTGTAGGGTTCGATTGTGGCACAGATTCCACGGGGCCATGGTTTTAGGTTTTCAGGAAGTCACTGTGCAAGATGGTGGTGGCTCCATGCTGGAATTGGAGGATGTATTTACATGGCATGAACTGCGACCATTGATCAAAATGAAGCGACCGTTGACTGGAAATGATTATGTCCAGCTTCTTAGAGACCATTTGCAGATATTCCTGGCCTTCATGTTCACAGACAACGATGGATGACAATGCGCCATGTCACAGGACCAAAATCTTTTACGATTTTTAGAAGGAATATTCTGGACAACTCCAGCGAATGATATGGCCACCTTTATCGCTAGTCATGAATCCAATTGAAGATATCCGGGATATGATGGAATTGTCATAACGTCCTGCACTGACAACATTCCTATAATTAGGGACTTTCGTCCACTTACCGAGTCAATGTCACATCGGGCTCCTGCACGATCGCATGATTTTTAACTTTTCAGTGTATTTTGCGTATAGGGTCACATAACAGTATGATGCTATTGTAGTTATCTACTCACTCATTAAAATTTTGTTATGTTTGCACATCTGAAATGTGATATGAATTAATAAAACAACACCAGATAAATTATACTGAAGAAGCAGCTGCCACAGTTAAATTACAGATGGAAACAAATTTTAGCACTCTGATATAACTGAGGAAAGAAACTAAAGGAAAAATTTCAGAAGTACAGCGAATGACAGAAAAATTTATCATATTAACAACAGAAACAGAAAATTTCAAATATTATCATCCGATTTAATCTAAAATTACAAAGAATATATGCCAACTGATTCTAAGAAACCAGTTAAACCCAGTCCCAAAATACTCCTTGCAGACCGAATGGATGTAAGTTAGAAATGGGAGAATAATATAAGCAGCAGGAATGCTTCACAAAACTAGGAATAAGAAACACGAAGAAGAGGAGAAGGTAGGAAAGCTGGGGAACAAACGACCACATACTGATATTATTTGAAGCAATAAACGTTACCAAACGATACTTTAGAAGTATGGCTTGTAACATGACGCGCTGTCGCCACGTTACAAGGTGCATTTTTATTATATATGTCATAATGTTAAGTAATTTACATAAATCTTGGGCGACCACCTAAATAGATTTTTGTTGTAATTTTATAAAGTACGCAAGATTCCAAGTGAGGACTGTAATGAAATGGTGAACATACAGTGTATCTTGGTAAAGCGAATATTAAAGAATTATTGAGCTATGTAGGCTTGAAGCTAATCTGGTGTTCCCGAACCTTGGCGACAAGAAGTCGCGGATTTGGGGTTTGCCGGACCACACACTCTGCTCCCTAGGGATAGGCGGTCAACAAGGTTACTCACCGGGCGGGAAATGCCTGCCGCCAGAACAGAGAGTCGTCCCCGAACGCAGCCGAATATGTCCGACCTCTGTTAGATACTCTAGGCAAATCACCTATCGGGGATATCACGTGACATTAGGTGCCGACCTGAAGATCCAATCCAAATGAGCGTATAATTTAAAATCCTGGGAATTTTTGTTATATGTGAGCTTCGAGACTACAAAGGGGCGGAGCGAGAAGTTTCCTCGTGGGAGAGAAGAGCGACGAGCTTCACTTCGATCTTCGAGTCCAAGCTATGCGAGTCTAGTCTGAGGTTGACTTGGAAAGTTGGCTTCTCTCGCCAACTGCGATTTCTGGCTGCCAGCTTGCTTTGCTGGAGCAAGTTTATCACAGCAACACAGCCGGTAATGCGATGATGCGCACTGTCAGACCAGAGATGCCTATAGCCGACTTGTGAGATAATCTCACATATCGTGGGTCCGCTACAGTCACCGCAGACATCAGACGCAGGACTACAATGGTAACTTATTACGACCAAGCCATCTGATTGTGCATTCCGTGAAACAGAACCTTTAAGCGACTTTGAGAGTATAGATCCATGTTCTCACTTTGTAATTGTAAAAACCCCTGAGCTAGCGGCATAATTTGCCAGAACTAGTTATTTTCGAATGATATATTGTTCATTCTGGCGCCCATGATTTTCCTTTTTAAATGTAAAGTCACAGTGTTATGATACCTTTGTCTGAGGTCGTCATAACTTGTATTTTTCATTGTTTCCAATTGTCATTATTTCTTGCATTTTGATTCTGAGATATATTTAAAAGTAAATATACAATTGTTTGCTTGCTCATGACGGCTAATTGTAACTCTGAGCGTTGCTTTTATGATTTTGCCAATTTGTGTTAATGTTAACGGTAAATTCGCTCAGACTTGTAATCGCTAGTGATAAGAAAATAAATGTCATATTGTGACAATTTTTCCTAAATTCCAACTAACGTCGAGATTCTTGCAAAATTAATAAATTTTCACTCTTTCATTAAAATTAAAATTAAAAATCCACAATTATTAATCATAAAGGTATGAAAGATAATTGTAACGTAGTTTGCCCACCAAGGCACCCACTACAGGCTGAAGATAGCGAGAAGTGGGAAAGGAAGGTTACATACTCTGAGAGGAAGAATACGGAATCCTATAGAACTATAGTGTACACGGGATGCGGTTTTGCTTCATTGTAATAGCACATCTCATATATTACAATCTCTGACGTCCTTAACGGACAAACCTTATTTACGCACATCAATAAGTCACCATTTCTGCTCAGTGTCTCCATCCTTTGAATATGGTTTTCAAATATAATTTGAAACTGTAATATCTAAATATCTCTACATTATAACTTCATCAAATTTGCAAATTATAACGTAACAATCATAACAGGAAACCTAAACAAAATCGTAATTGTCGTAGTCTTCTTTCATTTTTTTTGGTCGTATTCAGTGATTTAAATTAGTTTTTGCTGCAGTATTGTAAAAGAGGACACACTAGCAGTAAGCACCGAGCGTGGTGGTGTAACGGATAGCGTTCTGGCCTCGCATTCGGGAGGACGGCGGTTCGAATCCCCGTCCGGGCATCCAGATTTGGGTTTTCCATGGTTTCCCAAATCACTCCAGGCAAATGCCGGGATGCTTCCTCAAAAAGGCCATGGCCGAATTCCTTCCCATTCCTTGCCCCCATCCTTTCCCGTCTCTAAAGACCTCGCTGTTGAGAGACGTAAAGCAGTTAAAAAAAAGCAGTAAGCAACCTACTTACATTCTGCTTATACTACTTGATTTCAAAGCATGGAAAGAATTTTTTTTAATCCTTCATGTGTTTGTGTATTTTTCGGCGTAGTTATTTTAATTTGCGTACCTTGTCGCCTCACTTGTGTCCCCCTGTGTGGTGTGCGCCGCACTGTGCGTGCTGGGAGGCTGTTGCGCCGCCTGGGGTTGCCACTGCGTCACGTCATTGATTGGGCCTGGCCGGGCGGCAGCCAACTACCCATACATGCTGCTGTCCACTGGCCAACACGCTACAACTCACAGACTAGGCTCACTGCTCCAACTTCCTTTATAAATCAATTTCAACGTGAGTTATTTCACTTGTTTACTATGAAGTCGCTTTTACCAAAGACCATGTACTGATTTTGCCACGAACAAGTTTGTTATAACCAAACTCGAGTTACTCCATAGCAGATCTACAGCCAGTGGTATTATCGTGAATACGATTCATTATTACTTATTTGGGTTTCAAGATCTTTATTTCATTGATCACATTTGTTACGAATTAATATAACTTCATAAATTGTACACGTACTTTTTGTGTTTGGTATCACTTTCACATCCATTCAAACTATATTTGTTGCATTTTCCTTGCCATTATTTAATTTACACACAAAATAGAGGCCAGTCGTGGTGTTAGTGGTAGTGTTATGATTTCACTCGTAGGTAAATTTCTTCCTCACAATATTTTTTTGTCCAGTTTCCGTCTTACTCTATAAACCTAAATGTGCTCTGTATCCTACTTGTGGGCGATTTTCGTCTACTCTGTGACTGATTTACACATAATGGAGCAACTACTTTTCTCTTAGACTTCAGCATTTTCACAAATAATTAAGCCAAACTTTCTTAAACTTGGTTCCACAACACTCAATTATTTATCACATTGTAGCTAGTAGTCTACATCACAATATTTAATATTCATAGCTTATAAAACGACCGTCTCTGAGGCATACGAAGCTCAAACTATCTTTGACGCGAGAAAGAGGTTTTTGGTTCAAGAATGCTAACAGCAATAAAATATTCCGTTTCTAGGGAGCAGTGTAATGAACCTACTGCAGTAGAAGCTGTGATTCAAAAAACTGTTTGTTTATCAAATAATTGATCTTTATGTTATACATCCCTAACCATCTAAATATATTATATGGTATTTCGTATCGTCGATAGCAAACATTATTTGACTGATTTTTTTTTTTAGAAGATACGTCCAAGAACTAACAACAATGATAACCAACTCGCATTCGTTACTTGTATCACATTACTTTCTTCGCATAAAGAAAAATTCTAAAATTATGATTGCTTTAAAGTAAATTGGAGCAAATCATATTCAGGTTCTGGAAGCCTGACAAAGGGGAATGAGTGAAGAAATATAAACATATGTTCTCTAATCTTCACCTCATTAACTACACATTTCACAAACAAAAATACACTTTTCGTATACAACACAAGTAGCGATAAAAATAAAAAGTAGGTGTATCTAGTTCATAACGCTGAAATGAGAGGAAAAAATAAATACAAGTATTCTGAAATGGTTCTGGTGGTGGAAATGCTGAGGAGTAAGGGGGTTTCCATAAATTTCGTGAAGTGTTTTTTTCCGGATTTCTGGACCCCCCCCTCACCCCTTTGGTGAGACATCGTGAGATCTGGTCTGATCCCCCCCCACTCCCTTTCTGGTGAGATCTGGTCCGTGAGACACCCCTCCCCCTAGAAATAGCCCTCGCAACTTCTTGAGACTTTTTTGATCTCACCCTACCAAAGCCGGTAACACCACCACTTCTCGACCTGAAACTTCCCTAAAGTCGACTTTCCCGTCATTTGTAGACCTTTTAGACCCTTTTTTTTAGCTCTACAATCCAACAAAAATTTACAAAACCTCACGTGAGATTTCCGTTGACCCCCTCTCCCCCTTGGTGAGATTTGGTGAGATTTCCCCGTACCTCCCCCCCCCCCTATTTCACCTCACGTAATTTATGGACGTCCCCTAACAAAGCTGTTCCTACCATGCGTGAAGAATGCGCGAAATTCACGTTGTAAGCTTATGACAGAACGATCTGTCAAGTGACAGAATGTGCAAGTTTCATGTGTGAAGGGTTCTGGGAATTTATGCTTATTTGGTGGCTTCAGAAACTACTTCGACGTACAGAACTAGCGATTACATGGCCATTGATAATTTAGCCCTTCTTTTTTTACTTAGGGCTTTACGTCTCTTCGGCGTCGAGGTAATTAAAAACGGGAGAATATTGGGGATGGAAAATTCGGTCATGCCTGGGGAAGGAACCATACGCCCATTAGTCTGAAGTGATCTCAGGAAACCATATAAAACGGAAAGCAACATGGCCGGACAGGGATTTGAATCATTTCCTCGCGAATGCCAGGTCCGAGCAACACACTGAAGAACATTGTCTACCACCAATCACGAGGATAATTTAATACATGAAGTATAAAAGAATGTATCTATACGCATTATGATGCAAGAAACGATTTGTCTCTGTTGAAAGGAGAATTCTGAAGCAGAAACTGTGTGCTACAGCGTTGCAAAATACCTTTACAAAATAAAGTAAATATTTTTTAAAAGGAAATGTGACATGTTCTTCCAGCAATTTAACCTGAAATTTCAACTCTAATTATGAATATATATATATATATATATATATCAACATTCGTTCTACTCTTGCTCCTATTTCCCATTTGCACACAAAAATAATAAAAATTCTTAGACAATAGATCGGGTCAAAGACAGGACAGATTAAAGATTTAAAAAAAAGAAATAGCAGAAATATTTGAAAGAAGTGAGAAAGAAGAGTATGGTTGTATTATATGCTGGTTAACCTCGGACATACAAAGATATTTTTAAGCAAAAGAAATTTGTGTTTGTGCATCAAACACTGTACGGAGCTCCCATAACATTTATCACACGCCAAAAAATAATTTTGTGTTTGATGTGCTTTTTACTACACATATTATTGCTTCGCTCTTCTTTGCTGGAAGGAAAACAGAGAGAAACAGCTAAAAAATTGAGAGACTAGAGGTTTTACGACCAAAACACAAACACCATTTCAATGGTATCTGTTGGGTGGCATTACTCCAGTCTATCTGAAAACACATGAGCTGCGTACTGTTTGTTTCCGGCGGCACAGTTCACGCTGTTTACGATGACAGAAAGTGACGTACCGGCCGCCTGATACGAGTTATCAATCAGTGTGTCGGCCGCCGTACGTTACCAGCGAGCCACCTGTTAAAGGCTCTGATTCGCAGACAGCTGTAAATCAGAGCGGACTGCGCGATAGCACAGGATTTACTGCCAGACCTTGCACAAGCCTCCATGTTGACCGACTGCACACTCGGCTAAAGGAATTCTGTCTGGCCAGTTTTAGATTTAAGGTTTAAACCACTTAAATTATTCCGAAGAAGGAAGCAAACATCGAGAGTAATGGATGAGCTGGTCCGAAACCCCTTCCAGGCACCCAAATTTGGAGTTTCCACGGTTTTCCCATATCACTCCAGGTGAAAGCCGGGATGATTACTTCAAAATGTCATGGCAGCATTCCTAACCATTAGTCCTTTCCTGCCTCTAATTACCTCGATATCAACGAATCGTAAATCAGAAAGCAAAAAACAAAATAAAAATAAAAAATAGTTTATTAACGAAGCTGTGGAGAACTCAAAGGGGCAAGCATACCAAATTATAGGTAGATCGTAAGTGAGGGACTGGAAGAGCAATTTTATGAAAAAGAATTAACTGGCAAATTAACGTGACATTAGTGGTATAGACTCGGGGGGGGGGGGGGGAATAACTCAACTCCTGAACAAAAATTCTTAGAATTAGTTTAAAATACAGCATCGGTAGGTACTTGACTGTCTGCTGCCTTGCCTTAAACGGGCGGTGGTCAGCTGGTAAGACCACTTTAACCGGCCACAAGAAAATGGAAGAAACCACAGTTTTCAATCAGAGGAGACGGCTGCATAATCCACTTTTCCATATCACCAAAATCCTGCTTTCCCTAATATGTTGTCCGATAATTTCTATCCACAATGAAGCAGTTCCATCTAACATCTTACATTAGAAAGGAATTACCAAACGTGTGCTTAGAAATGTATCCACAATGTTTTTGACAGCTCACAACACGCGAAAGCCACATTCTTAGCCCACCTGGTGCGCTAGAGTGTAATGTTTCGGGTTTTGGCGGGCCTTATTTTATTTTTGATTATGAATAATTTAATAATTACTGAATGAAAAAAGATGCTCTTTAAAATTTTGTAAACACAGGTGAAACAAAAAGCGTAATACCCTGACAATTTTATTTACAAACCAATATGACCAATAGACATTAGATGTATTTATTTTTAAACGTCATAAACGATTAAAATTTGTAAAGCAATACCTTTGTCCTAAATAAGTGGACGTTATGCTATGAAATCGATAAAATACCATAACTTAAATCAATACGATTTTTACCAAGTAAGTTTAGAAAATGAAATATCCTGGCAAGAACATGCAACGGTTATACCCTTTACTTAAAATTCATTTTAAAATTACAGCCTTCATCTCAATTTTGGGTTCAAAAAATGCGCACGACTAAACTCAGTTCATTATTCAGTAGAGATACTCTTATCAGCGTGAATTTTTCCACTCAAGTTGACAGCTGGGTTTTTCGAGAAACAAGTACCAGTGCAAATGGTTTACATTAATGTTTGACGTAGTATTTACCATACGGACGGCCGTTGGCGTCTTCACACCACCTTACCTGAAAATATCTAAGTAGCCTATAGATATTGGCGCCTAAGGAAAAAACATAGTGAGCATTTCAAACTTAAAGTGTGGTTGCTTCTACCAAGCTCCCAGTTTGATGTGCGACCAGTCCGTCCGACCGTTTGAAACCCAAGACATACTTCTTCACGTTCACATAATAGTTGTCGCCTTCTGTTCTCAGGTTCGTCCAGTGTTCTCTTGCATTCCGCGAATAAAAGGTCGGTCACGTTTGGCAATCCCCTTGTTTGGTTCCATCATGCGAACAAAATTATTGTAAATAGTAACTTATACTAAACAAATACCCTATTAGCATAAAGATCCACTCTTCTCAGGCATACAAAAGTGTGCAAGCTTTAATTTGCAGATAATGGCTTACCGAATCGTAGTTATTCGTTTATTTCCGTGAGGACTCGATTGTATATTGTACTCTCTCTCACATCCGTTTGACTCTGTTTTTAACCTCATGTGTGGATGTATGGAAATTCCGCGCATCCTCTTAAAATCGCAGAGCTTAGTTGTCACAGACCTTGGTGCCCCTGTCAGAAATTTACCTGACCAGCCAGAGTGTCGCTAATGGAAAGTGTTTACGGCGTTAAAAACTCTCTGCGACTACCTGCTGCGTCTAGTGGTGGTCTCATCAACCCACAGTTTAATCTATGCTCGGGCTGATATGAAATCCGGGAGTTTTTTCCTTCCTCCGTATCAACGGTTTTTGGCAGCTCACTGTACATATCTCGCATACAAATAACACTAATAATCAATTGTTAATAGCATTAGCCGCATTTGTATTTTTTAATAAATTAACCAGTGATTAAGCATAATGAGATCATATCATTGTGAGCTAAGATTATTATACTGTTATCAGTAAAACTAAACGAGTCACATCGTTAGAGAGAGTGATCTATTTCTTGTCAGTGTTATTATATCGAAAAGTTTTGCTCATCGTTCCTATATTAATAAGTCGTAAGAAAACATCTAATAGTGATTTTTTTTTCAGCTGCTTCAAGAAGGAGATTGTCGTCGACCCTGCCCACTTGGAGGGATTGCTGAGAGGAAAAGATGGATAATTAATTACTAGCTAATAATAAATTACATGCATACGTTTAGATTAGTTCATAAAGGCCAGTTTTAGCGCCAATAAACTATAAATTTCTTTTAAAAAATCTAAAACAAAAAACAAAAAAACTGATTAATGCATGATTATGACTTATTTTTTGCCTGATGAGGAAAAAAATATTATACGTGAATTTAATATGGATTTTCCATCGAATAAAGGAACAAATGTGTAAGAAAGGCTCTATTAGTATCAAACTACGTAGTACGCGAATCACAGCCAGTTACGTTTCTACTGCCACAGTACCCCGTCTTATAACTTATAGAGGAAGTGTACCTCCAGCTTCTCTAGATAATAGATTAAGTAGCAGTGTTACACTCTCGCCTTCACGAAATTGTTTTACGTATGTATTAAGTCTCCTACCAGGCTCTTTTGGCCTTCACGTTTTTTGAAATTGTTTACGTGCGTCTGCAACATACAGTTGTTCCTCGTTTCTACTGTATGCTGAAAATATATTGGTGTTTAATAACCGTGTAACAGCATTCGCCTAAGATTTAGGTTTGTTCTTCAGGAATTAAAACAATGAATCTGCGCATGGAACGGCATGGAATAGTTTGGCTGAAATATCATACTTCATATTCATCTGCCAAAAAAAAAAAAACTCTATCAAAATTCCTTTAATTCCTTTTACAACACATCTCCAGTTTCAAATAACCTGTAAAATCCAAGTAAAACAATGGAAAGAATTCAAATGACTTTTGAGCTTATATTTCCGTGTAGCACCGACAGCAAAGAAACTACCTCATACAAATTCCTGTATTAATTTACGTTTAAAATTGTATAGTTTAAAAAAAATATAAATGTTTCAACCAGTTAGATTTATTATAAGAGTACTGTGGTCTATTTTAATTGATGTGATAACTAAAGCATGTAAAAATCAATTGTTTGTCATACAGTATTGGCATTTATTAAAAGTTTTGCTGTGATTATGTATCTGTAAATGACACTACTTCGTTTAAATGCGATTTTGCAGTCTTTTAATCTTTTGTTGTGTTTTGTAATTTCCATTTTGAAGGAAATTGATTATTGTACCTAAACAAAGACTCTTAATTAGTTTCTGCATGGTTACAATGGAAAAAATTAAACTGGTTTGTGTATGCATTGACAGTGAACGCCTACACCGAGAGTCGTTAGCAAACGTTTACTGCAGAAGAATTTTATTACCATTACCGGCATTTCAATAGACAGGCTTTGGCAATCAAGAAACAATAAACTTCTAAAAAAAATAAGTTAGAAATGACATTATATGTGTGACGTGCTGTATGTAATGGAAACTAGTTCTCATAGGGGATATATATACTCGGTCTTTGAGTATATATATATGCTCATTGCGGCCGCAACACGTTATTCGCGTTTTTTTTTTTTTTTTTTAAAAAAAGTCAGAACGCGTTGTGGCTAACTCAAAACGGCCAACTCTCAATAAGCGTTTGCGGTCTTTGCACCTAACATATATATTAAAAAAAGCGATCGTTTCAATATGCACTTTTATAAAAGGCCTTTTATATTTGTTGTATCACCACTTTCATTGTCAATTGGAGCCGCTGTGGAATTTCCATTTGTAGTCGCTGAAGGGATAAACTAGGCTACATTGATCATTAATACCCCTTCTGGGTGTATAGAATTATGTGTAGTAACTCGTCATGGGGCCTCAACTGATTGTTGTGATATCTTTTCCGTTATCCGATTTCCTGATATTGCAATTACCAGTTAAATATCACTTGGGGAGAAACGTTATGGTATTACTTGTAGATTGTAACTGCACACAGGGTCGGACTATCTGATTGTGACTGGAGTAATAAATAGTGACGTTCATGAAGTGTCTTGCTTTTTCGAAACAGCCACTTTCACTATGATCTCTATATGTGGAGAGCGCCGGAATATTTTTCCTTAAGTTCACTTTAAAATATAGGACTAATAATATATTTAATTGTTATGGGGCACATGCCCCGGTGCAATTTCCCTCTTGCACATTTTCCCCTTTGTTACCTTCCCTTCCATGTATTTTGCAACTATCTTCCCCTCCCCCCCCCCCCCCCCCCCACCCATCATCACCAATATGCGTCTTGTACACTCCCACCACTCTCTTCAGCGTACTCCCTTTTTTAATTGGATCCCGTTTCAGCTCTTTTAAACAAACCAATAGTGATAGTGTTCTGCAGTAATTCTAGAGATAAATCTAGCAGCCTTTCTTTGCAGCCCCTTCAACTCCTGTATTTGATATCCCAAAATATGGGTCCATGCTACACCACAATTTTCAAGCAATGGTCTGACAAAGTTAACTAATCACACTAAAATCACATCAAGAGACGTCACGTTACAATTTATATTTCTGCCAGGCGATATGAAGGTCAGATGAGATTAATTGCTTAAGGAGTCTAGTAAGCTGAGTATGGACAGAGTAAAATGAAAGAATCATAAGAGGACTGTATAATGTAGCTGCAAAATGAGAATGCCTAGCCTGGAGAGGACGTCGCACAAGAAGTACAGAAAAAGTGAGAGTGGGAGAGGCATTTTTAAGGACTCGTCTCTTCTTTTTCTCTGGTCTCTCCTTTTAGGAAGAAAATGCGCCTGGTGCCGGTGGGTGCGTGTCGTTTCGCCCCCCGCAGGCTGGGCCTGGCGCCTCCCTAATGCACGGCGCAGGCGGGCGGCGGCGCGGCGTCGCGACGGACTGACACAGCGGGGCGCAGTCGCACTTTACAACAATAATACGCCGCCCCCACGGCTCAATTGTGGCTCCTCTGCTGTTCTAAACGCTCAGAAATGGTCCAACATAGAGGAAACAATTTATTTTTATGGTAGTCAACGAAAAGACATAAAATTAGCTCTAAAAATAAACAGCTGATTCCTATCCCAAAAAATGTAAGAAGGCAAACTGTAATTTGTTTAGGGGGCATCCATAAAATACGTGAGGTGTTTTTCCGGATTTCCGGACCCCCTCCCCCCCTCTGGTAAGATTTCGTGAGATCTGGACGGACCCCCCCTCCCCTCTGGTGAGATTTGGTTTGTGGGACCCCCCCCCCGAATGTCCAAAAGTTTTTCCCAAAACCTCACGTGAGATTTCCGTAGACCCCCCCCCCCCCTTTGGTGAGATTTCGCCGGACCCCCCCCCCTATTTAACCTCACGTAATTTGTGGATGCCCCCTTATACTAAAACAATGAAAATTAGTGAACTAGCTACTGTGTGCGTAGGAATTAAGTCAAGCTAGTCTAAGAACATCCAGTACTCGAAAAAAAAGTTCTTTATTATTGTCATCAATAAGGGAACGATCATAAATTGCGTAGCTTGGCCTAGGGGGAATAGGTTAGCTGGAATGCTACGCTGAGCTACGTGGTGGAGGGGATGTTTCCGAGTCAGGCTACGTTATTTTTTATTTATATTAATTGTCACAGTTAAAATGAGGTAGAGAACACCTCAAAAGTATGTGGATATTTATATCCGTCATTTAATTATCTCCATATGTAATTTACGATAGTCTGACAAGAGAAAACAGTACAAAATGTGTTCTGGAATCTAAATGGGAAAGATGCTACGTGCTACGTTGGGGGGAGGGGGGGGGGTAGAGGCAAAAGTCACGTCGGGGTACGTGGGAGGAAGGGGGATTCACAGGAGGTCAAAATGGAGCTATGTGGTTTATGGACGCTCCCTAACTAATTACGTAAGTATTTGATCTGGAAGCAAGAAAACTGATATGTTTGTATATAGTGTGATGATGATTTAACTCCTACGGATGTTGGGCACAATCGCACAATATCTATACTAATAAAAGGATAATTTTGATCATTGTATGTCTGTGTCAGTCAGGCTGCGACGTCACACACCCAGCCTTCGTTGCTGGATTATAATGGCCAGAGATGTTATAACATTATGGACATCATTTAATAATAATGCTGTTTAGATATGCATTCGTCAAGAATTGAATTGCCAGAACACGGAAAAAGTGTATATTGTGGTTAAATTAACATGTTAATTATTAATTGCTTTATTTATACTTAGTTAATGTAGAAGTTTTCTTTACTCTATGCTCAGAGACATTGCTGCTACAGTGTACTAAGAAATATGTTTAACATATTACATCATTTGTAAGAATATCAGCGTTACTTAGTAACAATTGCATTTAGCTGCGGAGAAAAGAACTGTCAGAATACTGCAGTCACCAGTTATTCCTGATAGTCTTACGAGGTATTCATATTTGATGCAGATGTTTCCCCTATATTCTATGTCACTGGAATAGTAAACTCGAAGAAATGAATAGTCGAAACAATGAAATAAAAGTCATTAATGTAGTTGAAGTTCGAACTGTATAGCTATGTAAGCTACTACCTAAATATATACAACATTACAAAATGAAGCCTATGAGCATTATATAATAACGGTTCTACTTAGTTAATCAACTTCAAAGAAATTACTTGCCAGAACACTCCGCTCAAACCGTCATTTTTGATGGGCTTTGAGGTTAGTTTATAAATAACAAAACTTTCTGACCAAAATGCTTGAGCTAAACTCAATAGTTTCGTCTTTTTGAAGAATGATTTCTAGTACTCATAATCTTCAATCCTAAACATTTAACTCTCAAATTCTATAAAGTATTATATCACGAATAATCGTGATCTCCACAAAGATAATAAAAAAATGTGATTAAGATTAACCGAAAGATTAATAATTCTATATTCACTTATTACAACAAGTAAAAATTACTAACTACAGTTAATAATTAATGACAATTTTAAATCCCCGCTAAAACATTTTCTAGTTCATAGCTGATTTTATTCTACAAAACAATCTTTATCTTGGATCTTATAAACTACTGAGGACTTAAATTGGTAAAAATCACTGATGTAAGTTTATTTTCCAGAGTGAGAGTGTAATCTACTTTATCTTTCCCAACAATTAGTTCAAGTGCACATAATAGAACAATTCTATAATTAACTTATGTTCTTTGGATTTCATTATTTTTATTATAGGAAAAAGTTTTTATGTACAGTTTCCAGTCTCTTAAAATGTTCTCCGCACGTTATCTTGGTTGAATGACCACCCCACTCGCAAGTTATCAGAAACTGATTTGGAAAATTGAGTTCCCGTGAGTATCATATACCTCAAAGATCTTTTTGCATTTTAAAACCACATTAATAAACTTTAAATTAACCAATTATCCGTTGAAACCATCACCACATATTATTCATTGCAATTAAAAATATTTAGATTGTTTTAAAAATCATTTAATAATTGCTGTTTGCACTGGAATTAAGCCACTGTTTACTTTTGTGGAACAGTTCATGGCCACAATTGAAATCAGCTGGGGGCGTGTTTGCTACCTTCTAGAAGTTTTGCGTAAAGTAGGTGTGGTAGACGTCTGCGAGAGCAGGTTGGACTCACAAGCCAGTACAGAACGGTCGAACAAATATTTATGTCTGCGACATGATCACTTTGGAAGGACGTCCTACTATAACACTTCTGAATACGTACGAAATAAAAGTTGATCATCGAATTTTCATCTATGAAGCAATCTTATAGCTAAAAAACTTTAGTAAGTAAATAAACCTTAATGGAAGTAAAAACAGTTTGACAACTGGAAGATCTGCAACTTCGAAAAGCTTAGCAATGAACAGAACAGCTTGTAAGACTCTGACTTACAAGTTATAGGTACGTTGTAATTCCGCCAAGCCAGACTGAATCTCTAGGGCCATTGGCTTTGTCGGAAAGAACAGGAGTAGAAATAAAATTCCTCGGTATTAATGGATTCCTCAAAACGTGATAACAGAAGCGCTATAAGATAGTTCAGTAATTCCAATGAATCTTATTACTTACGCTTATTTTTTTTTTTAAACTGCATTTATTATAACATTTTACTGCAGTTTTTTTTGGCATGGATATCTTTTTGTGTGTATGTCCTGACTTTTTAAAGAAGGGATCAGAGAGAGAGAGGGGATCCTGGACACGTGACCTTTACGGCGGCAGGAGTATCAGTTATGTGCTTTATTGCCCGGCAAGGTATTGACCAAGCTGTTAGCAGCAAAGGGCCAGTACTTCCCCCGTCAGGTCGTAAACTGCCCTCCAGTCCAGCAAGCTTTCGCTGACCTCTCCGTCCGGTGACGCAATTTTACGAGATGAAGTTACGATCCCGACAGAACCATACGTAATAAATAAAATTTTTGGCGTCCAGTTCGTGAAAGTAGCTGTAGGATATAGGAGGAATGGTGCTAACATTTTGGAACAACTGGAAACAGTTCAAGATCCGTACCGACTAACAGAGTAAAATTTGGTGGCAGTACGCTGTGTTTTGATGCACGTGAAAGAGAGAAGCTGAATTTAACTTAGGGTTTGTGAATTATTCGCTTCTTTTTACTGCGAAGGCACCAATCTTGTTTTAGAAGACAGGTTAGTAGCAAGAGTACCCTTGACTCCTACCCTGTGCAGTTCACGTTGTAATGTCCAGCCTCTGCTGTCATTGATTTTCCGCCACCTCACCATTTGTGAGACATTTCATGCAGCCGTTTTGGAAGACAGGGAAGGTTGGCAAATTCCTGCTGGCGTCCTGTTGTCGGCGAGGTTGCTTTGTTTGACGCAGGTAGAGATGCCACTCCCGGAGGCGGGGGGTGAGAGTGGTCAAGCTGTCGCGGGCACTTGGGGGCTAGACCCCGTATAGTCCGCATGTGTGTGTGTACGCGGACTTTTCAAAGAAACGTGGAGGACGCGTTTTTGTCATGACATCATTTGTCGTGCTGTTTTTCGTCATGTCTGCCAAGAGTGAACTCATCTCAGTTGGTGGAGGGTGTTAAGTGTTTCGTCATCGCGAGGGAAACATCAAGGTCACCGACAGCCGTCTGCGTAAACGATAAGTGACAAAAATTCATCTAACATATGCCCAGTATTCGTCCAAACTGATGGAGTTTCGTGCTCTCCCTAGCCGGGAACAATTTTGTTCATTGTCTTATGGCTTATTTTCTTTTTCTTTTGCTGGCTGAGTCCAATTTTTGGTGTAAATGTTAAACAAACGTGTATTTTTTTCCAGTGTTTGATTTCATGAATGTAATTTTTTCCTTTTGTAATTATAGGGTGTCATTTAAATTTAAGCCTGTTATTTTGCAATTAAAAAATATTAAAAGAATTTTTTGTTAATAAAACAAATCTTGCATCTCATGCACTTAAAAAAAAAAATGTTTTCTCGGCATAACGAACCTAGACATATCAACGTTCTAGTGCTTACGAAGTTTTTAAACTCCAAAATTTCGAAATTATTGGGTGTCTGTGGTTCCTTCTGTTTACTTCCTTACATTTGAATTAGGAATAACTTGATTTCTGCACTATGTCAGTCACTTCCAAACTACGCCGTTTGTTTAGTTGAACACTTGAATATAATCCAGTAAATGGAATTTCGCTGGAATTAGTTGAATATTGTTTCCACTAACGTTTTAAAAAAAATCAACTTTAGATTTTTTTTCTTTTTATAACATCCTATTGAATCTGTTACTTAATTGTTAGGAACTTTATTTATTAGTAGTATTTGATTGCAAATGTTTAATTATTTTATTTGATGTTTACTGTTCACATCAAAAACCCGAAGAAAATGTCGTAAAGAGACATAATGAAAGTTTGCAGGATAAAAAAGAAATTCTATTAGTTAACGATACCTCATTATTAACAATGCATTCGTGCAAATTAATTATACTGTGTTTTGATTAATATATCATAGGTGACAAACAGCAAGAACCTGGATGTAGGCACAGAAGCAAACAGCCAAGATAGTGAAAATTTCAAAATCATACATTTGCAGTATTCCATTGGTTTTTCTTACGTTTGTGTACAGGGAGAAAGTTGAAATTTCCTCCAGAACGGTATAGTTTAATCCGCAGACGCGAGTGACATACATCAGGGAGAGCGGTGCTGTGTTGTAATGTAGCCTGCTGCCCTGCGACGTAGCAGCTAATTAACGGGGAGACAGGTGACAGACAGACTCTCAAGGGGAAACTACTGCTCTGCCGATGCTTTTGAAGCGCAAATTGAGCCGCATTGTGAGTTTCACAAATTAAGTTGCAAACTTCCTTGAAAAGCGGTTGTTCGCGAGTAATCGTACCCTGTAAATTATAACCCTCTAGTGCGTAATTTCCCTCCAGTGAACCAAAAGTTACGGGGAGTAATTTTCGAGAAGCCAAGCTTTTGGCTTACTGCTGCCTACGTACGGCAACTGACGACCTGTAAAGAGTTAGCGGCAACTTGTCGGCATCCGTGTGAAACTTTAAAACTGCCTCACGTCCTCACAGAGGTCAGTTAACCACGTATAAATTCTGAAATTACTTGTTAGTGTGTATCTGTCCTATGAACACAATTAAATTCTTATTCCGGAATCATCGAGGCGTAGCACAGCAGGAATTATCATCTATGGTTCTGCGTAAAATAGAAGCTTTTTGCTCTTAATGCAGTCCTCAAATTATTTGACGAAAATTGATAATGTATCTACTCTCTTTTCAATTGTGATATCAATGAGAAAATTTTTACTAGTCTCAAACATGTACAGGGTGTCCACAAATGAATATCGGGGTTTTAATGCTTTATAAGATTTATTGCATTATCCTTACAGTTATGAATGATATGTCAAATGAAAGAGCAACTCAAACAGTTTTGTTCGTTGGCACTAGTGCGCATGTGCGTGAAATGTTTCCGCTGCGATCCGCTAGATTGCGGTAGTAGCAAAGATGGCGACTAGTGAAGAGAAAGCGTTTTGTGTTTTACAGTTTGTAAAGACTGAATCTGTAGTTACTGTGCAGCGTGCGTTCCGCATTAAGTTCGGGCGTGATCCTCCAAGTGACAATAACATCCGTAGATGGTATCATCAGTTTGAAGATACAGGCTGCCTTTGTAAAGGGAAGAGCGCGGGACGACCAAGAGTTAGCGAAGAGACTGTTGAGCGAGTGAGAGAGTCGTTCACTCGTAGCCCAAAGAAATCTGTTCGGAAGGCTAGTCGCGAATTAGAAATTTCTAAGTCGACTGTTTGGAAAGTTTTAAGGAAACGCTTGCAACTACGTCCTTATCGTTTACAGTTGTTACAGGCTCTAAAGCCTGCAGACCATGGTTTACGTGCCAAATTCGCTAACGAAATGTTGTTACATGACGATGAAGATTTTCTACATCATGTTGTCTTCAGTGATGAATCGACCTTTCACCTCAGTGGACATGTTAACACTCATAATGTGCGGATCTGGGGCTCAGAAAATCCTCAAGAGATCGTACAAGTGCAACGAGACTCCCCTAAAATCAATGTTTTTTGTGCCGTATCCCGGCGGAAAGTTTACGGACCTTTCTTTTTTGATGAACCGACTGTAACTGGTACTTCTTACCTTGATACACTAGAGCAATGGCTCTTCCCTCAGTTGGAACAATATGAAGCAGAGAACTTCATTTTCCAGCAAGATGGTGCGCCACCTCACTGGCATAACGAAGTACGCGGTTGGTTGAACGTAACTGTACCCGACCGCTGGATTGGCCACAAGGGGCCCAATGACAGAGCTTGCTATGCGTGGCCTCCACGTTCACCTGACCTAACGCCATGCGATTTCTACCTTTGGGGTTTCATCAAGGATCGTGTGTATGTGCCTCCGTTACCAGCCGACCTCCTTGAATTACGACAGAGGATTGAAGCAGCTGTTGCAACAGTTACTGAAGACACACTGCTCAACGTTTGGGAAGAACTCGGCTACAGACTTGATGTGTGCCGTGTGACAAATGGTGCCCACATAGAACACTTGTAAGCTTGTATATAAAACTGTTTGAGTTGCTCTTTCATTTGACATAGCATTTATAACTGTAAGGATAATGTAATAAATCTTATAAAGCATTAAAACCCCGATATTCATTTGTGGACACCCTGTATTTTACTATTTTGTTACTGTGTTAATAACACAATACACTAAACCAATACGTCTCTGTGTAAAAAAAAAGAAAAACAAAACAAAAAAATAAGTAGATTAACTATTTATCAACAGGGAAGGACGGTGATTCGTTACATAAGTATGTTGCAGTAGTTTAATATGACGTAGTTGTTCATATACAGAAGAGTTTTATATAGTGCTGTTTCTTGTTCTTTGAACTTAATACACTTTGTTTGGGTTCCATTGCGCTAGTGATTTTTTTCTTTATATTTTTGAACACGATTAATTTAGTTGTACGGACCGTCAAATTGCAAGTGTATTTCAAAAAACGAAGCGTATCATGAGAGAGACACAATGGTCATTAATGCCTACCAGTCCTTAATCCACACTCACAACGACTGAACAGCCTTACAGTAGCGCATGAGCCTCTTGTGTTGTCTTGTATGAGTATTTGCCGATACTTAACAATCAATGCGAAATTATATTCTTCGGCTGTTACGACAAGCGATATGGCCTAACGTATTACACCTTCGTCAGCGTATCACAATTTTTATTTATTGTTGACGATACGATCACAGAAAAATTTTGTTCTTACAACTCTCCTAAAAAACTAAACATAACTAAATTTAAAAAAAAAGATCTACTTATGTGTTTACACGCAGAAGAAGTGAAACTTCTATTAATTTTTCTCTTTATTTTTTTCTTTGTATTTTTTCCGCGTATTTTTTAATATATTTTTGATGATTCTTTCTCACTCAAGTGTACAAGCCATACTATATTTATTGCATATTTTATAAAATATGGGAAATTTGTGGAAACTATTCCAGTAAAGAAATGGAAGTTATTGAATAGATAAAGCACACATATTTCTGGCTCATAACTAATTTTTTTCTTAATCAGAGTTGATTTCATTTCCTCTATTGAAAAGGCGAATATTAGGATTTCTGCAGGAGAATGAAAGCTTTTGTCCCCCGCGCATTAATACATCCATTATACCGTGAAACAAACGTTATTTCATATTTGTTCCGTTACTATAACAGCGATCAGTTAATATAAAGAAACCATCTATATTGAACTAACATAAATAAAAAAGCAAATAATAAACAGAAAATGAACCAAAATACTGCTGCATGTACGGTATCACTTTGTATTAACGGCGTCTCATCTGGATGTAAATATAAGGTCTGACGTCATCAAATGATTTTCTGTGAGTATTAAAGGAAATTAATCTTTATCATTTTTGATTGAATCTAGATATACACATGAAACACATATTTACATTTATATATACTAGCCTATGAAAAATAAAGCGTAACGCGAACTAACACAAAACGATGTAGCGAATATTCTCTGTTTTACATGAGCTTAAATGACAACGGAAAGTTCCCTCGTAAGTAGCGGGAACCTAGTGGGAAAATGTTCTGCTGGTGACTCGGTAATTCATACAAAACTTGCAACATATTCTTCATCTTATCTTCTTCTTCCTTTTCTTCACCATCTTCCCCCAACATTACCTTTTCGTTGGTATGGCAAAATTTGGAGTTTTGGTTTTCGACCGCATGCACTTGCTGACGCCAAGCATCTTATACTTAGCACCAGGTCGTACTAAGTACTAAAGGAGGAAGTGAAGTGTCGCCATGTGTCTGCGAAATATGTGTTCTGTGTGTGATAAGTGTGTTTTTTGTTTGTGAAATGTACAGTTAATAAAGCGGAGATTATAAGGCATTCGCTTTGATGGCTTCGGAAAACCGTGTAAACATCCGCAGTCATAAGGGAGCGTCCATAAACCACGTAGACCCATTTTGGCCTCTTGTGAACCCCCCTCTCCCCCAAGTAACCCCCCCCCCCACATGTAGCTTTCGGCGTCCTAGCGCACTGAACCAACGTGCGAGTGTCATTTGAGTGAATTCTCCATAGTACAATAAATTATATAGTTTAATAAATATAATTATTATGAGGCAGTCGCAACATATCCAATATCAGATCACTTTGGAATACAGACACGAATTGCAGAAGATATTTGTGGTGCTATGAACCGCGACATACTGTGTTACTAGTAGGCGCCGTGTCATGTGGTGACGCGTGTTGAGGACTCTCGGTTGCGAGCAGCCAGTCATATTATGACGCGGTGGCCGGCTTTGTTCGCTCCCCGACCAGCTGCCGGCAACCAACATGGCACTCTCGTGAATCTGATTTGCTCCCTCTAAGGGGCACCGAGGCACGTGCCTGCGACAGACTTAATCTGCACACCCATCGTCTCAGCTGAAGCTGTTGATGCCTGTATTGATGTGGCGTAGGCTGCTGGCTCGACGAGAAATTCGGAAAACTAAAAGTATGTAAGTCTTTTCCGTATGTTGAAAGATTATTGATAAATGGACATAAAAAACGAATTCCAAAATCATTACTATTATATATCACGGACAAACATAGACGACATGCAAAATAACAACAGTATGCCTGGCTTTTACTACTTGCTTAGGTGGTCCAGACACAACTAAATAAAAGATTACTGTTGACACAACTATCTGCTAATGTAACCAGGCATTACTTTGAGTGACTACATCAACCGTAGCTGCTTATGAAAGTACGTCACAAGATGGTGATGAAGGGACGCATGCATACAATGGAAAATATTATTTTGCCTTAATTTCTACAGGTAGGTTGATACGCAGAAATTGGTATTCCACTATACAGCAAGTGTTCCATGTATAATCTCGTAAAGTCCCACTCTATGGTTTCATTAATATAAATAAGCTGTATTTACCGGTACCGGATTTCACATCAATCACCTATGTTATTCCGGTTACGTGCGACTCCAGGTTTACCACCAACGCAGAAAATAGTAACCTTAGTATTTTAATATACCATTAACAAGATAATCATATAATTTACATTTTCTGTTTTCACAACAAACCACAGTACTTTTTATAAAGTTCAAATCGAACGGTTTATTCAAGTCTGAGAATTCGACAATTATTTTCAATTACTTATCTTTGTTTAATCTCTGTACATATGTCTTCATTAAACCATTAACAACAATTTATTAATACAATTACACTTCTGCTTGCCCTCAGAATTGTAATTTCAAATAACACAGCAGCCTCCTCCAGTCAAACAAAATCAATTTTTAGTCCTTCTTTCGACATTTGAATGTCTTAATTTCTCCATCTTTAACTATCAGCTGAAACAGTAAACCAAAGATTCTCCTTGTTCCTTGGTTCGACGCTTCTTGTCCCTACAATCACAAATATTTTACATAGGCTACATACAAATATGAATTTAACAGTAATTTATAAATAGCGAGGTAATATACCTGACACACTAATGACAAATGATCGCTCTTATGCTGAATACCACAGGCGTTAAAGGACGCCTTACCCAACGATAAACAGAAGTTCAGTTCTTTTCATTGGTGCGGTATGCCTAGCGCGATTATGTTTATTATGAGATCTTTAACCATGTAAGACTTAAGTTTCAGACTTGCGTTTAAATTAATACACCATTTCTCATTCCGAAAACTCATTCCTATGAAACTTCTGCATTTTGACAGTCCTGCGTTCTTTTTGATTAGTGATTAAAGTCTCTGAAGATATAAACAACACAGCAGAATAGATCATGTCATTCTCTATAAAAACGAAGAAGCTAAAAGCTATGTCCCTGGACCGACAATTCAAAATTCGTTTTCTATGTGTAAGGTGCAGTCAGGGACAGAATTTACCATAACGTACACTTCCATTTTTTAAGAAAACGCGGTATCATTACGGAATATTGATTAATTAATATTTGTTATAATAGTTGATACAATGCGCGTATTCTCAAATCGAACCCACGAGGAGTAATTTTTAGAAATATTTGTTAGCTAATAGGCCTACATATTATGGGGCGTCCCTTAATTACATGAGGTGTTTTTCAGGAATTCTGGGCTCTCCCTCCCCCCCTTTTTCTGGTGAGTTTTGGTGAGATCTGGTCGGACCCCTCACCCTAAGATGACGTGCGATTTTGACGGGAAACTCCCCCCTCCCCCTGCTGATCGACATCGTAGTTTTTTTAGACCCTTTTTTAGCTCTCCTGCTTTCGGAGGCGGTAATACCTACCCTAAAGTAGGTTTCCGCGACGTTTGAGGACCTTTTTTTTACCTCTACTGTCCTCCAAGAATTTCATAAACTCACGTGATATTCCCCCCTCCCACCCTCTCCCTTGGTGAGATTTCGCCGAACCTTCCCCCCTCCCCATTTCACCTCACGTAATTAATGGATGCCCCCTTAGTTCAATGTTGTTTTTGAACACTTTCATCGGTCCTCTAACTACAACCTCGTAACTTTAATAATGTTTTATATGAAGTTGTTTATGTTATTTTCGGCAAATGTCTGTCACTGTATTTGTGGGTGCTCGTCGTTCGAAAAGCGACATATTTCGAGTACGCATGATCATATTCACGCACCTTATTAGAGCTAACTCTACTGAACAATTGTTTATTTTTTTAACGGCATTTGGTATTTTAGCCATTCAGCCAACATCTGTGTTTAATTTTCCTCAGTTGTGTCAGATTCTTCTAGTGCTGTTGATAATCTCAAGTGAAAGGACAACACAGGGCGAACACAACACTTAATTAAAACCACCTATGCCCTTGGCCGGACTCGAACCGGTGACCTCTGCAACGCGAAGCCAGCTTGATAGCACTGTGCTTCCGAGGCCGGTCTGAACAGTGTTCTTCGCTTCCTCAGAGCCACTGGTAAATAAACACTTCCTCGATACGTTTGTCAGATCGGTTACTTTGCAGAAATTTTATCGAGTGAGCCGGAAGGATTTCATCTGTAATATTCTGGCATAGTCTTAAAGAGATCATGTCCTATACATTCCATGTGTACTAAAGAACTTCAATACAGTCCGCCTACTTTCCAAATTTTGATCTTAATTTCCTGAAATTCTTAGTACTCTGCAATATTACTACCTGACACAAACAAAGAATGTTTTTTGTCATACGGTGTGGATCTGTGAGATATTTTTGAAGGCGGCCAGTCGCCTTTTGGTTTAATAACATTATCTTAAAATTTAAATGGTATCCCCCCCGATAGACTTTTTATGTCATCCTTCTGTGTACGACACGAGAAAAACACTACACTTACTTTAATACCCATGCCCCAGGCCGGAAGTGCACTAGTGACCGAGAGATCCGTAACGCCCAAACCTCGCATTCCAAGGACACTGTTTCAAACTTCGTCCATCCATCCGGATTTTCATATTGCATGATTAATCGAAATCACTCGGTGTAGAAAGGTCATGGCTAAATTCCTTCCCGATTCATGCCTTATAATGATTTTTTTACATCTACTAGCCCTAAGAAAAAAATAACACCGAACAGGCGACTCTACAGATGTGTCCCTTCGCTGCCGTGGCCGGCAGTTGAATAAGATAAATCCAAGAAGGAAAAGGTCCAGAAGACACCATAGAGAAGTAATTATTTTTATTTGAGAAATTTCTTGTGATGAAATCGTATTTCCAAGAGCTTTTGTTTTAATGCTAATTGATATTGACAAGATTAAATATATATATATATATATTGCTTCTGGCTTTAAAAGTCGTCGAGGTCACTAGAGGCAGGAAAGGTATGGGGGCAAGGAATGGGAAGGAATTCGGCCATGGCCTTTTGAAGGAACCATCACGGCATTCGCCTGGAGTGATTTGGGGAAACCATCGAAAACCCAAATGGTTTCCCCAAATTGCTCCAAATCTGGTTGGCCGGACGGGGATTCGAACCCACGTTCTCGCGGAAGCCAGGTTAGGAGGATACTACTCACCCACTACGTTCGTTTCTTTTTCCTTCTTCTCCTCCCCTTATTTTCTTTGACGCCAGTGTGACTTGAATGCTGAGAGTATTGGAAACTACAATCGGGAAAGAATATCGATAACGGCTTTTTGAAGGAACATTTCCGGAGTTCAACTGGAGAGATTTCCGGAAACCATGGAAAACTGAAATTCGATGTCCGTCGGGTTTGAATCCGCGTCCTGCCGAATGCCAGGTAAGAGTATTACCTCTAACCAAACGGGCTGGGAAGGCAAGAAATAATTCTTCTCACAAAACTGTAAAGAAGTATCAGTCTTAAATGGAAGCAAAGGTAGGTATGAATGGTTTCCTACTTCCCTCAGCTTTAAAATCTAGAACAGCTAATTCACATTGCAGACGGATTTACTGTTATTAATTATTATTGTTACTACTACAACTACAGCTACTGGCATAAAATTAAGCTTGCATCCTAAATATGTTTTGTAGAAAAGTAAATTAAATTTTTTAAGTTTTAAAATTAAAGTTCGACTAAGTCCATTCAAACGCTCTAATTCGATTAACAAATTTTTATCCGTGCGTAATTTAGTGATTGTTTTCAGTATTCGTCATATAATTTCCTTTGCTAGTGAATTGTCAACTGTTTATTCGGAAAAACAAAATACACAATGGCTATCAAAATTACGACAAAAGGTGTATCATTCCACTATAAACAATCGATTTCGTTATTTCAGTAATTATTGTCACTAAAATGTTGATACTCGTAATAATTTTAACTGTAGATCTCTGAACTTATCCTCTGAGCGTCTGTGAGCCCCTTGCGCGCGGGCTAATTTTTTTTTACTATTTGGTAAAGTGTTGGGTATGAGAAATCTATTTTAACACGAATTTAGTGTACAACCTACCAGTTATGCTGTCCCATGAGCTAGTCGTGTCTAGAACGAAGCATAATCGAAAGGCGAGGGGTCTCTCGAATTCTGTCCCCGACTACACAGTCCTTACCGGGAATTAGGGTTTGTGTTGTAAACAAATTTGAAATGTAGTGAGGTCACAAAGTACGTATTTTTAACTTTGATAATTCACGTTAAAGGTGGAAGTCACCCATAAAGACAGTGCAGAGCATCTTTGAAAAACAGATGTAGAGAAGAGATGAAAAAGAAATGGTTTTGATGAAATCATGAACAGACATTGAATTAAATGAAAAAGGAAGTTTCGAACAAGAAATTCTCAATGAAGTTGTATTTTGACAAGTAGTGTGTAGATGTTAAATGTAATGTATACAGCTCGAAGGAGTAATGAAAGAGATTTAATGTATGGTTTGTAAGACATTGCGCATTATTAGGAAGGATTGTATGATGAAAATAATAGAAGATAAGTACTAATTGTAAATTATCTTATTAATATGAATAAATTGTATGCTTAATGATATGAGGAAACTGAACGAATTGTTCCACTAAGTAAATGAATTTAAACTTCAATGACATTAAAATAAAAATTTATCAGATGTTAAGGTGTCGGATTGAACCAGATATTTAAAACCAGCAAGAAGTAATTCGAATAACGATAAATATCTGTTAAGTATATAGAAGGAAGGAAGTAAAATAAAAAAAATATACGTGAAGCTGTGTATATACATACTGTCACGTACAATAATTCGAAATGATGGAAGTAGAGAAGATAGTGCGCACACATGTAGCAACGACTCACACATGGTTTCCTGAAATCATTACAGGTGACAAACTGGACACAAGCAATATCATGTTGGAGTTCGGAATCAGTTGTCTAAATCTAAAATCCAATTTTACTGCATGATGGCTAAAATTCAGTTACGCCATGGTGGGATCGCCTTGAGGTGGGCAACGTTTCCATACTGTAACAAAATCTTCTCGGGTGTCGAGACAGTCAGCTGAGAACTGCTACAAGATACCTGATGAAGACAGCAGAGTCAGCTGTCGAAACATCGTGTTTTTACACCACCATCCGGCTGGACACCCGAGAAGATTTTGTTGCATCGATACGCCGGGAAAGTCTCCACTCACACATCGTTTCCATACTGTGTTTGTTCACCGGGTATTGAATGTTACGTACAGTATAAGTTCTGACACGGTGAAGCTACGACACTGGTTTGGTCTCAATCCAAAGCTGTCATCAAGATCTGCTGATTACGAGAATAAAACATTAGTGTCACGTAGTTCAGCTGTAAGATGTTAATTTGAAAATAAACGAAAGTCAACAGTGTCAGAGATGAAGCATTTAACAGTTCTTTGTATACTGGAAAAAGCAGTAGGACGATAACAACTTCTCGTAACATTGCCCAAAAATACAAGTAAAAACAGTTCCCATTAGACTGATAAGGCAGCGCATGTATAATAAGAGCTAACAATGTAGTGATGGAAAGAATGCGTGCGTGCAGCATACCTCATAATAATATCTTTGGGTTAAATACTGTTAACTGCATCAACCTGAAGGAAAGTCGTAAGTTTACAATATCGGTGCAATATATCTGAGAGTCAACTGTGAGCGTTTGAACTTGCATAAGTATTGCTCTTTAACTGTAAGGAGACCAGATAGTCCTTTAATGTTTCATAGTAATGCCGTTGAATACAGCTCACTATAAGGCGCTGTGAGACGGACGCCCAGCGCGTACAGGAGACCACTACTGTACTTGTAACCATCAGCAGATACCACAGAGTGCAGCTGTACTGGCGGCTCGCGAAGAATACAGTACATACTAGAATAAGCGCGCTACCAATCTTATCGAGCGTGGTGGGTGAACGGTTAACGTTCTGGCCTCGCATTCGGGAGGACGCGGAATCGACTACCCGTCCGGGAATCCAGATTTGGGTTTTCCACGGTTTCCCCAAATCACTCCAGGCGAATGCCGGGAAGCTTCCTTCAAAAGGCCATGGCCGAATTCCTCCCGTTCCTTGTTCCCAATCCCATCCCGCCTCTAATGACCTCGACGTCGACGAGGCGTAAAGCCAAAGCAACCAATTGTATCACTTTCGGCAACAATCGTTTAAATTCAGACTTGCAGAGATAATGTCTAACAAATTGTGTGGACAAGAGCTACAGTTCGGTGTTTTTATGTTTGTGAATTGAGTCATGCGGCAGACTTATAATAAATCTGAACTGTAACGAAAAGCAATCGTTCTCATTCCAAATCGCCTACCTATCCGTATCAGACCATAACACTCAGGTCACGAAGAGCTCATTGCAGCGCACAGGTGGTGACACTAAATTTCTCACTAAAGAAACCAGTGACTTCACATTCTATTGCGGATCAATGATTAAAGAAATGGCCAAAGAATATTTGCGAGAGACATCGCCTGTACTTGAAAACATCAGATGTTGAGGAATTTAATAATTTAAAACGCTGCCGACGACGATCCACAGTGGTCCCGTTTAGCAATTAAAGGTTTTGCCACTATATATTACTGAGACTGTTTGTCATTCACGGGGACTTGAAAGGATAAAATCGCCGACACCGCGGCTTCAGATAGATATATGGAGTCTACAGTGTGTGACGGACACCGCAGCCCAGTATGAAGAAGTGCCAGATACTGACCTCGATAACCTGATAACGTGTAGGAGAAACGTGGAACAAACAGTCTACGGTAATTTGGCAATCTCTGAAAATGTGCAGGATTAGTGTTTCCAGTCATCGCCGGTACCCACATATTACGGATTCAGGTGTCGACAGAATGTTCATCTCAGCAAAGAAATACTAGCGGAAGTTGGGACTCTTAGAATCGCGCACAGACTGCACGCAACTGCATCTGGATATATCTCTTTTAGCTATTGCTTTACAATACTGATCAGGTCAGAACAACAGTAGCAACTTGATCTGCGATCACAACACACCGTAAATTGAATGATCGTCTGAAACAGTTTCTGAACGACAAGTTTAAATTGTTTTTGACCACATATTGAATTGAATTGGCTACTTTAAAGAGCACCAAGTTAGACTTTGCGTTCTTTAGAGATACACTAGCATCCCTTCTTCAACGAAATTATGAAAAATAAAAAATATGGTATTTGCATGTTAATTAATTTTTTGTTATTTCTAAAATCACACTACACTTGCAACTATTAAGAGTACTTGGAACAATACTAAAAAATAAATAACGAGAAACAGTTATAATATCTTTATTTTTTTTTTAGAATTATCAGGGAATCATTTAAAAATTTATCCTGCTTCAGTTATCACTGCCACAAATTATTGGTGCAACATTGTGCAAATTTGCTGCCTTTTCTACACTGTTGTGGTCATACGGATGAAATGATAATTTCACGCTCGAGTTTACGACACGCAGCAAATGCATATTATTCCTTGTTCGAAAGCATATGCAATTTAAACTTCAGCATGATTAGTTAAGTGTGGCAGAGTATTCCCTTAAGTGGGTCTATAAATAAGTGAGCAGCGAGCGGCGCAAGGAAGTTGGTGGGCACGGTGTTTCCCTAATCGCCGTAGCTCCATTATAAATCATCTGCGAGCGGGCGGTGGCGCCCAAGTCGAATGATTTATCTTTTCCCAAGTCTGCGCGAGTATCGGAACTGTCGCCCAATTGCGCGACCAGTTCCCCTGACAGTTCATTTCGCCATCAAATATTCTGTTTTGCCTCGCTGTAAGGCTTTTCTTGCCATTGATGTATAACTTTCCGTCAGAGAAGTAATAAAGTATTCAAGCTTAAATTTTGTAGCTCTCCTTCCACAACGCCATTATTCGGTTGAGTGGCCTGGAAAAGTCCTTAAGTACAAAAGGAGATAAATTATTCAGAAAACGAACGAAACTGTGTGGCTGTCTTCCGATAAATTGTGGAAAAAGTACTGCTTGGTAAGCCAGTATACCACCGGGACATTTGTTCAGTCGGGACAGAATTCGAGAGACCCCTCGCCTTTCGATTATGCTTCGTTCTAGACACGAATACCGCATGGGACAGCATAACTGGTAGGTGGTACACTAAATTCATGATAAAATAGACCTCTCATACCCAGCACTTTACCCAAGACTAAAAAAATGAGCCCGCGCAGCAAGAAACTCGCAGACGCTCAGAGGGAAAGTTCGGAGTTCTGCAGTAAAAATAATCACGAATATCACCATTTTAGTCATAATAATTATTTAAATAACCAAATTGATTAATTATAGAGAGATGGTAACACTTTTTTCGTAATTTTGATAACCGTTGCGTATTTTTTTTCCCTCGAATAAACAGTTAACAATTCGCTAGCAAACGCAATTATATGGCGAATACAGAAAAGAATCGCTAAATTACGCACGGAAAACCAATAAGAGAGTTTGAATGGACTTAGTTACACTTTCTAACGCTGCAGCGTTATAGAACTGTGCGTGTGACAAATACACATAAAGGTAAGGGTAAGTAGAAAGAGCATTCACGAAAGAACTCTAATGGTAAACTAAGTCACGAAATATAAATAAACTATTCCCAGAAAATTAAATGGTGCGGAATATTAACACCTTAATTTTGTTTTCATCATACCATATTTAGAAGGTAAGCTAAACTTGAACGCAGTAGCAACAGTTTTAGTAGTAATAATAATCATTAAGAACAGTAAATAAATAAAAAAATCCGTCTGCAATGTGAATTAGCGGTTCCACATTTTAAATCTGGAAGATGGAAGTAGTAAAACTATCATCTCTCTCTTTGTTTCTAACTAACACTGATACTTCTATAAAATTTTCTGTCAAGCTTTATTTCCTGCCGTCCAAGCCCGATGGGTTATAGGTAACACTGTTGCCTGGCATTCGGGAGGACGCGAATTCAAACCCCGTCGGGGATCCAGTTTCAGTATTCCATGATTTTCGTAAATCTCTCCAGCTGAACTCCAGA